>CAJQZJ010000389.1:285658-374475 GCA_907164525.1 Lophiomys imhausi | reverse complement strand
GTGTGTGTGTGTGTGTGTGTGTGTGTGTGTGTGTGTGTGTGTGTGTGAATAGTTCTCAGTCACAAGAATGAAAATTATCCCCGAGTTTATCTTCCATAGGTCTAAAAATATGGGGAGGCAGTGAGTTACACTTATGTGGTTCATAATAATGTCATAATTGAACGATCTATAAACGGCATTATGCAGAGGGATTCGGAGCAAGCACAGCTGAATGCTCTTCTACTGGAATCTTTTCTTTCTCACAATTAAATGTCATTATGAGGGATTCTCCTCTATTTTATATGTAATCAGGACTTGTAAAGTCTCAATATAAACAACATTTTTATTTGATCAGAGTTCATTATGAGAAGCAAGTACTGTATAGAAAAATGTCTGAAATTACACTGTGGACCAGAAGTCAGAATTTCCTCCATGGAAGGGAAAAATGGCTGCTGTGCCAAGGGTGCATACCTTTGCAATCTGGTGCATTTCCTTATGTGGCCTTGCAAGGGCTTATAAACTACAGGAATCAATTTCTTTTAAAAACACGTTTTTCAGAAACTTATTACGCACTTTAGAGATATATTATATACCTTCAGCAGCAAAAGAAGAAAAATTACAGGTGCAAAAGCAACCCATTTTTCTAGCAGCTGAAAATGATGCTGTGTACTAGTCACAGGGGAACAGTAAAAATTACACTCCGACAGCAACAGGGCAGAAGCCCACAAAGGCACAGCCGAGCGAGTGGCATGGCCAGGGAGTGTGCTAATAAATCAAGATAATTCTCTGCCTGCCTTGAACTTAGACCCGGCTACAATTCACTGGTACAGCAGCAAAAAAAGAAAAAAAAAAGTCTGTTAGTGGAATTCAGCTTCACTGGGGGGACGTGATTAGTCACTGGGCAGATTGAGCCTCGATTGCATCTAAATGGTCCACTTTATGAACCATTTATCTTCTGCTCAGACCATTTTCATTACACCAAAACCTGATGCTGAGCCACCAGCTGTAAGATACAGCCTGGTGAAAATTAATAACCTTTTTCCCCCCTTCTGCAGGGCTCCTGCATATGTGAGCAGGAGCATTTATCCCTGTTTTGTTGCTATTTGCATCCCAGCATCCCTGGCAGTCTTTCAATTTTCTCAAGTCTCTTAGCCTTTGCCCCCTGTTTCGCTTTTGCAACACAAACAATCCATCCTGTGCATTTAAAATTCTCTTAGCGCCCTGACATCACGATATAGCCTTAGAGCAGGGAGCAGTTTACACAGAAAGGGCTCTTATTAATTCCTCTGTCCTGCCTTCCTGCTAAAATATAGGGATCTTGAGATTACTGCTGGGTCCCTTAAAGACCATTTAGAGCTGTGCAATTTAAAAAAGGAGACCTTTATTAATACCTGCTTAGGCTACTGACTGCGGGGAGGGCAAAGGAGGTCTGGCTGTGATGGAGGATAGTCTCTTAGTGAAACCGAGTCATGTGACCGATAATTCAAGGCAGCCTATTGAGCCTCTCGTAGCCAGTGAGATATATGCTGATATGATTACAATAACATACAATGAAATTATGGAGTATTAATGGTGCTTAACCACTGTCAGGCATTAGGCAGAATTAACATGAGTCTTTTTCTGGGCAGACATAGTTTTGATAGGGCTGATTAAGGATTTGGCTATCTAAGGAAACTCATTATAGTATTAATTAGGACACAATGAGCCCAAACTGTGTTGTTTTGGCGTATTTTGCATGGGACCACGTGTTTGGTGGGAAGCTTGCAGCTCTTCGCATCAGCCCTGGAGTTCTTGGATGCCATACAAGTTTTGTTTTCCCTAACAGATTCTGCAGTATCTTCTGTCTTCCCTCTTCCTCTTTTGGAACATGCCAAGATGATTTTGATAACTAGTTTTATTGATCCCTAATGAAGGCTAATTCATTGTTAGAAATGCTAATAAGCTTTCAGAAAAAAAAATATTTTATGTCCATGGGTACGTTTTTGTGCCATTTAAAAAATTCTTCAAAAAAATTGGAAAAAATATAATGTTTAGGCATTCGATGAAACTGTTACATGTAAGTGCCTCAGTTACAAGTGTATTTGTGACTATGCTTGCTATGTTTTCTAGTGTCTTCCTTTCATATAATGTATGGGCAGGTAGGTGGGAGTGCTACAGTCACTAGTTCGTCCATTTAAAAAAATACTCTTTCCCATCATGGTTAGCATTTAATAAGGAAACATATGATTTAGGAGTCATGAGCTGATGTTGTCTGCCAGAGAGGATGCTCAACACAAGTGATTTTAGGAGATGCCTTTTGAGATGTGGATCATTTGGTGGCAGAGACCACAAAGATGGCAGAAGTTACAAGACATAGGCTTAGCATAGGTGTAGAGAAGCCACCTTGGGCAGGGTGCTCCATCCACTTTACGATCTCCATGTTCTTTCAATGCAATTACAATGATCTCAGACCGAGTTGGAATTTCTCTGATGGCCAAATGGACCTGGTGGGCTGTGACTATTTCTGTGCTTCAGACCTGGCCACTGTTGACCATCTGGCTACATGTGATTGTCTGCCTGGCAACTGCTCAATGGAACATATGAAGCCAAGGGAGAGGGTCAGCTTTGCAATGCTCAAGGACATTGACCAAGTTCCTTAGGATCAGGGGTTTTCCTACAAGAAGGGCTAAAAGCATGGATGAAGCCATTCTTAGCTGTCTCTATCATACACTTCTGATCAAAACGGCAGTGATTAATTTCATTTAAAATCTTGATGGCCAAACAATTGTGGAGAGAAAAATGTTGAGTATTAATATCTGAAACTGAAAGAAAGTCCAGTAAATCTGTACATAGTAATAAAATGCACCAAGTTGATTGTTTCAGATGTCCTTCCTGTCATGCCTGGATCCAACCTTTAGTTCAGAGGTCAACAGAACAAAGACAGTTTATCTTCTTCCCACAATATGCTAGCTGTACCTGTCTCCAGTGAGCCAGTGCAAATGGCTGTTCTTGAAAAGATTAAGGCTACAACATTAAACTTGGAGATGTGAGGGAAACATGGGCACTGGCCTTTCTTTGATGTACTAATAGCTTTTCCTAAATAAAGGTGAAGAAACATAGGGGCAACTCTGAAGGATGTAGTCACTTTGCTTTACAAAACACAGCAATGGGGATCTTGCCACCTGGGGGAAAGTTTTATTTGATGTTTTTCATCTGATTTAAAATGGTTCATAATCATGATGTACAATTTATAAACCCACATTGTGCCCCCATTGGAGGTTTTAGAAAAGTGTCCTTCCCCCGTTACTTTCTTTGCTTGAATAGTTCAGAATATCACCCTATGCTAGAAGCAGTTGAATGAAAGTGACCGATATCCAGAGCGTCAGTGGTTTCCTTAGACAAAGCACTGAGCAAAGGACCAATGCACGTATGACATAGAAGGCTCTCAACTTAACAATGAGTCACACTTAAGGTGATTTTGACTTTAGAGTAGTGCAAAAGCGATATTGATTCAGCAGAAACCAAATTTGACTGTGAACTTGAATGTTTCTCTGGGATAATATTCATGGCCAGTTCCTCTTTCATAGTGCTGGGCAGTGGCAGGTAGCCACAATTCCCCTTCTGCCACTCAAACATGATAGACAGCAGCCAGTACTCTGCAGTGTTGTCAAGTTGAGATGTCCAGTATGCTAGGTACAGTGAATTCATTTTCTAATCAAAGTACCTTCAACTAATGATGAATTTGTTGATATGTATGTCAAAGAACATCTTTATAATCAAATTAAAGTAAAGTGTAAGACATAGCTTAGGTGGCATGGAGGAGATAGGGAGCAAATACAGAGAACAGCTGCATTCTCCTTCTTCCACATATGTGCAAAGGTGTCCCTTCTGTCCATCCACAGAGGCGTATACTGGCAGCAGAGTCCTATGGCCACAACCTGCAAGGACCAGGCTGTTAGTCACAGAACGTTACCCAGCATCTTCCCACAGACATGGCTGGATCAACACAGAAGCTTCAAGAGAAAAAATTGCTGGGAAACTACTGGGGATTGCAAAAAGCCCTTAAAAGAGACATTTCCTTTGCTTCTGGAAGGGTGTAATTTTATATCCTTCATATAAGGATAGGTTAAGAGCCTCCAATAAACTGTTATTCATATAAATCAATCTGAGAAGTAGATGGCCCAAGCCATCCTTGGAAATTGTGTGTGAGTTAGCAGTGACTGGGAGGTTACAATGGTCAGCAAATCACAGCTTGCCTATGGCAGGAATCAGCCAAGCAGGTCAGTAGACAAATGCCACATTGGTCCATGATCATCATGTTCTTTTACATTTGGGAACAGTGCACTGTATTAGAGATATACAAAGTGGAAAACAACCAAACAAATGTAATCAGGCTTCTCAAAGAGATAAGTACAGCAGGAAAGTCACTGACCACTGCACACCTTGCAAACACCTTTGAGTTGAATGGAGGGGGGCTGGTGGAGCACAGAAGCAGGGCCAAGAAGTAGGGTCATGGCGGGCTTTTCCAGAAGTCAAGATAAGGAAGCATCTGCTAGAACAACCAAGGAGAGGAGGCCACAGGCAAAAAATTGGCCTGTGGCTTCCTAGCAGCTGGGGTTGGGGCTGAGTCATGGGTCTAGCTGGGTAACCACGTTGGAGTTGGAAAGAAGGCTTGAATAGCATGTTTGAGAGGTTGGTAGAAGCCATGATGAATTTCAAAATGTAGAAAGGTATGGACAGACGAGTGTGTTAGGTAGGAAGTCCTTGGGAGCTGAACACAGGAGGTAGAATATGGCATGGTGGAAGAAGTACAGCTGTATTTTCTATCTCTTTTTACTTTCAGGTCCTTCATTTTAGATGCTTGTGAAGTATCTTTCAAAGATGTCTCATCAGCTCATATTTTTTCATCCCTTTGCCTATGTATCTTCTTTCTCCACCCATTGAGGATTTCAACACCACTCACAGCCTTCTTTCCCTTCTTGTCTCTCTTATGATCCTGGAGACTTCAGTAGTCATGACATTTTTATCAATGCAGGCTAAACACATCTTGATCTTCAATCTCTCTCTAGCTAGCATCACACTCCTACTGGCATCAGAACCGGCTCTGCCTCTGACATCCTAAGCCTTCATTAGGATTTGCTTTCCCCCTCCTCTCCTTCTCCCTCTCAATCCTCTTTACTGCCTTTTATTTGGTCTTTAAACTTTGCCCCTTTTTCCACCCATGGCCACCCACAGCCTCCTAGGGCTTTATTTCCTGTTCAATTCAGCCAGACTTCATGGTTCATTACTTTGACCTCCCCCATGTCCCTCCCTCCACTTTCTTCCTTCCTCTTCCCGCTCTGCATTGTGGGCATCTCTTGATGAACTTGACTTTTATGTTCCTTCTGAGCTGCAGACTATTTCTGTAGCAAGTGGTGCAAGTTTACTTTGTTGAGTAACTGCTCTCCATTTTCTCAGTGGTCAGCATCATAGACTGTAACACTTTCAGGAATTTTCCTCTTCTACTTTACTACGAGAAATGGAAGCTTTTGGCAAAATGGACTGACTTCCTTTTCATAGTGACCTCCATGACCCATGTACCTACTTCTTTCGTTGTCTGCTCTTTCCATTCTTTCTGTCTCTGCCTTTCATTTGCATCAAACCCCACATGCTCTAAGGTCTCCTATCAGCCTGGAACACGACTTCTTCCTCTTCCCCCACTCTGTCTTCAAGTGGTTTCATTCTCTGGCTGGCTGTGCTGATGACACTCTCAACTCCAACTCTCTGAAGTTCTCCAGTACTCCTTGCTCTCCTCAGCTGTCTCTACTTTGGCTTCACTCTGAGTGCTTAGATGACTCTCTTGTCTGCCCTTCACTTGTTTTCTCTTACCACTTTTCAGAGGTCTCTCATCTCCTCCCTATAACTTCTGCCTGAGTAGTAATAGTTTTCCTGTAACATTAAAAATGTGTGTCTTGGGTCTCAGTAAGACATATTAAATTAACTCACTGATTTTCAGCCTTATAGTTGCAATTCCATGAGAAACTCTGAGACCCAACCTCATGTAGTCAGGTGGCTGTGGTAGGAGGGATGCATCTTTGTGTTTAATGACTCTTTAGATGGTGATGAACACAAAGACTTGAGAAAGACTGAATTGTGAGGTGCAGATTGCTCTTCAGATGTGTGCCAACTGCACCTCAAGCTACATACTTCCTCTAGTGAATTCTAGCTTTTTCCTCATGGATACAGTCTAGTGTTTTCTATCTTTTTTCAAGTTTCTCTTTCCACTGGGTCACTTCTAATGAGAAAACTTTCCATTAACTTAGATTACTTCTTAGCCAAATCTGTCCGTGGATTCTAATTCTTAAGTATCTATTATTCTATCCTTTCTTTCCCATATAAAACCATCCGGTAACTACTCACTCTTGCCTGGGTTGTCATGACAGACTCCTTAATGAATCAGTTTCTAATTTGCCTGCTCCTTGCCACCTCTACTGTATTAGGAAGAAGACAGTCAACTTTGTCTGCTCTATGAACTCTCCTCCCCAAACCTTCTAGTGGGTGACAGAATGGGATTGGCAAATTTTGAGTCTCAGCATTAGACCCAGAGGTTTGCCTGTGCCTCCTGTCTTCTGCCTTCCCCCTGCAGGAGTCAGAGGCCAGTAATCTGGTCTAATGGGCAAGGACCACTGTTGTAGAAGTGTTGCTGTCATACACACCATCTAGAAATAGCACACTTGAAGTTATAGTTTATTTTTACTCAAAATACTTTTTAATGTGAATTATTTTTTATCAAACTATTAGACAAAGCTAGGAAAGAGAGACTCAACAGATGAGAAGGGAGTGTGAAAGAGGTGTACAGAGGAACAAGAGATGGTGATACAAACATCGGGTGAGTGAATAAATGAATAATTGACAGAGGTCGGTTCACCTAGGAGCTAGTTAACTGCACAAGAAAGCAAGAGTGAAAACTCGGATTTCCATCAGTGACACGACACTGAAGTAGGTATTAATTAGGAAATATTCTCGAGAGTCAGTCTGTGCATGAGTGCATCTCTTGGGCTTTTCATTTGTCTATCGGTAATTGTACTGGACTTCAAAGGTTGAGGTTGTCACAAGTTAACACAGGTGTGGGGTCAACTGAAAAACGTGTGCTCTTTACAAGGCGCACACTGCTGTAGTGGCCCACATAGCACAGAGATCTGTACGGATAACGGTAAGTATGAGGTGAGACTACGGTGCCCAAGAAAGGAAGGACTTGTATTTTATTATTATTTTTAAAGTAAGCACCGTATCTGGAAGAACATAGACTACATACTTGATTTACTGTTCTTGAGGTAGAATAGGATCTGTTTAGGGGGTAATTTAAAAGCCAACATAGTAAGAAAGAGGAAAATAATAAAGAACATTTGAGCATCCTATCTGTCTAGGTGGGAAAAGCAATTTTTACTTTCTGAAATTGGAGGAGTCCTAAGAAGACCCATTGGGCAGAGACCACTTCTCACTCATCCACGCATCTTCAGCTCCAGCTCTGCACCTGGGACCCTGTATGCATTCTGGAACTCTTTTAGCATTTAAAATATTTGAGAAATTAAGATTTATACAAAGTTCAGAAAATTATATATTATTTAGCATGTGGATAAATTTCAGTTTACTATGACACACAGTGTATGCAGCATGACTGTAATCCAAATTAGATACTCTAAAACTTTGCTCATCAATATAAAGAAAATAGAAATGTTTGTAGAAATTCACCTATACACGTCGAAGTGCGAAGCATCTATTTGGAGGACATTGGATAAAAAGGAGGTGAATAAACACATGAGGGTTAGTGTTATGCTATCCCCTCAAAAGGTCACCCTCTACCCCAGTTATCAAACAGGACAGTGAGAGTGTGAGATCATTTGATATTAAAACACAGCCTGCAGGTCATAGTTTAACAAAGAGTGGAATGTATGTTTGCTTATTACACTGTGTCTCCTTTAGGTTTGTAACCGCAACAGCTTTTCCTTGGAGATCACAGCAGCATTTATTTCAAATCAATGTTGGAAATTAAATGGTAACCCTCAAGGGGAGGGTGGAGCCTGCAGAACTATGACTTCCTATTAGAAATATCCTTTCATGTTGCTGCTCAGTACTCCAACCAGGGTTTGAAATTAATTAAAAGATATCCTTTCCCTAATCTTTAGATAATTAGCTTCAAAGATTTTCTTCAAAATGTTGTAATAACTTTATCTTTTATGTGTGAATTCAGAACTGCTCCTATCCAGACAATAATAATCCAACAGGAGTTTGCAATTAAAGGGAGAGAGGGTGCTGTCTGTCGTTTGAGGGCCTGGGTGTCTGTTGAGGAAGAGAAGTATTCACGGCAAAGTGTTCACAGACTCACATGCATGACTGAAGGATGGGCAGTCACCCGCAGATCCCTAAACCTGGAATGTGGGAAGTGCCTCATAAGTCTTGCTTGTAATTAAGAAAGGGAAACCAGATCCAAGATAAGATGCAAATATCTGGAATTAGAGAAACTACTGACACTGGACTAAACCATTTAATTAGTCACTTGAATAAATTCAAAGAGATAGAATGAGAAAGATGGCTTTCATTGATAAGAAAAAGTTCACACAGGTATAGCATCAGTGTTTACAAGATAGGTATTTGTTGTTTTTGTACTTGCTTAAATCTTCACTTTAAGAAAGTTGTTTTTTTTTGTTTTGAGATTTTAATATCATCACATTATTTTCCCATTTCCTTTCCTCCCTCCAAGTCTTCCCACACATACCTCCTTGCTCTCTTTCTCTAATATCTTTTTGGGGTTTTTGTTTGTTTTTCTTTTTTCCTTAGCCTTTCTTTTTTAAAAAAATATTTATTACTTTAAGTTATATCTCCATCACAGTCCCCTCCCTCCACCCCTCCCGGTCCCACCCTTCTACCCTCACAGCCTTCCCCTTCTCCCACCTATCCTACTCCTCTGGTGTGGAGTGCCCTACATATCAGCCCCCTTCAGTTCAGCAGTCATATGGGCTAAGAGTTTCCTCTTGCACTGGAGGCCTACATGGCAGCACCACTAGGGAAAGTATCCCACTAACAGGCAATAAAGTCTATGTTCCTGTTCCTTTTGGTGTGTTGGCTGTAGGATAGTTATCCTGTACTATATGGCCAAAATCCAATTATAAGTGAATACATTCCATGTTCATCTTTCTGGGTCTGAGTTAGCTCACTCAGGATGAGCTTTTCTAGTTCCCTCCATTTGGCAGCAAATTGCATGATTTCCTTTTTTCTGATGGCTGAGTAGTATTCCATTGTGCATAGGATCTCATGAAACTGAAAAGCTTCTGTAAGGAAAAGGACACTGTCATTTGGACTAGGCAGCAACCTACAGATTAGGAAAAGAACTTTACCAGCCCCACATTTGACAGAGGGCTAATATCCAAAATTTACAGAGAACTCAAGAAATTAAACACCAAGAATACAAATAATCCAATCAAAAAATGGGGAACAGAACTAAACAGAGAATTCACAAAGGGGGAATCCCTAATGACCGTGAGACACTTGAAGAAATGCTCAGCATCATTAATCATCAGAGAAATACAACTCAAGATGACTCTGAGATTCCATCTCACATCTGTCAGAATGGCTAGGATCAAAAACTCAAATGACAGCACATGCTGGTGAGGGTGTGGAGAAAGGGGAACACTCCCCCATTGCTGGTGGGAGTGCAGGCTTGTGCAACCACTATGGAAATCAGTCTGGCAATATCTTAGAAAACTTGGAATAGCCCTACATCAAGACCCAGCCATACCACTTCTGGGTATACATCCAAATGATTCCTCACCAAACCACAAGACATCTCCTCAACTATGTTCATAGCAGCTTTATTTGTAATAGCTAGAAACTGGAAACAACCCAGATGTCCCTCAACCCAAAAATGGATAAAAAAAAAAAAAAAAGCTTTGCTACATTTTTTTTTTTCAAGACAGGGTTTCTCTGTGTAATAGCCCTGGCTGTAATATCCATGTTATACCCTCTTTTTTTCACTTATTGTTGTTACATTCATTTATGTGTATATATGCGTGTGTGTGTGTGTGTGTGCTACACACACACACACACACACACACACACGCACACCTTTCTATGTTAGTACAGCCTGCTCAGTCTGTACAGTCTTACCTGTATGTGTGTTTTCAAGGCTAGCCATTTGGCATTGGACGATCAGTTGGTCCAGCTCTCAGCCTTTCTCAGTTGCCTATACTTCTTTGCTGCTGTTTTTAGGAGACCCAGAAAAAATGGCCCCATCTTCTTAGGCATCACTCCCACAAGAGCCAGAATTCCTTCCAAATCCATGTTATTTGGGTTGACAAATTAAAGGGAGCAGAAATGACACTTTAGAACACACCAGACCAAGTTCTCAGGAGATGTACAACTTCTGCCTGTCTCCAGGGATTCTCATTTCTCATCATTTTTATAAAGTGAGGTTCTCCTGATGCAGCCATGCTGTGACAAGCCCATGCTGGTGTTAGATGTCAGGTGGACAGGAGAGGCTTCCAGGTGGTCCCTTTTCAGCTTTGTCAGGCTGAGTCCTCCAAGAGGACTCCACCTAGCTTATCCTGCTCACCCCAAGCTGTGAGGAACAGTAGCTAAGTGGTGGCACATACTTCTGAGTTCTATGGGTGTTTGTAGCTGGAACAGTACGCACTTTTAATATTTAGAAACGTTTGTCCTGGAAGGAGCAGTGTGAAGTGTCAGTATCTGGAAAGTAAGGATATGAGGACCATGAGGACCAATGTCTCATTGACTGGAACTTGGAGTTTAAAAAACCTGGGGTCCTTGTATGAGATGTTGGCAATTCAAGGCTCCTCTGTACTTTGTTCCAACACCCCTTGATTTGTCCCCTCAAACCTCAGGTTATTATTACTCTTTGTTTATATTCAGTTCGATAAAAACTAATTTTGGTGGAATTATCCTTATAGAACCCAGTCCCATTAAGTAAAAATATTTGCTTAGATTTAATTAATTGATTAATTTTTGAAATCTACTGAATGAGAAAAAAAATCACTTCTTACTATGTAAAACTCACATGGATATTACTATGGGGAGACAGTAATATGCAATCAGAAGAGGGCTTCTATTAGACTTAGACAGATTTGCAGAATTGCAGAAACAGAGCTAATGAAGTAAGCAAATGGATTGTGCCCAGGTCAAAGCTTGATTCCAGAGAAATGCATATATAGATGTGCAAATTTAGGTCCTTGGTTTGTTTATACTAAGGGTTTTATTTTAGAATTGGATATCTTTCCTAAAATCATAATAGCACCCCTCTTACACTTGATGCTGTGGAAGACCCTTCACCCCTTTTAGTTTCCTTCTAACCTGCTATACTGTGGACGTGTTCCTAAAGACACCTCTAAAATCTTCAAAGCCAGAAAGGCTGATAAGCATTGGTCAATTCTTCCACTTCACATAGTGTCCCTGTCTATTAACTGATTGACTGTTTGATTCAGATTGATTGATTTTTATATATGTGGTGTTTGCACGTGTAAACATTTTTTTATTTGGTGTCTTTCTCTACCTCACTTTTTGTGACAGGCTCTCTCAGTGAAACTGTAGCTCCTTGATTGGCTAGGCTCCCTGGTTAATGATTGGTGGGGTCTGTTTCCTGATTCGACTCTCCCACCCCCTCCCTTCTGCACCCTTCTTCATCCCAGGGCCCAGTACTCAGTTACAGCCAGGTGCTTTTGTGTCTGGCTTTTGCATTGGTGCTGAGGAACTGAACTCAGGTCCTCATATACTTGCCCAACAGGGCACCTTGCCCGCTAAGCCATCTCCCCAGCCCCTATGTGACACCATTGACCTTTTAAACAATCGTTATTTATTCATAAAAGTCTTTACAAGATACTGTGAACCAAGGACCGTGGTGGATCCAGAAAAGGAGGATAATTAGAAAGCTCATAAACCAATAGGGGAGAAAGAATAAGCAAATAATTACAATTATAGGCAGTAAATGCTGTGGTGAATTAGACAGAAATGCTAAGGTTACAGATGTCATGTACAACGGTAGTGAATGCTGCAGACATGAGGGTGACGCATCCATATGCGGGTGTGATGGGTGACAAAGACAGTGTCCCAAGTCAAACAGAAAAGGATTAGTAGACGATCCCAGACAATTAAATACCTTTGGGAAAAAATAATATTGGCACCTCAGCTCAACTTGAATTAATGAGTAAATTCTAGAAGATAAAAGCAGAAAAATTGGGAAAACTTAGAGTGAACTTTGAATAACAGAGGAAGAGCTTGCAGTGTGGACAGGATCAGTTTACAGCTGAATAAAATTGCATTGTGTGCATGCACCACATTTCCGTTATCCGTTCACCTGTCTAGACTGGCTCCATTTTCTTTGCCGTTGTGAACAGTGCAGCAATAAACACAGATGGGCTTGTACCACAGCAGTAGGGTGTGGAGACCTTTGGGTGCATGCCAGGAGTACTACAGCCAGGTCATATGGTTGTTTTATTTTAAAGCTTTGAATAAACATTCATACTGAAATTTGTAATGGCTGTACTAATTTGCACTACCTGCAATGAATGTTAAATGTATTAGTCAGGGTTTTCTAAAGGAACAGAGCTATAGAATAACCACACACACATATGTATATACATATATACGTGTGTAGATATGTATATATGTTTTATTAGAATGACATATAAATCCTATATATATAAATCATAATACATTACATATATATGACTTATTCAACTGACAGTTTATGATACCAGCAGTCCACCAATGGCTATCTTGTGATGGAAAGGCCAAGGATCCTGTAGTTGTTAAGTCCATGATACTGGATGTCTCTGAAGTTCCAATCCAGTGCTGGAGCCCTGGAGGATTCCTTGGGAGCTGCTGGTCTTCAGTCTGTATATTAGAATTCCGAAGAACTTGGCTCTGCTACTGGCAAATGAATATCTTAGCAAGAATGTGTATGGATGAACTTGCCAGGAAGAGTGAGGGCGAGGAGACTAAAACCAGTTCCCATGCCCTTTTATGTGGGCAGCCACCATAAAGTGTGGCTCAGATTTAGGGTGGGCCTTCCTTCTTCAAATAATCTGATTAAGGAAATTCCTCACAGGAATGGCCAGCAGTTTGAGTTTTGCTGATTCCGGATGTAGTCAAGTTGACAGCCAAGATTAGCCCTGGCGCTAAGGAAAAGGTTAATAAATTTAGTTACTTGAAGATGGAAAAGAATATTGCAAAATACATGTCAAGAAAAGAGCATGATGGAAAATAGTTTTAACAAATGTAAGGAATGAAGTTTAATAATGGTTCTATATATAAGGAGCTCATTTGAATAAATAAAAATGAAAACATCAATAGAAAGTTGGAGAAGAAAATGAAAAGACAGAAGACATAGAATAAGGGTCAATCAGCAGAAATTTTGAGATTACAGCTTAAGTCTGGTTAAACTGGCAATGACTGAACAAATTTTAAGATAAATTAATTTTTTACTTGTGGTAGCAATCATATAATGTAACAGTTACCATTATAATTACTTTTGGGGGGCGTTGTTTCAGTAGAGTTGAATAGTTTACATTACTGTGCAACAGGCTTGCAGTATTGTTCACTATGTGAAACTCATATTTCCATACCTACTGACAACAGCTTCCTACCCTTCCTCCCAAGCCTGTGGCCACCACCATTCTATCTTGTATTTCACATTATTGAGACAGAATCTCATAAAATCACGCTGGCCTTGACTTCCCTATGTAACCAGTGTGGAATTGAATCATGTGCCCTTCCGCAATCCTCCTCCCAAGTGTTGGGATTGTGGTGTGTGCTACCATGCTGGGATATCTCTTAGCCTATTACCAGGGCCTATCCACACGTAGAAAGCTAACAAGAGGATTTCCTTCTTCAAGGCTCAATGACGCTCCATTTACTTTATTCACTACTCTTTTTACCAGTGTTCAGAATGGGTCTTTTGTGTTGTTCTATTTCTTGGCTATTGTAATATGTGCTGCTGGGATATGGATGTGAAAATATGCCTTCTGGATCTTATCATCAATTCTTTCTTCATTCCCTTCAAATGCACAACTAAAAGTGGTATCACTAGATCATAAGAAACCTCTTTCTACTGTTAGTTTTCTAGGCCTTTTGTTGCAGAATCTCCTCCTCTGTACCCTTAATAAGTGAGTCTAGAGAAATTCAGATACATGTACAAAATGATGCTGATTGTGGTACCAAGCAACTCTAGAAATAACACAAATGAACATTAGCAATCAAAAGGTAGTGGTGTTCATGGTGGGGTATTATGCTACTTGTTGGAAAAAAGATATTTAGATATATTTTCAATGTCGTAGAAATGACTTAATATATTTAACAAAACAATACAACACCAATTATAAGTTAATCTAAATATTTATATAAAGTATGCTGAAAACTTAGTCATAATTATTGGATCGAGAATGTATTTGTGAGTTTTTATTCCTCACATTAATCTGTGACACATTTTCAAGGTTTCCAAATTTGTTTGTATAATTTATTAGAAAAACACAAAGTAAAAACATCATATTATCAAATAGCTTATATTGGTGGTGAACATGCTCAGGGCAATCATCTACTTAACGAACACTTAGTTACTGCTACTGTATATCGAGCACTGTTCCAGGTGTGTACAGGGTGCAGTAAGAAGAACAAGACCTGTGCCAACTGTGCCTTGCACTCGGTAGAGGGAGATAAGTCAACTAAATATGTTAGCTGAGGGTGGGTGCTATGGCGAAAGAAAAAGCAAAGCAAGATATGAAGAGACAAAAATAAGAAAGGACGGGGTGTGGGGTGACAGGAGGTTAGGGAAGCACAAAAGTGGGCTGAAGTCATATGGCTGCACAAGACATCATTGGGACAATGACATATGAGCAAAGTTAGTCATGAAGAGATCAGAGGAAAGGACTGTTCCACACAGATCTGCAGCGCAAACGCTCTGGGGCAGGTGGTGCCCTGGAGCGGAGGAGGTGACTGGGCAGGCTCACAGGGTTGTTGGCGTCCATTGATGGTCCTTACCTGACAACAGTTAAATGCCACATTTTTTTTTTTTTTTTACTTTGCCACACTGTAAAAATGCATCCTGTCCATCCAGTATTCTGGGTTTTCACCTTTAGTACAGTTTTAAAAAATAAACCTCAGAGTTATTCATATCTATTTTCAAATACACTAGGTATTAGATGATTTGCTCAACTATAGGCTAATGTATGTCTTGTGAGAACAGTTGAAGTAGACCAGGACAAACTAGAATGGGTTTAGTATATTTTGACTTACAACGTTTTTGTCTTGCAGTGGGTTTAGGAAGATTTGACCTCATATAAGCAAATGCAGGGGCCCAAGCTTTGCTTTTTATTTTGAGTGAAAGGGAACTATACAATTTGGCATGAGTTCTGCTTCAAAAGTCTTCCTGAAGTAGACATGGGTGCAGGATCGAGGTATGTGCAGAATCGAGGTATCTGCCTTATTGTGTGGGCCACTATAATAGTGGGGAAGAAGTGGAGGCTCAGACCACAAGTAAAGTAAAGAGAAGTCAACCTTAGGAATCCATGTCTGATTTTTGAGGTCGGGTATGAGGACGTACACAGGTTGGCCTCAAACACACCATCCTGCTTCCTCAGCCTCTTGAGTGTTGGATTACAACACATGCTGCCACATCTGGAACAAATTCTGGATACATCTTGACAGTAAGACTAGTGGGATTCCAAGAAGTTTGGGTGTTAGCATGAAAAAGTGAAGGGTCAATGATGACTAAGTGTTTTGCCATAGCGAGAACAGTTGATGGCAGAAGTGACAAGTGTAAAGACAGGCAAGGAAAATGCTTCTGGATGGCCAGGAGGTGAGCATGGAGAGGAAGGGGAGGGACTGAGAAGGATCTGGGATGGCCAGGAGGTGAGCATGGAGAGGAAGGGGAGGGACTGAGAAGGACGGGGAATTGGAAATCCCAGTATGGTCCCAGCACCAGAGAAGCATGATTTTTAATGTTTGTTTTGAATTATGTGAATGTGAGTGTATTCAAGTGTGGGTTTGTTCACGTGGGTGCAGTGCCTGGAGAGACAAGAAGAGGGCGGCAGATCTGGAACTGTGGGCTACCCAATGTGGATGCTGGGAATCAAACTCAGGTCCCTGGCATGTACTCTGCACCCCTGAACCATCTTTTTAGCCCCATTTTCTCCCTCCCCACCTCCTTTCTTTTTTTTTTTTTTTTTTCAGAGGATCTCACTGTATAGTCTTGGTTAGTCTAGAACTCACTATGTAGACCATGCTCTCCTCAAACTAACAGAGATCTGCCTCCCAAATTTTGGGATTTAAAACATATATCACAACACCCCTGGCCCAGGCAAGTATCTTCACTCAGAGGAACATGGGATCCTGAGCAGTGCAGGAAAGCTGTCCACCCACCAACTGGACCTAAAGGTCTACAGAGGAGCTGTGCTGTGGGATTAACTGAACTGTCTGATCAACTGAGCTTCCTCTGGGAAGTAGAAGTAATCATAGGTGGACCATGAGGCTGGGACCGCAGGGACGGCAGCCATGCAGACAGGCACCTTAATTACCACAGTGAGAAATCTCCCAGCCATTCTTTGTAATGAAAGCAATATTTCTTTGTTTTAAAATATATTTTGTTAGTAATAGGCCAAATAACCATGATCACTCCTAGAAGTGGTAAACAAAACAAAACAAAAACACCGGTTGTCTTGGAAGCCAGAGAGCAAATACAACAGAAAATAAAGGCCAGTCTCCAAGCTTCAACTTATAACTGCCATGAGAGGTACAGCCACCACCTTCTGTCTGATACTTTCCACAGAAGATGTAATAAGGTTCACATCTTAATTACTAGGAAGTGGAACATGGAACAGGCCACAGGCTCCATTCCTCACTGACACACAGGATGCAGGAGATCAACCAATCAGCCCAAGCCAGGATTCTATCACACTTAATAAAAATGATAAGATGTTTATTGCATATTAGTTTAGTTTAAAACAAATTTGCAAATCTGCTATGACACAGAAGAACTATGGAGAGATTAATATAATGTGCCATTCCCTCTGATATAATGGATGACTAGGACCTGAAAGTTTATGTAGTTGTTTTCTGGTAGGCATGGCATCTCCAGTACGTGAACGTGAAGGAAGGGTTCTGGGGGAGTTTTGTAGTACACAGACAGTTTTGGGTCTTAAAACCCCAGTTCAACACACGGCCAGGCCATATTTTGTTTCTTAACTTGAAGAGAAGGTCACTTCTTTTCCAGCTGTGAGTTTTATTTCCGACTGTGTAGCACATGCCACTTATGGACCACTTTGGCCGAACTGGCTTTTAAATTCTGTCAGATACCCAGGACACTGGTGTGACTGCTGGTTACCTGCAGATGTGAGATGGAGAAGTCATTTAAAGCCTTCAGAACAAACGAAAATTTACACAGTGGCACACAGTGATATGTGTTACATTTAGTGTATTAAAATCTTGGACTGATGCCTTTGACTTCTCATTCTGGGGAGGTGGAGAGAGGGGAATTGCGTGTTGGTAGAGCATATGCTCACAAAGATAGAATCTTCCTCAGAATGGAGGGCAAGTTTTAAAGTTGCATTTTAGACCAATTTCCCATGAGTATTCAAATCAGAAATTACAATGCAAATAAAGGTGAAAAACTACTTGTCTCTGTATTTTATTTTATACACCACCCCCTTGTGGTTGTGACACATGCTGGTGTATCACTTAGAATATTCAGTTTCCTTTTGTTTCTGCAATACCTTCCCTTTTCCACCCCAAGAAGCTCCATGAAGCTTTTAATCATGTGAAAACTAAAGGTAGTATTATGGAAGTAAGCAAAGCTGTCTTCCAGCTTCTGTGGCTGGTGAGAAGGGTGAACCAAAGACAAGTTTTTGAGTTTGTATTCTTCCCACAGGAAGGTGTCTTGTTTTTTGTTTGTTTTTTTTTTAAATTTTCTTTTGTGTTTTTGTTTTGTTTTGTTTTTCATCTGAAGGTTCAAGTATGAGTGAATTATGAGTGTTTGGGTACTGATAATTTATGGTGTTCTCTGGGACAGTCAATGCCCTTTGCTAAGATTATAATCTGATAATGTAGCTTTAGAGGTGGCGATCTCCCCTGTATTCCATGACCTACCTGGACACCCTGGGTTACCTATAGGCTCAGCACCTCCTGCTGAAAAGGCTGTGTCGGGCTGTGTATATCTTGTTTGCATTCATCTACTATGGAAAAGAATTGAGATTCTGAAATATAACCAAACTTCATGTTTACTTGCATTTTCAAACTATAGTTGAGTGATTTAGTGGAAAAACATGTTCCATTTGGTAAAACAAAAGTGACAATTTAAGAAACATGCAAGCTGAGAGGACAATATGGTCTGCATGAAGTTCTGTTGTTAACGTCCATTTTAATGAAGGATTTGACATTCTTGAAACCATTGTACTCATCTCTTTCTGTCTCCCATGCAATATTTCTACTTCAGAAATGAGGAGGTAGGAACCAAGAAGTCTCAAATGACTTCCTTGAGATTATAAAGCCATTAAGTACCAAAATTCAGAGCTCCAGATCAACAAATTTTCTTCCCTGAATGTGTAAGTGAACCATAGAGACATAAATGTATCAATACAGTTCTGCTTTGTATTATTAAAGTGGCAGACTGCAGGTCGAGAGCCCCCCATGAGCCCTACTCTTCAGTCCCTCCTGGAGTCTCACTCACACGAGCCTCTTCTTTGTCTTACTCAGCTGCAGGGGTCAGTGCTGCAGCTTGAATATGAAATGTCACCCATACGCCCAGCTAGTGGGCCTGTTCAGAAAATTTATACAACCTGCAGTGTAGGAGTTCTGCCTTGCTGGAGGAATTAGGTCATTGTGGGAAGGCCTGGCCTGACTTCTTGGATACTGCTTCCTGACTGATCATCTGGTGTGACCAGCCAGTCTCCATCTTCTTCCTCCATACCTTCCCCATCATGACTGTATCATCTCCAACCTTAAGACAGAATAAATTAATCCTTCCTTAAGTTGTTTTTTTTTCAGCTATTTTATTAGTACAACAAGAAAAATAGTTAGTGCAGAAAACTGTTATCCAGAACCAGGATTTTGCTGTGTTAAACCCAACTGTATTGTACTTAGGTCTATGGAACTACTTTGTAGGTAGAATATGGAAGTTTTTGAAACATTGGGATAGGAAAAAAAATTGCCAAATGCAGCAAGCAGCACTGAGTAGGCTGTTATTGTGGAAATAAAGAAACCTTTCAAAAAGACAGAGCCTAAACTCAGAATGCTGGAAGAGCTCCCTGTGTTTGGAAAGTGAGTGTCTAGGGAAGTGTTTTCCAACTAAACACCCAAGTTGCTGTGACTTTGACCCACCGTAGCTAATGTCTATCCCAAGGCAAGAGCAGAACTTGATAGCCTTGTCTACGTGGTGTTAATTTTGTAGGCATGATAGATTCAAGGTAGAAAGGATCATGGAACTTTGCTTTCTGCATCCTCAGTTGGTCCCGATCTTATGGGGGCTCAGGTAGAATGTTGTAGCTTCAATGAGAAATATCACCCCATGTGCTCATGTGCTTGAACAGTTTCTGCTCAGCTGGTAGGAATGTTTAGGAAGGTTGTGGAGCCTGTACAGAGTGGAGCCTTTGCTAGAAACAGTCAGTCAGAGGGTGTGGCCAGAGGGTGTTTTACAGCCTGCCTCATACTCCTGTTACCATGCCTTCCCTGCCATGATAGAATATGTCCCCTCAGACTTACATATTTCCTTAAATTGTTTCTCTTCAGGTATTTTATGGTTTTTCTTCCAGAGCAATAGCCATTTCCCTTCATTCTCATCCACTTTTTAATTCCTGGAGGGTATTATTTGCTTTTCTATTTCTATTTATGCCTTAGTTAATTCTCTGTTGTGATAAAACATCATGACTGAGGAAACTTATAGAAGAAAGTTTATCTTAAAGTTTCAGAGGGTTAGAGTCCATGACCATCATGGTTGGGAACAGAGCAGGAAGCAGGCAGGGATGGGCCTGGATCAGTAGCTGAGATATTGATCACAAGCACAAGTCAGAGACAGCTAGTTGGAAATGGTGTGGGCTTTGAAATTTCAAAAGCTTTGCCACACCTCCTCCAAAAAAGCCACACCTCCTAATCCTTCCCAAATAGTTCCATCAAGTGGGAACCAAATATCCAGGTATATGAATTTATGAGGCCATTCTTACTCAAACCACTCTACATATACTGTTATGCAGATATTTCCTTGGAATTGAACATTTTTTCCACAACAGGGAAGGGTGGCTTATAGGACTGAAGAACCTAAGAAACTTACAAGACTGATGAAGTTCTGATAGTTGTAGGAGTCACAACCCCTCTCCTTGATGCTGTATGATCAGTAAACAATTGCTTATGGGAACGAAGAGCTTTCAATAGATAGGCCTGTAAGTTGGACAGGAACTCAAGGGAGGCAGCTTCCAAGCATGGTCACTCAGGATGCATGGGGTTTTCAGTGCTGCAATTGCATTTGAGTTACTCATACTCCTTTAAAAAGTAATCCTAATCAACTCAGTAGTTCACCAAGCTAAACCTTAGTGGGACCATTTCTTTGGTATTTCTTAGTGACCTATTCTTGTCCCTTCTTTCCAGAAAAAGTCACGCAATAATCATTTTTAATAAGTGCTACTTAAAGAGGAAAGTTTGCTGTGCTGCTTCTGGAGATTGGTTGGTGTGACCAATCATAAATTATGTGTTAGATTTCAAGGCTAGGAATATTTGCCTAAACCAGGATGCTGGCATTTTCTCTTGTACTGATTACAAGTATGTTATAGTTGTATGCACTGTATGTATGTCTGTGTCTTTCAAGTTTCTCAGAAAGTAAACTTTTGGCATCAATGACTTAAAAAGATGATTATGTTAAAGTGAGATGGCTATTGCAGGGTCCTAACCCAATGTGACTGGGGTCCTTGCAAGAGGAAGATGCTCTAAGTGTGTGAACACACAAGAGACCACACAAAATGTAGTTGAAGCAAGATTATCTGTTGTCCAGCGAGAGGATTCAGATGGATGCAACCCCTGACAACCTCCAGCACAGGAGGAAATAAATTTCTGTTGTTTAAGTCCTGATCTTGTCATATTTTGTCACAGGAACTTCACCAGTTGAATGTGCTGATAGATTATTTTGGAAGAAATGAGGCACTGTGCCAGTTGGTGCCATTAGTATTATGATCCATCATGCCAGATGTTTATCAACCACATCATTATTTCAGCAAATCAACTCTTTGTTTTTATTATGTTTGCTGCTCTCATCTTTCTTTTTGTGTCTCTTTCTGCCTCTTTGGGTGTATTTTAATCTTCTGTCTTTTATAAGTTCTTAAGACAAGAGCTTCAGGTATTGAGACATTATTTTTTTAGTGTAAGCAATTATTTTAAGTTTCTTTCCTACTGTTGGTTCAGCTTCATTCTATAAGTTTTGCTATATTTTATTTTTAATTTTTAATTCAGTTCTACTAATATTTTTAAAAATTCCTTAAAGCATTCTCTTTGCTCCATGGATTATTTAAGATGTAGTTTCCAGGGCTTTGGGGAGTTTTATTTTCTGAGTCATCTTCTAGTCATTGTCTACATCGCCTGTGGCTGAAGGACACAATCTATAGAATGCCAATCCTTCTAAGTTTGCTGGTTTGTTTTCTGTCACCAAGGACATGCTACATCGTGATGAATTTTCCATTTCATGGGCACTTGAAAGTGACATCTTATTTGCTACTGAGAAGTGTAAGGACTGCATGCCACCTTGGTAGACTCACCTTTTATCATTGTGTGACATCACTCTCTGTCTCTTGTCACTTCCCTTGCTATGACTTGTATTTCTTCTGATAGTCATATATCTGCTCCTGCTTTCCTTTGATTTGTGTTTGCATAACACAACTTAACTTTTTTGCATACTTTTACTTTCAATCTATCTATGTTGCTGTATCTGAAATGATTTCTCCATGGATGGCACATATTGGCCCTAATATGGAGGGCATATTAGGCCAAATAATGAGTTCTAAGATGTCTACATACAAACTACTGGCTTCTTTGAAAATTACCACTCATGAAAAAAAAAAAAAGGCTTTGCAGTTGTGACTAAAGAGCTTGAGGTGACAGATGATCTTCTATCACCCAGGTAAGCTCAAAATATAATCATGAATCTTATAAGAGAAATAAGAGAAAGAGAGTTTTGATAGAAAAGAGAAAGTTATGTGAGAGAATCAGAGAGGAATTTGAAGATATACCGTCTGCCTGCTGTTAAAGAGTAGAAAGAGACTGTGAATCAAATTAAAGGAACGCATGCTGAGGAGAGAGATAAAGCACTTGTTACCTGGTCTGTATAGTCTGGAGAATGAGCCTTGGTAGCATTTTTTTGGCTTTGAACTTATGAGTTTATTAAGTACTCAGGAAACAAAAGCAAAAGAATAAACAGAAAACAGTGGATAAAGAAGAACAGCAGATAAATAGCAAAACGTCACCCAATCACAGGCTGACAACATTCCACAGAGAGAATCATAGACACCTAAAGAGAGCAATCAAGAGTGACATCATCAATCATAAGTGTTGCTTTCAAACACCCAGTAGAAATTGACTGGAGAAGGTGAGGCAGTCAACTAGAGTTTGCAGCTGAGACTCCCTCTATGAATGAGCATCCAGTTTCCTGTTTGCGTTGCAGACACTTTTGTATCCTGGGGTAAACAACAGTAACATCTGTTGGAAGTAGTTCACCTTCTAGTTGTTCTCAAGGGTACAATATTTTTAATAAACTTAGCTGCCTGCACTCTTTTCCTTTCCCACTTATGGAGACAGTGACCAGCCTAACTCAGGATACAGGGTTTTGGAGGATGCTTGAAACAAATATTTGGGTCTGAAGTAGGGGGCAACCTGCTTCTAAAGATACCTTTCTCAGTGAGCTTAGACAGCCCATACCAGTTTACCTTCCTACTCTTACTTAATTTACCTTATACCAGGAAAGTGTGAGGAAATGAGTTTGGGTCCCTAGCAAGCATGTTAATGGTGTATGAATGGCAACTCACCTGTGATTTCAATGCTCAAAAGGCTGAGACAGGGTATTCCTGGAACAAGCCATATTGAAAAGCTCTTGGTTCAATAAAGAGGCATTGTCTCAATGAATAAGATGGAAAATAAACCAGGTAGATCCCTGACATCAGCCTCAGACATGTAAGTATACACTTTGCATGCACAGTCCAGCACACACATATGAACATGCATATACACACACACAGTCTAAAAATACAAAGAATAACTAGTAAAGCAAGACAGATTCTGTGTAACCGCCTCCTTAGGGAACACTTCTCCACTGAGCTATTTTCACCTTAGCCCAGCTAAACTGATTAAGGCCCTGGCCACTATACCAGTAAGAGAATAAATTCCTGACATTTTAATTCTCTGAAATTGAGATAGTATGTTACAGCTTCAATAGGAAGCTGTCACACTGAATACTGGTGTTTGATTACCTCCGTTCTTCCAATGGGTGTTTTTGATAACTACCATTTACAGTATATTTTTCAGATATGTTAGAGCTTATGCCAGTGATTAATTTTCTTATTTTAAAAATTTTTTCTATTTCTTTTTCTGTGTTCTTACACGTTACTGGGGTACTTTTAGACCACCACTTAAGTGTATTTATAGTGTCTCTGTAGCATTGATAGTACATGCTCTAGGACTCCAGCTTGTTCTGGGAAACTGAAAATATTGTTTCCTTTCCCACCTCCTTACTGTCCCCATCTATCACCCCACATTTGAACAATTCCTCCATATCCAGATAAAAGCAAAATCAAACAAGTATGATGACTCCTTGTGTTTTTAGAAGTTATTTAGGGAATGTAAAAAGAAGGAAAAATCTACTAATTTGTCATGTTTTTGTTCCTAATACTCCAAGATTTTATTTTATCTTTTTCTTTCATTTTAAGGACTTTTCTTTAACTACCCTTCATTGAGAATTTGGTTAATAAACTCTCCTACGCTTTCTTAGTCAAGATGATCTGAGATTAGCTGTGATACTGCAAGCCTGTACTCTTACTTGCCTGATAGAATCTCCTAGGCCACACCTTTGAAACTATCTTGGAATAACATAATGAGATGTCACTCCAAAAAACCAAAGTTTTGATTTATGTTTTGTTTTTGAATGATACTTTTGGTGGTTTGAATGGTTCAATGTCACCCATAACTCTTTGTTACTTGAACACTTGGTCCTTGGTGGACTTGGTGGTGGTTGTTTGGGGAAGATTAAGAAGTATGGCCTTGGTGGAAGAAGTATGTCACCACTAAAACAGAATTTAAGGTGTCAAAAGGCTTGTGCCATTTCAAGTTAGCTCTCCCTGCCTTCTTGAGGTTCAAGAAGTTCTCAGTAGTTGCCTCCATTTTGCCATTGTAGATTCTAAAGCTCTAAAACTGTTAGGACAAAATAATGTATTTCTTCTATACGTTGCCTTGCTCATGGATTAGATCATAGCAATAGAAAAATAATTAAGACAATATATTTTTTTCTAGTTATAGAATTCTGGATTAATAGATTTTTTTGGCTTACTGAAAAGTTTGCTGCCCTACAAGTGTTTTTCTCTTAATGTTAGCATAATATTCTCCCCACAAACTCATTTTAATTTTTTATGTCTTTAATTTTTAGAAATTTAATTTTGACTCATCCTTATACAGAATTATTTGGGTTTAGCCTGTGTATTAATCAACGTCCTATTGCTGTGAAGAAACACAATGACCCCAGCAACTCTTATAAAGGAAAGCATTTAACTGGGGCTGGCTTTCGGTTTCAGAGGTTTGATTCATTATTGTCATATCTGGGAGCTGGTGCATGCAGGCAGACACGCTGGAGAGGAGCCTAGAGCTCTGCAGCAGGCAGAGAGGCTCTGGAATAGAAAGCGTGCGCTTTTGAAACCCCAAAACCCTCTCCCAGTGACACACTTCCTCCAACTAGGCCACTACGAATCCCTTAAGTGGTACCACTCCTTGATGACCAAACATTCAAATATATGAGCTTATTGGGGCCATCCTTATTCGAAGTACCACATCCTGCGTGGGGTTAACTCAGTGTCTTGAGTCTGTAGGCCTTAGATTCTGGTTTACTTGGAAAGTTGTCTGCCATTATTTCCGTGCCTTTTGGCCTCCATCCTTTGTCTTTCGTTCTATGTCACAAATACTGTCGTGTATCTTCTAACCCATTCTTTCCTTCTTTTCCACGATACCATTGAGGTCATTTACTGCTTTTGTTCTAGCTACTGTTTTCCAGTTCTAATGTTTTTGTTTGGTTCTTTACATCTTTGTTTTCATTGCTAAAGGGTCTCATTTTTATTGTTATTATTTTAAATGTAAGGGAAGAAAGTACTTACTTAGGTCTATGGTTCCAGAGGGATAAAGTCCATCTATGGTGGTAAGAAAGGCATGACAATAGCCAGGGAAAGCATATAGCAGGAAAAGCGAGCTTGCTGATCACATTTTCACTTACAGAAGAAGCAGAGAGACACTTCAACACCGTGTGGAGGTTTGAATGAGAATGGTCCCTCACAGACTCATAGATTTGAATGTTTGGTCACTAAGGAGTAGGACTTGTGGGAGGAAGTATGTCACTGGGAGTTGCTTTTAAGGTTTTGAAAGCTCATGTCAGACAAAGTTCTTCTGTCTCTGTTTGCAGATCCGGATGTAGCTCTCAGCTCCTTCTCCAGCACCAGATCTGGTGCCATGCTCCCCACCATAATGATAATGGACTAAACCTCTGAAACTGTAAGCAAGCCCCAGTGAAATGCTTTCTTTTATAACAGTTGCCTTGGTCATGTTTCTTCACAGCAATAGAACACTGACTAAGATATCTGGGTGCTCTAAAATGGGTGCTGGGCGAGTCTCACCTCTAAATACTGTCTTGGTTTGTCATCACCTGATGCTTTCATTTATCTCAAGTCTTCTTGCTTTCTTGGTTCATGCCTGTTTGGGAAACATTTGCATATTCTGCTTCAACCAATGCCATCTCATGCTGCTTTGGTACCAGGAAGCTGCCATGTGCTTTCTTCTTCCTTGGGAGGTAGAAATTCAGGGTCTGTCCTTGAGCTTCAAGGACACCCAAGGGTGGCCTCCTCCTTAAGTCTGGATAGAGCTAAAAACTGGCTCTCATGTGTTCTCTCCATTGTGTGCGGGCTTACAAAGGTGACAGACCTACTGTTGGGTGATTATGCCACACTATCGAATTCCCGTTAGGCTTTTTCTAGTGTCACTCAAGCAACAAGGGAGAGATGCCTCACTACTGCTGGCAGAGGTGGACATTTGAGCTCCATGGAGCATTTCCATGGACACTGCAGGAAGAATTACTTTGTTACCCATTGGCGGGGTTTGAAGCATCAGCACCTTATTATTCTTCTTTGGTGTCACAATAGCTAGGAAGTTTTAGGTATTCTATGCAGTGTGGTGTGGGTAGAAATCTAGATTTTCCAGTAAGCTTTTGCTTCTGTGGGTGGGTTTCAAGATGATGTTTCTTCTATGGTATTTAAATATCTTCTGATTTGAGGGTATTTACCTTTCTTGGTGATTTTTGAGGGGCTTTTATTTGAACTCATTGGCTTTTTTCATTTTATATTTCTTCAAGCCCATGTCTGGGATATATGAGGAAAAAGCAAGTCCAGGAAGTTAACCTCTGTGTCTTGCATTTGGCCCTAAGTTCCCTTCCTATGCTGCATTCTCTTTCCACATTTTATGATCATCTTTTTTGTGTGTTATGACTTATATACAGCATCTTAGGGTTTGGCTTATCTTTTTTAGCGCTTGATTGTGGATAAATATTGTTTAAATTTGGTTTTGTAGTGGAATATCTTATTTTCTCCATCAATGGCGATTGAAAGTTTTGCTGGGTATAGTAATCTAGGCTGACATCTGTGGTCTCTTAGGGTCTAAAAGATGTCTTTCAACATGTCTTCTGGCTTTCAGAGTTTCAGAAGAGAAGTTAGGTATGATTCTGATGATTCTCCCTTTATATGTTACTTGGCCTTTTTCTCTTGCTCTTTTATTATTCTTTCTTTGATCTGTACATTTAGCGTTTTGATTATTATGTGGTGGGAGGAATTTCTTTTCTAGTCTAATCTATTTGGTATTCTGTAAGTCTCCAGAACATTTATGGGCTTCTTTTTCTTTAGGATTGGGAAATTTTCTTCTTTGATTTTGTTGAAAGTGATTTCTGGTCCTTGGAGTCAGAAGTCTTCTCTTTCTACTATTCATATTACTTTTAGGTTTCATCTTTTCATTGAGTCTTTAATTTCTTGGCTGTCTAGGGTCAGAAATTTTTTAGTTTTTTCATTTTCTTTGACTGATGCATCAATTTCTAAGATTGAATCTTCCACAGCTGAGATCCTATCTTTCATCTCTTGTATCCTGTTGGTGATGCTTGTGTCTTTAGTTCTGGTTCTTTTTCCTAGGTTTTCCACCTCCTGGATTGTCTCTGCTTGCTTCCAGTTCCATTTTCCAGTCTTGTACCAATTTATTCATTTTGTTCCCCAGATTGATTGTCTCTGCCTGTATTTCCTTCATGGTTTTGTCCTTTTCTTTCTCCTGTTTGATAGAGTTTCCATGGATGTCTTAAATAGATTTCTCCATTACTTTCATCTGTTGGATTGTGATCTCCTTAAATCTCTAAGGGATTTATTTTCTTTTACAGCTTTAATCATTTTCATAAGCATAGTTTTGCCATCATTTTCTTGTATTTCTGCTGTGGGAGGATGGTCCAGGCTTGCTTGTGTACTAGGATAGCTGGGTTCTGGTGGTGCCATATTGCTCTGGTTTTTGTTGTTTGTATTCCTTCATTGGGTTTTAGCTATCTGCTTGTCCCTGTCATCAGCCGGTTGGTCCTGATGTTCACTAGGTTTTGTGTCCTGGAGAGAGTCCAGGTCTGGAGACTTGATGTTTCTGTATGATCCTGTATGACCCTGTGATCAAGAGCGTCACTTCTGGAAGAAAGTTAGTAGGGCTGCAGCCTCTTGACTGCAAGTGAGACCTTCTCCAAAGAGTTCTCCCAGGTGCAGTGGAGTAGTGTGCAAGTATCTGGAGGTCAGAAACATGACTGGCTTATACATGACAAGAGAAATAAGAAACGTAGCCAGGCATGGAATATTCTGTCTTTCTAGATGCAAAGTTCATTTAACATTTTACCTTCTATCACCCTGTGGAGGATCAAGTGAAGCAAACTTCTGGCTGATTTTGTCCAGTGAGATTTTCTATTCACATCACGAAGGCCTCTGATGGAGTTTACAGTTAAGATAGTCTGTGGCAGTGTCTACATAGCAGGCACTTAACGGAGCCACTCATGTCCCTTGCCTGTGGCTTACAACTATGGTGTGTTGTTGCTGGCCTGCTTGTATCTGCAGCCCTGCCTGTGGGCTTTATCCACGTCATTGGGGGAATCTCTGCTGAGAGGTCCAGTAAAACCAACAACTGAATGGCATAGTAGTGCACCAGGTCTTTACCCTGCTACTTTGAGATAACTTTGAGACAACTCATTTCCTAGAATTTTCCTACTGGATGAAGTTTCACTTGTCCACAGTGGTAGGAGGCTGGATGATGCACAATTTATCAATGGACTCCCCTTGTCTGTTTCATCTTCCCATTCTTCAGCTATGCTTTTTATACCTCCAAGACACACGTCATGGGTCTTTACCTTTGCTGTGCCTGCTTTACTTGATGTAGCTAGCCCTAAAGTAAGGTTCCTCTAGAGCCCTGAGAAGATGACAGCATGGGTGACTTTGGGATTATGCCTGGTCTTTCAAACACGTGATAGCCCTGTTCCAAAGTAAGTTTAGACGTGCTTGGATCATGGCTGTTTTGCTAGTTTGCTGTGTGAGTGTAGAATCTGCCTGTAGCTATTCAAATTCTCCACATACTCATTTTCAAAATGAATACAGTAATGCCCACCTCTTAGTCTGAGAGGCTTAATGAGATAATGAATTTAAAGTGCCTCTAGTAATTGCTCAATTTCTGCACATATTAGCCAACACCACCACCATTACTTGCGCCACATCCACCTTTCCTTTAGTTTTATAAATTCCCATCGCTCTCAGCCTCTCCCAGCTTTGTTCCCTCTGGCTCTGCCCTTTTGCATTTCTTTCATCACTGATCTTGTCTGATCACACAGCTTCTATTTCTCTCAAATTCAGCTCTGAAAGTTATCTTTCTCCAGCTTCTTATATCCTTTGTTCTTGAAACCTATATTTTCACATCGCACTATGCCTCTTAATGCCATGTTTACAAAACAGGGCCTTGCCATACCCACAACCCAAACATCTTTCTCTAATCATTTGCCTGTTCCTCTTTTTGTTAAAGGCAACATCAAACACACAGATGTCAAAGTTAGAAATCTTGAGGCCAATTGTAATTTTTTCTTTCTTTATATAGTTCCTATTTACCAAGTTACTAGATTCTGTAATTTCTATTTTACATGTCAATGTTTTCTAACTGAAAAGTTCAACCTGAGGATGACCTCTTTTTTTCAGTATGAATATTTCCCTGGATGAATTGTTTCTTGTGCTAACCTGTCACAGTGCCCTTTCCACACAGGCTGGCTATGGAATGTCTTGCCTGGGTTAGTGCTTAACTCTAAAGCAAGAATCACCCCATGCCAGAAAGAAGACTCATGGAGACTATCTATGTCAATGTATAGAAGCCTGGAAAATAGAAACAAATATCTTTTGTATAAGGACAATGTGGTATAAAATAAATAATATATACAAAATAGTTATTTCTAGATTGTTTATGTATACACATTTGTAATACATTTTTATACAGAAATTATATATAATCCATTAATACATAAAACTAGTAATGTTAGCTCTTGACTATCCTTTGAAATTTCCTTTACAAGTTCATCTGTTGAAGGTTTGTTTCCCAACAATGGAAACATTTGGTGGTGGGACCTACCTTGAAGAAGTATCACTTGGGTCCTTTCAAATCTATATCTGCCCTCTGCTCTCTTCTTCTCCCTCTGTTTCTTATTTACCATGCAGTGAGTGTTTTGTGCTACATACTCACACTGCCATCATGTTCTACATCAACAGGGGGCCAGGAATCAACACAGCCAACCACCATGGACTAGAAGCTCCAAAATCACAAGTCAAAATACACTCTTCCTCAGGTGTTTTGTCAGGAATGACAAAATTTTTTGGCTAATATCATTATTTGCATATGCTGTGCATGGTAGGCATTTCTCTCTACTCAGTTTCACAGAACTTTTAAAACCTCTGTATTCTTCTGGGTGATAAGTGTGTCTGGTATGCTAATAAGACAACTCCTGTGGGGAATCTCTATTTCCTCTGTAGCTTGGGGACAGATGGGTGCTGGTCAACAAAAAGGCCAAGGCTAGATTAGAGCATTGGGACTTCCAGATTCATGCTGCAACCTCAGAGAGGTCAGAGCTCACTCCTCAGTGAAAAGGACATGTCAATCATGTCTGCATTTCGTTCCCAGGAAAAGGTGGATGGAACTTCTGTGTTGGTGAACATATGGAAATTTGGGAGTTCCTACAGGGAGGTTATTAGAAACCCTTCCCTCTCCCCAGGCCCCTGACCTATGCCTGTCTTCCACTTGTTTCTTCCTGCATTGTATTCTCTCTGACAATCACTACTGGTAAATGAATCATTTTCTTCAAGTTGTTCTAGAACATTAATGAATCTGGAAAGAAGTTATGTCATCACAAGTGGCAGTGGCTCTGGGGCTTAGGACTGTTACCTGTGGTAGAGCAGAGTTATAGACTTGAGATCTTAGCTGGGGCACACAGGTAGACTGACTGGGTAGACCAGTATGCTGAGGGTGGGGAAGACCTCTAGCTCCCACCCTCCTCTTTGGGCAACTCAGAAAAAACCCCAGTCTGCTCTGTCCCCATGTTTTCAATTCAAACATAAGTAAAAAATATGGCATCAGGTTTGAGGGTCTCATTTCCTAAACATTCACAACACCAATGCAATTCTGGATGCTATTTTCTATTTCATTATTGTTTCAAAGTTGAAAATTTTCATCTCTATAGCTCAGTGATTCATAATTTCCAAACAGTATGTGGTCTTTGTTGAACCAAGAAAACAAATTTAGATACAGTGTTTAAAAGCCATTTGGAAATCTACTATTTTGTTATCATATATAAAGATATAACTTACTTTTAAGAAGACTTTGAAGGGAGATGCCTTGCATGGAATAAACTGCTCCCAGAAGCCCTTTGGGCCATATACTTCTTTAGGATCGGATAACACAGGCCCTTTTAATTCCTCATGTTTGCCCACTGCAACTAGATATTAAGACCCTGTTACTGAAGATGCTACATACCTAGGATTTATAATAGACAGTAAACAAACTGTAACTGGTATAGAAGCTTCCTCTGAGCTGACTAGTTTTCATAGTTCCTGAGGGTGCTGTGCAGGCTGCTGTGGGAGCAAAGGCATCAAGAGTCCTGCCAGGCTGTGCAGCCTATGATTGACAGGCTGTGCAGGCTATGATTGACAGGCTGTGCAGCCTATGATTGACAGGCTGTGCAGCCTATGACTGAGACCAACCTTCCAGGCAAGATGTGTCCACTTGTGCAACAGTGGCACAAGAGTTATGGTGTATGCAACTGTTCTTTCAATAATCTTCAAAGAGGAAGTACATCCCTGGTTCTGTGATTCTGGTCAAAAGCCCATGGCAGGGGAGATCTAAGCTACAGTGGGGGAAGTGAATGCCATTGCTTAGCAAAGTTGAGATAGTGTCAAGCTGCCTTTTAAATATGCATTTTTGTACCCATAGATGGATACCACTTGGTATCCAGAAAGCCTCTCCTTTCAGTGAATGGGAGAGAATGTAGAAACTCACAGTTGAACAAGGTGTGAGAATAAATGACAAGTGAGATCTCAGTCCTAAATACCACATTTATGCCATCCCTCCTAAGGTTCAGGGACCATCTAAGAAAGAGTGGAAAGAATATTAAGAGCCAAAAGATAGGGCTGGGAAACGCCACTGAAATCAAGAACTTACAACGGCTGTGGTTGATAGTTCCAGGGAGACAGGGAATCCTTGCCGCCAGTTATATGCCCACCAATGATTCTACCAGGCTGCAGTGGACACTGCCAATTCAGACAGCCCTGGTTCAACTAAAGGGATTGTAAGAGAGGACTAAAAGCCGTGAACTTGGGAAAGGGATGGACAGGGAAGAGGGTGGGAGTGGGGTTAATAGGGATGAGGAGAAAAGAGACAACCTGGGGAGATACTAATCAGTTGTATGAAGTTGTCAATTTTAACAGAATTAATCAGTAAAAAAGAAGAAGGAAACACATTCGCAGAGAGACACACATATGCACACACATGCACTCTCACTCACATACATATTACACCAGAAATAATTCAGAACTGTTCTGAAATATAAACTCTACTAAAAAAAAAAAAAAAAAGTAAAGCAGGAAGTGACCTTGATTATAATTTGAATAAAAAAGTCAAAATGAATTAAGTTGACTTCATTGATAAACCACGCTTTGCACCTTAATTGGATACTACAGAAAGAGAGAGTGCCTCAATTAGAAAAGAGAATGTAACATTCAAGTGAACACACTCTCAGGAAGGGCTTCCACCATGAGGAAAATGCAGAGAAAAGTGAGCCCGGTGACCTGGAACACCTGAAGCTGCAAGATTTTGTGTGACACTAATCATCTTGAGAGTGGATGGCAGAGATGTGCTTTGTGGTGTGTTTGAGACACAAATGCTGTATCATGCAGGGGTGCTAGGTCCCTGACAGTGTCATATTAATTTATGGCAAGTAAACAGCCATTACCAGGATTCATAAAAGGGATAATTAATGGTATTGTTAGCTTTTAAAAAATAGAAAATAAATGGCCACTTACTAGTGGTTTTGAAATGCTAATGAATTACTGTGGGATCATTTCCAGTGAGTCACGTTTATCCCCAAAGCCAGTTCTGCAAATGCAGTGCAGAGTTCTGCTGCTCTTGCTCCTGGGTTGACATTCCCAGCATATGCTGAAGAGAAATGAAAGGCTGTCCTTTGAGGTCACCCTCATGGTGGTCCCAAGTGGGGCTCTTCCTGGCAGGAAAAAATGGGGAGAAATCCCTCTTAGAGCATGGTTTGCTAGTTTTTATAATTTAAAATGTTAATAATAATAATTGTGTGTGTGTGTGTGTGTGTGTGTGTGTGTGTGCATGTGTGTGTGTACCAACCACATTCGAGTGTGGAATTCAAGACAGTTATAAGGATTTGGTCTCTTTTCTTCCACTATGGGTTAAAGGGTGGAACTCAGGTGGTCAGTCTTGCAAGGCAGGTCCTTTTAGCCCTGGTCTATCTCAATGGTCTGATTTGCTGGGATTTTTTTAAATTTATTTTTTATTTCTTCAAGTTACATATTAATCACAATCCCCTCCCTACTTCCCCCTCCAGTCCCACCCTCCCACCTTCTTCCCCCTCAACACCCCATCCTCTTCCCTTTTTTTAAGTTTAAGGTATATCTTTTCCCCCCAATAGCTCCCACTTTCAGTCCAACAAATGGTTCTTTCTCTTATAACAATAAATAAAATACAAAAACAACAGAAATAAATAGGCTACAATTATGAGAGTTATATGGCTTAGCATGCATTCCCAATATCCAGTCCATATATATTTGGTACCTGACTTTAACATTCTACTGTCTAACCATCTCCATGAGTTTAAAGTTCTATATCCAACTCATCTTTCATCCTAACTTGCATCACAATTTTAAAAACATCTTATTAGATCCAGAACACCCTCTTGATTCCTAAAAAACTCAAAATTTAACTATGAGAATCTAGCTATGTATTCTTCAACCACCTCAGAGACCGTAGAGGGATGAATATAACTGATTATATACGAAGTGCAAGGCCCGCAGCTTCCAAAACTAAGAAATGACATACCAGTGTCTGCCTGGACAGTTCCCATTTTCTCTCCATACATTACAGCATCAAGCTTCAGCCATTTGGCCCCATTTCTTTGACAGACATTGATTGTAGAGCAGGGGTTATGAAGGACTTACCTACCCTGTCTTGGCAGAGCTAGGCTGTCGACTTACCTGCTTCCAAGTTTTGTCCTTTTTGGACATCAGTCTGTCTACAGTTGAAGCAAGGTGTTTTTCTTGCCAAGAGATATGCTTGTCACTAATTCAACCATCTCCCACTGGAGATTCTTCGATGATCATCTTCTACTTGGAGTAGAATAGGGGATGCTGTCAGGAGCTGACATGTCTTGATATCAAAAAAACTTAAGTTAAGAAAACATCTTTGGGGGGGCCAAGATGGCGGCGAACTGCACGGACGCATTTTGAATGTGGGAGAGAAGAGCCATAGAAAACACAGAGTTGTGGGACACTGTGCAAAAACTGGAAGGTCTGGCCGCTCCGGGAACACGCACAGCTCTCAAGGGACTGTTAAAAGTCAGGGCAAGGCTCTCCCCCATCTCTCGCAGACACGGAAGCCAATAATCCAGGATTCGGGAACTCCCATTTGGAGAGGCGCCTGGTAAGATCGATCCCAACACACAGCAGGCAGAATCAAAGGCCACATGGCGATCGCCCGTTAGCCTACTGGGCTTCCCACACCCCAGGAAGACCTTATAACTATTTAGGAAATTTTGCAGAATAGTTGAAGTCTTAACAAGGAAGAAAAAGGGCGCTCAGCGGGTGATCCGCAGCCGCTTGAGCCGGAGCAGAAGGTGGGCGGGCAGAGCAGTTGGGGAGGGGAGCGGGCACTGGCGGGTGGGGCTGTTGCCCGGACCACCCACCACAAAGCAGCTAGAGCTGGAGGCTGGCTCAGTCAGCGGGAGGGGCCGAAGCTCCACCCACCCACAGCAAAGCAGGTAGGGCGGGAGGCCTGTTCAGAAGGCGGGAGGGACCGAAGCTCTGCCCACCCATGGCAAAGCAGCTAGAGCGGGAGGCCGGCTCTGGCGGTGGGAGGGGCCAAGCTCCGCCCACCCAAGGCAAAGCAGCTAGGGCGGGAGGCCGGCTCTGACGGCGGGAGGGGCTGAAGCTCCGCCCACCCACGGCAAAGCAGCAAGGGTGGGAGGCCGGTTAAGAAGGCAGGAGGGGCCGAAGCTCCGCCCACCCAAGGCAGAGCAGATAGGGAGGGAAGCGGCCAGGCCTTTGGTGGAGAAGCCTAGTGGGTAACCAGAAGCCAGGGGACCATAGCTGTATTCGGGTAAACCCAGACACATTAGGTGTGGAGCCGGGCCCTGACATCCTCCGAGACGACAAACAAAGCCCACAAAATCTGTGCCTGGGTAAACAGGTCCATATAATTAGAACCACTGAAGGCTGATCACTCAGTGTGCAAAATAGAGAAGTCTGAATTGGGAGCAGTGTAACAATCCCGGACCATTACTCACTACCTGGGAATAGGCTGCACCAGCTCACAACTATTCAGGCTATTAAAACCACAGTGACCCTGAGATCACCCTGTAAGCAAGGACAGATAGCCAAGCAATTCGACTCCTTCACCAAAGCATCCCCTGTGGATCCAAACACAGAAAACGACAAGAACAGACAGCTAAACACATGCACATGGCCAAAGGTCCAAGAAAAAATAGAAATCAAGGAAATATGACTCCAACAAAGCAGAATTATCCTAGCTCATCCAATTCGGATGACCTCACACCAACAGAAACACATGAAAAAGATGACAATTCTGCATTATGGAAAGTGATAAAGTCCCTTCAAGAAGAACTTAAATCTATGAAGGTATTCAAAGAAGCCACAATTTTACAAGCCAAAACAATGAACAATACCATTAAAGAACTCCAAGCCAAGGTGACAGAGCTTGAAAAGGAAAAAGACAAAGCAATGAAAGATTTTCAGACAAAAACAAGTAAGCTGGAGAAGGAAATGTACAAAATGAACAAAACCATACAAGACATGAAAATAGAAATAGAAACAATAAAGAAAACACAGTCAGAGTTAAAAGAGGAAGTGGAGAACCAATGGAAGAGAACAGGAACTACGGATGCGAGTAAAAACAATAGGATGCAAGAGATGGAAGACAGGATCTCAGGCATGGAGGATTGGATGGAAGAAATCAGTACAACATCCAAAGAAAATGAGAAGGCTAAAAAATCTCTCACCCACAACATCCAAGAAATCAAGGACTCAATGAAAAGGCGGAACCTAAGAATCATAGGCATAGAGTAAAGAGAAGACTCCCGACTCCAAGGTCCAGGAAATATCTTCAACAAAGTCATAGAAGAAAACTTCCAAACCTGAAAAAAGAGATGCCAATAAAAATCCTAGAGGCTTACAGAGCACCGAACAGATTAGATAAAAAAAGAAACTGCTCTCGCCACATAACAATTGAAACACCAAATGTACAGAACAAAGAAAGGATATTAAAAGCTGTAAGAGAAAAAGGCCAAGTCACATACAATGGCAGACCCATCAGAATTACACCTGCCTTCTCCTCAGAAACTTTAAAAGCTAGAAGGCCTGGACATATATCCTACAAGTCGTGAGAGATCATGGGTGCCCAGCCAGACTGCTATATTCAGCAAAACTCTCTATCAACATAGATGGAGAAAACAAGATATTCCATGACAAAATCAAATTTAAACAATATCTCCCTACAAACCCAGCCCTACAGAAAATCATAGAAGGAAAATTCCATCCCAGAGAAGAAAACTTCACCCAAGAAAACAAAGGGAATAGAAAACCCCTCAGCAACTAAACCAAAAGAGACACAGGACCATCACCTATACCAAACTAATGGGAAACAACAACCCCAGGTCACTAATATCCATCAACATCAATGGTCTCAACTCCCCAATAAAAAGACACAGATTTACAGAGTGGATCCGCAAGCAAGACCCGTCCCTTTGCTGCATACAAGAAACACATCTCACTACCAGAGATAGTCACTAGCTCAGAGTAAAGGGCTGGAAAAAGGTTTTCCAAGCAAATGGACCCAGGAAGCAATCTGGAGTAGCCATCCTAATATCAAACAAAACAGACTTCCAATAGAAGTTAATGAAAAAAGACAAAGAAGGGCATTATACACTCATTAAAGGAAATATTATTCAAGAGGAAATCTCAATACTGAACATCTATGCCGCAAATACAAAGGCACCTACTTTCGTAAAAGAAACACTTCTAAAACTTAAAGTGCACGTCAATCACAACACATTAGTAGTGGCAGACTTCAACACCCCACTCACAACAATGGACAGATCATCAAGACTGAGGCCAAACAGAGAAATATTGAGTCTAACAGATATCATGAAACAAATGGACCTAACAGACATCTATAGAACATTTCACCCAAACACAAAGGAATATACCTTTTTCTCAGCACCCCACGGAACCTTCTCCAAAATCGACCACATAGATGGACACAAAGATAGTCTCAATAGATACAAGAAAACTGAAATAAAACCTTGTATCTTATCAGACCACCACGGAATAAAACTGGTCTTCAACATCAAAAGAATCAACAGAAAGCTTACACACACATGGAAATTGAAGAGCTCCTTACTGGATGACCACTGGGACAGGGAAGAAATAAACAAGGAAATCAAAGACTTCTTAAAATCCAACGACAATGAAGACACAACATACCCAAACCTATGGGATACAATAAAAGCTGTGATATGAGGACAGTTCATAGCACTAAGTGCATTCAAAAGGAAAATTGTGACAGATCATATTAGTGAATTAACAGCTAAGCTGGGTGAATTGGAAAAAAAAGAAGCAAACACACCCAAGAGGAGCAGAAGGCAGGAAATCATCAAACTTAGGGCTGAAATCAACAACTTAGAATCAAAAAGAACTATACAAAGAATCAATGAAACCAAGAGTTGGTTCTTCGAGAAAATAAACAAAACAGACAGACCCCTAGCCAAATTAACTAAAAGGCAAAGAGAAAGAACCCAAATCAACAAACTCAGAAATGGAAAGGGAGAAATAACAACAGACATCGAGGAGATCCAGAAAATATTCGGGTCCTACTTTAAAAATCTATACTTCACCAAATTTGAAAACCTAAGCGAAATGGACAATTTCCTCGATAAATTCCACCTACCAAAACTAAATCAAAATCAGATTAACAGCTTAAACAGCCCAATAACCCCTAAGGAAATAGAAACAGTCATTAATAATCTCCCAACAAAAAAAAAAGGCCAGGGCCAGATGGCTTTAGCACGGAATTCTACTGGACTTTCAAAGAGGAGCTAACACCATTACTTTTCAAACTCTTCCACCACATAGAAACAGAAAGAACACTGCCAAACTCATTCTATGAGGCCACTGTCATTCTGATTCCTAAACCACACAAAGATCCAACAAAGAAAGAGAACTTCAGACCAATGTCCCTCATGAACATAGATGCAAAGATACTTAATAAAATACTAATAAACCGAATTCAAGGACACATCAAAAATATCATACATCATGATCAAGTAGGCTTCATCCCAGGAATGCAGGGATAGTTCAATATACGAAAGTCTATCATGTAATTCACCACATAAACAAGATGAAAGAAAAAAACCACATGATAATCTCGCTAGATGCAGAAAAAGCATTTGACAAAATCCAACACCCCTTCATGCTAAAAGTTCTGGAGAGAATGGGCATACAAGGACCATACCTAGAAACAATAAAGGCAATATACAGCAAGCCAGTGGCCAACAACAAATTAAATGGAGAGAAGCTTGAAGCATTTCCTCTAAACTCAGGGACAAGACAAGGATGTCCACTTTCACCATATCTCTTCAATATAGTACTTGAAGTCCTTGCTAGAGCAATAAGACAACTAAAGGAGATCAAAGGGATAAACATTGAAAATGAAGAAGTCAAATTATCCCTATTTGCAGATGATATGTTAGTATACATAAGCGACCCCAAAAACTCCACCAAAGAACTCTTACAGCTGATAAACAACTTCAGCAAGGTGGCTGGATACAAAATTAACTCAAAAAAATCAGAAGCCCTTCTTTATACAACAAACAAATATACCGAAAAAGAAATAAGGGAAACAACCCCCTTTATAATAGCCACAAACAATATAAAATACCTGGGGGTAACTCTAACCAAGTAAGTAAAGGACCTATACAACAAGAACTTCAAGCCCCTGAAGAAAGAAATGGAAGAGGCATTTAGAAGATGGAAAGATCTCCCATGCTCATGGATAGGTAGGATCAACATAATAAAAATGGCTATTCTACCAAAAGCAAGATATAGATTCAATGCAATTCCTATCAAAATACCAACACAATTCTTTATAGACTTGGAAAAAGCTATACTCAACTTCATATGGAACAACAAAAAGCCCAGAATAGCTAAATCAATCCTGTACAATAAAAAAGCATCTGGAGGTATCACCATCCCAGATTTCAAGCTGTACTACAGAGCAATATTTGTAAAAACAGCATGGTATTGATATAGAAACAGACCAGTAGATCAATGGAATCGAATTGAAGATCCAGAAATAGACCCACACACTTATGGCCACCTAATTTTTGCAAAGCCGAAATGGCACAATGGAAGAAGGACAGCATCTTCAGCAAATGGTGCTGGTCCAACTGGATGTCCACTTGCAAAAGAATGAAATTAGACCCATACCTATCACCTTGTACAAAACTTAATTCCAAGTGGATCAAAGACCTTAACATAAGGCCGGTCACACTAAAGATACTAGAAGAAAAAGTAGGAGAAACCCTCGAACTCATTGGCACAGGTGACAACTTCCTGAACAGAACACCAACAGCTCAGGACCTGAGAACAACAATCAATAAATGGGTCCTCATGAAACTGAAAAGCTTCTGTAAGGCAAAAGACACTGTCATTCGAACAAAACGGCAGCCTATAGACTGGGAGAAAATCTTCACCAACCCCACATCTGATAGAGGGCTATTATCTAAAATCTACAAAGAACTCAAGAAACTAAATGCCAAGAAACCAAATAATCCAATCAAAAAATGGGAGACAGAGCTAAATAGAGAATTCACAAAGGAGGAATCCCTAATAGCTGAGAGTCACCTGAGGAAATGCTCAACATCCTTAATCATCAGAGAAATGCAACTCAAGACGACCCTGAGATTCCATCTCACACCTGTCAAAATGGCTAAGATAAAGAGCTCAATTGACAGCACATGCTGGTGAGGGTGTGGAGAAAGGGGAACCCTACTGCATTGCTGGTGGGAGTGCAGACTTGTGCAACCACTATGGAGGTCTGTCTGGAGTTATCTTAGAAAACTTGGAATAACTTTGCCTCAGGACCCAGCCATACCACTTCCTGGTATACACCCAAAGGACACCTCACGGAGACATAGGGAAGTCTCCTCATCTATGTTCATAGCAGCCTTATTTGTAATAGCTAGAAACTGGAAACAATCCAGATGTCCCTCAACTGAAGAATGGATTAAAAAATTGTGGTACATCTATACAATGGAATATTACTCAGCTATAAGAAACAATGAAATTATGCAATTTGCAACCAAATGGATGGATCTAGAGAAGCTCATCCTGAGTGAGCTAACCCAGCCTCAGAAGGATGCCCATGGCATCTATTCACTTATACTAGGATTTTAGCTATATCGTACAGCATATCTGTACTACAACCAACACACCAAAAGGAACATGGATATAAATTTTCATTTCTTTTTCTTTTTCCTTTCCCTCTTTTTTCTCTTTCTTTTTCCTCTCTTTTTTTGTTGTTGTTCTTTGTTTTTGTGGGTTTGTGTGTCTGTTGGTTTTTTTTTTAGTTTCTCCCCCCCGTAGCAAGGAGACACCTTTCACTGGCAGTACTGCCTCGTAGGCCCCCGGTGTATGAAGAGGCTCTCGGCCCTCATATGACTCCTGATCTGTGGTGAGAGACTGGTATGCAGGGACACTCCACCCCAGAGGATCAACATGGAAGTGTCAGGGAGTAGAGCATGGGAGGGTGGGGCTGGGAAGGGGGGAAAAGAGGACAATAGGTCAAGGATGTAACCTGTAGCAACAAACAAATAAATTTACTAATTAAAAAAAAAGCAGGTAACAACGTTAAAACACTGTAAATAAAATAAAGGACACAGCCGTTCAACCTGGTTTTATGAACCTCCAAGTGTCGAAAAAACGTAGAGCTAAGGTAAAATACAGGAGAAATGTGGTGTTAGCCCATGCCTTTAACTTCAGCAGAGATGGGAGGAGCACCATAGAGTTAGTGGACTTATAAATTCTAAAGTTACACGGAAAAGGGTGGTGAGGGTACACACCCTTAATCCCATTATTCAAGAAGAGTACACCCTTAACCCCAACACACTAGAGACAGAAACAGGCAGATCTCAGAGCTCAAGGTCAGCCTGATACAAAACAAACTCTAAATAAAGAAAAACTTCGATCCAGGAGTGGTGGAACACATCTTTAATCCCCTCAGATGGGAATCACAAGTCTCGCATCCCAATAATTAGAATGCAGAGGCACACACATAGGATTTGGAAGGACCTAAGTTTAAAAGCTACTTACAAAAGGCCCACACAACACAAACAAATTGTCCTTTGAGACCTCAAAATATATACACTAAAGCTGGTTTAGCTCCAAAATAACAAAATAATTTCTTCTTTAAACCAGATTGAAAGATAACACTTTATATATTGTCAAAAACCAAATTTGCATCAGGAGAAATATTTCCCCCCCCCCCCCCCCCAAAAAAAAAGAGGAGGATTGTCCCTGAGTGAGGATTAGGGCAGGGCTCTGTTCTTATCTTTCCAGGAGAATCAAAGCATCCATTCAAGGAACCTAGGGACAACTGGACAACGGAAACCTCAGCAGAAATCAGAATCAGACACTAAAAGAAGACGAGTGAACCAGATGATTCAGCCTGACAGACTCCCTCAATAGCTGTCTCCATCAAAAGCCTACAACCACAACAACTCAATATCGCTAAGATCGTTCTACACAATGCCCCAGCCAGAACCTCAGTAAAGCCTGGAAGTTCAGCTTCTGCCTACAAACTCCTTAGGACATCTAAACAGCTGAGAACAGAAGGACTGAACATAAAAGGATTGTATTAACATTTTCAACCATTTTTCCATTTTGGTTTGCGCCCCAAACAGGTTTACTACGACCCAAATCAGCAGGAAGTCATTTTAAGAGAGCGATGTCCCATCCCCAGAGGGTGGGGAGGGTGTTTCTCCACCCCCCCTTTTTTGGTTATTTGAAGGACAACTGAAAACTCTGTTATTTAGGGGAAGAGATTACAAGTTGTTAAATGGTCCTGTTTAATGGGTTTTGGAGGTTAGACCCAGGGTATTCCTTCTTTCCCTTTTCTGTATCCTTCTTTATCTCCTATGTAGGAATGCACGGACTTGAGAAAAACTGAGACATAGACAGCACAGGAAGGATCAAGAAGAAAGGTCACATTATTGAATATGCCCTTATACCCTTGTATATTGATACAAAATTAATAGTATATTTGGCTAAAGTGGTATTGACCATTGTTTATTGTGCAAAAATAAGATTGTATTGGTCTACGTCGGTATTGATATTTGTATATTGATACAAAATTAAGATTATAGTTGGCCACAATGGTATTGACCCTTGTATATGGACGCAATATTAAGATTGTATTGGGCCACATAGGCATTGATCTTTGTATATTGATACAAAATTAAGAGTATATTTAGCCACATTTGAATAGATCTTTGTATATTGATACAAAATTAAAGGTAACGCTTCCTAATGGTATCGTACCTAGAGATACTTAAAAATGAAATGTGAGGCTCTGGCCTCTTGATACCAACCGTCTTAAACTGTTTAGGATAGTTAAGAAAAACAAACTCCTAGTCATGCATGCATGTCACCTTGTTAGCTACTAAGACAGTCTATCACAGATATTCTTTAAGCTACTCAGTAATCAAGTTGTTAAGAGACAAGCAACATTTGCTTATCTAAATTCAAGAGATAGATAGGGCATCTTCAAAAACCCCAAGAGATCTGCAGAATATGGCATTCAAAGATGTGGTCTTAAATTAAGTTTTTTTCTTTGATATCGTGACATATCAGCTCCTGACAGCACCCCCTATTCTACTCCAAGTAGAAGAAAAGCATCGAAGAATCTCCAGTGTGAGATGGTTGAATTAGTGGCAAGCCTATCTCTTGGAATGTAAAATCTCCTTGCTTCAACTGCAGACAGACTGCTGTCCAAAAAGGACAAAACTTGGTATCAGGGAAGTCGACAGCCTAGCTCTGCCAAGACAGGATAGGTTAGTCCTTCACAATCCCTGCTCTACAATAAATATCTGTCAGAGAAACAGGACCCAAAGGCTGAAGACTGATGCTGGAATGTATGGAGAGAAAATGGGAACTGTCCAGGTAGTCACTGGTTTGTCATTTCTTAGTATTGGAAGCTGCAGGCCCTGCACTTCCTATATAATCAGATATATTTATCCTTCTCAGCTCTCTGAGGTGGTTGAAGAATAGACAGCTTGAGTCTCATAGTTAAATTTTGAGTTGTTTAGGAATCAAGAGGGCGTTCTAGATCTAAGAAGATGGTTATAATAGTGATGCAAGTTAGTATGAAAACTAAGTCAGTTATAGAACTTTAAACTCATGGAGATGGTTAGAAGGTAGAAGGTTAAAGTCAGGGGCCAAATATGTATGAACTGGACATTGGGAAGATATACTGGGCCATTTAACTCTCATAAATGTGGCATATTTAATTCTGCTGTTTTGTATAGAATTTACTGTTATAAGAGGAAGAACCATTTGTTGGAATGAAAAGAGAAGCTGTTGGGGGAGGGGAGAGGGTGGAAGGGTGGGACAGGAAGGGGGAATAGGGAAGGGTTTGCAACTGAGATATAACTTGAAGAAAAAAAAATAAAGTACTTATATATATATAAAAAGAAAACATCTTTGAATGCCATATTCTGCAGATCTCTTGAGGTTTCTGAAGACATCCTATCTATCTCTGATATTTAGATAAGCAAATGTTGCTTGTCTCTTAGCAACTTGATTTCTGATTAGCTTAGGAAATAACTGCGATAGACTGTCATAGTACCTAACAAAATGACATGCTTGAATGACTATTAGTTTGCATTTCTTAATTATCCTAAACAGTTTATGACAGTTGGTAGCAAAAGGCTGAAACTCCACATTTCATTTTTAAGCATTACTAGGTACAATACCTTTAAAAAGCATTACCCTTAATTTTGTATCATTGTACAAAGATCAGTACGAATGTGGCCAAATATAATCTTAATTTTGTATCAGTATACAAACCTATGTATAATACAAACCTATGTAGCCCAATACAATCTTAATTTTGCATCAATATACAAGGGTAAATACCATTGTGGCCAAATATAATCTTAATCTTGTATCAATATACAAACATCAATACTGATGTAGCCCAATACAATCTTAATTTTGCATTAATATACAAAGATTAATACCAATTTAGCCAAATATAATACTAATTTTGTATCAATATACAAAGGTATAAGTGCATATTCAATAATCTGTCCTTTTTTTTCTTGATCTTTCCTATATTATGTCTCTGTCCCATTTTTTTCTCAAGTCTGTTCACTCCTACATAGGAGAGAAAGAAGGATACAAAAAGAAAGAGAGAAGTCCCTGGCTCTAACCTCCAAAACCTAGTTAGCAAGACCATTTAACATCTTGTAATCTTTTTCCCTAAATAACAAGATTTTCTATTATCCATCAAATGACCAAAGGGGGGAAAAACACCCTCCCCACCTTTAGGGGATGGGACGTCGCTCTCTTAAAATGACTTCCTGCTGATTTGGGACATAGTAAACCTGTTTGGGGCCTAAATAAGAATGGAAAAATGGTTAAAAATGTTAATTGAATCATTTGATGTTCAGTCCTTTTGTGCGCAGTTATTTAAATGTCCTAAGTTCTTAGACAGAAGCTGAACTTCAGGGGCTTTACTGGAGTTCTGGCTGGAGCAGTCTGTGGAGCTGAATAATCTTAGCGATTTTGAATTTTGTGGTTGTAGACTTTTGAGGAAACAGCTATTGAGGAGGTCTGCAAGGCTGGATCGTCTGGGCTACTTGTCTTCTTTGGTGTCTGATCTGTTTTCTTCTGAGGTTTCCATTGTCCAGTTGTCCCTGGATTCCTTGGATGCATGCTTTAAAGCTCCTGGAAAGATAAGAACAGAGCCCTGCCCTAATCCTAACTCTGGGACACTACCTTTTTTTTTGTTGGGGGGGGGTGGTCAAGTAATATTTTTCCTGGAGCAAATTTGTTTCTTTGACAATATAAAAAGTAATATCTTTCAATTCGGATTAAAGAAGTAATTATTTTGATATTTTGGAGTTAAATATACCTTTAGTGTATATATTTTGAGATCTCAAAGGACAATTTTTTTGAATTTCAGCATGCCTTTTGTAAGTAGCTTTTAAACTTAAATCCTTCCAAATCCTATGTGCCTGTCTCTGCATTCTAAGTATTGGGATCAAAGACATGTGGTTCCCAATTGATGGGCTCAAAGATGTGGTCCCCCACCCCTGGATCAAAGTTTTTCTGTATTTAGAGCTTGTTTTGTATCAGTCTGACCTTGAGCTCTGAGATCTGCCTGTTTCTGTCTCTAGTGTGTTGGGATTAAGGGTGTATTCTTCTTAGATGATGGATTAAGGGTGTTCACCATCACCACCCTGTTCCTTGTACCTCTAGAATTTATAAGACAACTAACTCTATAGTGATCCTCCTGACTCTGCTGGAATTAAAGGCATTGGCTAACACCATGCATTTCATATATTTTACCTTAGCTCCAAGTTTTTTCAACTCTTGGAGGTTTAGAAACCCAGGTTGAACAGCAGTAACCTTTAATTTATTTACAGTATTTTAGTCCTGTTACATTCTTTTTAATGCCAAACCATGAAAATATCCTATACATCTACAAAAAACCAAACCAAAACAACAAAAACAAAACAAAACAAAACAACAACAAAAAAAAACCTTTTAAGCTGCTATCAAGTTTGTGTAAGCTATGTGACCACCTGTAGTCTAATATTCTAATCTGAAATTAAGGTCATTTTCCTTTCATGCCAGTAAGGCAAGTTTACCTTTGGTAAATTATAGTTTGAAATTTTTATATTGTATTTTTTTTTGTCGTGAAATTTCCTTTTTTGTAAATATTTTATTTTTTTTTCTTCAAGTTACATCTCAGTAACAAACCCCTCCCTATTCCTCCTTCCTATCCCGCTCTTCCACCCTCTTCCCCCCAGAAGTTTCCCCTTTCAGTCCAACAGATGGTTCCTTCTGTTATAACAGTAAGTATTATACAAAACAACAGATATAAATATGCCACATTTATGAGAGTTAAATGGCCCAGTATACCTTCCTAATGTCCAGTTTATACATATTTGGCCCCTGACTTTAACATTCTACTATCTAACCATCTCCTTGAGTTTAAAGGTCTATATGTGACTCAACATTCATACTAACTTGCAACCCACTTTTAAGAGTATCTTCTTAGATCTATAACACCCTCTTGATTCCTAAACAACTCAAAATTTAACTATGAGACTCTAGCTGTCTATTCTTCAACCACCTCAGAGACCTAAGAGGGATAAATATATCTGCTTATATAGGAAGTGCAGGGCCTGCAGCTTCCAAAACTAAGAAAGGACATACCAATGACTGCCTGGACAATTCCCATTTTCTCTCCATACATTCCTGCATCAGTCTTAAGCCTTTGGGTCCTGTTTCTCTGACAGACATTTGTTGTAGAGCAGGGATTATGAAAGACTTACCTACCCTGTCTTGGCAGAGTTAGGCTGTCGACTTCCCTGCTACCAAGTTTTGTCTTTTTGGACAGCAGTCTGTCTGCAGTTGGTGCAAGGGGTTTTTTCATGCCAAGAGATAGGCTTGCCACTAATTGAACCATCTTACAGTGGAGGTTCTTCGATGCTTATCTTCTACTTGGAGTAGAATAGGGGGTACTGTCAGGTGCTGATATGTCTCGATATCAAAAAAAATCTTGATTTAAGATAACATCTTTGAATGCCATATTCTGCAGATCTCTTGGAGTTTTTGAAGATGCCCTATCCATCTCTTGTATTTAGATAAACAAATGTTGCTTGTCTCTTAGCAACTTGATTACTGGGTAGTTTAGAGAATATCTGTGATAGACTGTCATAGTAGCTAACAAAGTGACATGTTTGCATGAGTAGGAGTTTGTTTTACTTAACTATCCTAGACCGTTTTAGACGGTTGGTATCAAGAGGTCAGAGCTTCACATTTTATTTTTAAGTATCTCTAGGTATGATATCATTAGGAAGCATTACCTTTAAATTTGTATCAATATACAAAGATCTATTCAATTTTGGTTAAATATACTCTTAATTATGTATCAATATACAAAGATCAATGCCTATGTAGCCCAATACGATCTTAATATTATGTCCATATGCAAGGGTCAATACCACTGTGGCCAACTATAATCTTAATTTTGTATCAATATACAAAGATCAACACCGATGTAATCCAATACAATCTTATTTTTGCACAATAAACAATTGTCAGTACCACTTTCGCCAAATAAACTAATAATTTTTTATCAATATACAAAGGTATAAGGGCATATTCAATAATCTGCCCCTTCTTCTTGGACCTTCCTGTGCTATGTCTATATCTCATTTTTCTCAAGCCCATGCACTCCTACATAGGAGAGGAAGAAGGATACAGAAAAGTAAAAGTAGGAAGTCCCTGGGGCTAACCTTCAAAACCCATTAAGACAGGACCATTTATCAGCTTGTAGTCTCTTCCCCTAAATACCAGAGTTTTCAGTTATCCTTCAAATAACCAAAAAGAAGGGTGGAGAAACACCTTCCCCACCCTCTGGGCATGGGACGTCGCTCTCTTAAAGTGACTTCCTGATGATTTGGGTCGTAGTAGACCTGTTTGGGGCCCGAACCCAACTGGAAAAAATGGTTAAAAATGTTAGTACACTCCTTTTATGTTCAGTCCTTCTGTTCTCAGCCTTTTAGAAGACCTAAGGTGTTTGTAGGCAGAAGCTGATCTTGCAGGCTTCACTGAGGTTCCTGCTGGGGCATTGTGTAGAGCTGAATGATCCCAGTGACATTGGATTGCTGTGGTGGTTGCAGGCCCCCGATGGAGACAGCTATTGAGGAAGTCTGCCAGGCAGAATCAACTGGGTCACTCCTCCTTCTTGGTGCCTGATTCTGGTCTCTGCTGAGGTTTCCACTGTCCAGCTGTCCCTGGGCTCCCTTAATGAACGCTTCGATTCTCCTGGAACGATAAGAACAGAGCCCTGCCCCTATCCCAACCCTAGGACAATTGCCCTCTTTTTTTTGGGGGGGGGGTGGAGGGGGCTAGGTAGTACTTCTCCTGAAGCAAATTTGGCCTTCTGACAACATACAAAGCATTATCTTTCAATCCGGGTTAAAGAAGAAATCATTCTGTCACCTTGGAGCTAAACCAGCTCTAGTGTATATATTTTGAGATCCCAAAGGACAATCTGCCTGCATCGAGAAGGCCTTTTGTAAGTAGCCTCCAAACCTAGGTCCCTCCGAATCCCATGTGTGTGTCTCTGAACTCTAATTATTGGGATCAGGGACCTGTGTTTCCCATCTGAAGGGATCAAAGATGTGTTACACCACTCCTGGATCGAAGTCTTTCTCTATTTAGAGTTTGCCCTGCATCAGGCTGACCCTGAGCTCCGGGATCTGCCCGTTTCTGTCTCCAGTGTGCTGGGAGCTGGGATCAAGGGTGTACTCTTCTTGAATGGTGGGACCAGGAGTATGCACCCTCACCACCCGGCTCCGTATGACTCCAGAATACATAAGACCACCAACTCTACGGTGCTCCCCCCCCCCATCTCCACTGAAGTCAAAGGCATGGGCCAATACCACAATTCTCTTGAATTTTACCTTAGCTCCACATATTCTCTACACCTGGAGGTCTGCAAAACCAGGCCGAATGGCTGTATCCTCTATTCCATTCACAGTGTTCAGCCCTGCCCACTGCCTTTTTTTTTTTTTTTTTTTAGTTAATAAATTTATTTGTTTGTTGCTTCAAGTTACATCCTTATCATATTGTCCTCTTTTCCCCGCTTCCCAGCCCCACCCTCCCATGCTCTACCCCCGGAACCTTCCATCTTGTTCCTCTGGGGTGGAGTGTCCCTGCCTAACAGTCTCTCACCACAGATCAGGAGTCATATGAGGGCCAAGAGCCTCTTCATTCACCGGGGGCCTACGAGGCAGTACTGCCAGTGAAAGGTGTCTCCTTGCTACTGCGGGAATACTAAAAAAAAAGACCAACAAACACACAAACCCACAAAAACAAAGAATATCAACACAAAAAGAGAGGAAAAAGAGAAGGGAAAAGGAAAAAGAAAAAAGAAAAAAAGAAGGAAAAAGAAAAAGATAAAAAAAAATTATGTCCATGTTCCTTTTGGTGTGTTGGTTGTAATACAGATATCCTGTACGATATAGTTAAAATCCTACTATAAGTGAATAGATGCCATGTGCATCCTTCTGAGACTGGGTTAGCTCACTCAGGATGAGCTCCTCCAGATCCATCCATTTGGTTGCAAGTTGCATGATTTCATTGTTTCTGATAGCTGAGTAATATTCCATTGTATAGATGTACCACAATTTTTTAATCCATTCTTCAGTTGAGGGACATCTGGGTTGTTTCTAGTTTCTAGCTATTACAAATAAGTGTGCTATGATCATAGATGAGGAGACTTCCCTATGTCTCCGTGAGAGGTCCTTTGGGTGTATACCCAGAAGTGGTATGGCTGGGTCCTGAGGCAAGGTTATTCCTAGATTTCTAAGATATCGCCAGACAGACCTCCATAGTGGTTGCACAAGTCTGCACTCCCACCAGCAATGGAGTAGGGTTCCCCTTTCTCCACACCCTCGCCAGCATGCGCTATCATTTGAGCTCTTTATCTTAGCCATTCCAACAGGTGTTAGGTGGAACCTCAGGGTCATCTTGAGTTGCATTTCTCTGGTGATTAAGGATGTTGAGCATTTCTTCAGGTGTCTCTCAGCATTTAGGGATTCCTCCTTTGTGAATTCTCAATTTATCTCCATCTCCCATTTTTTGATTGGATTATTTGGTTTCTTGGCATTTAGTTTCTTGAGTTCTTTGTAGATTTTAGATAATAGCCCTCTATCAGATGTGGGGTTGGTGAAGATTTTCTCCCAGTCTGTTTGTTGCCGTTTTGTTCAAATGATAGTGTCCTTTGCCTTACAGAAGCTTTTCAGTTTCATGAGGTCCCATTTATTGATATTTGATCTCAGGTCTTGAGCTGTTGGTGTTCTGTTCAGGAAGTTGTAAGCTGTGCCAATGGGTTCGAGGGTTTCTCCTACTTTTTCTTCTAGTATCTTTAGTGTGGCCGGCCTTATTTTAAGGTCTTTGATCCACTTGGAATTAAGTTTTGTACAAGGTGATAGGTATGGGTCTAATTTCATTCTTTTGCAAGTGGACATCCAGTTGGACCAGCACCATTTGTTGAAGATGCTGTCCTTCTTCCATTGTGCGTTTTTGGCTTCTTTGTCAAAGATTAGTTGGCCATAGGTGTGTGGATCCATGTTTGGGTTTTCAATTCGATTCCATTGATCCACTGGTATGTTTCTATACCAGTACCATGCTGTTTTTATTACTGTTGCTCTGTAGTACAGCTTGAAATCTGGGATGGTGATACCTCCAGATGTTTTTTCATTGTCCAGGATTGATTTAGCTATTCTGGGCTTTTTGTTGTTCCATATGAAGTTGAGACTAGCTTTTTCCTGGTCTATAAAGAATTGTGTTGGTATTTTGATAGGAATTGCATTAAATCTATATATTGCTTTTGGTAGGATAGCCATTTTTATTATGTTGATCTTACCTATCCATGAGCATGGGAGATCTTTCCATCTTCTAAAGGCCTCTTCCATTTCTTTCTTCAGGGGCTTGATGTTCTTCTTATATAGGTCCTTTACATGCTTGGTTAGAGTTACTCCCAGGTATTTTATGTTGTTTGTGGCTTTTGTGATGGTGGTTGTTTCCCTTATTTCTTTCTCGGTATATTTGTTTGTTGTATAAAGAAGGGCTTCTGATTTTTTTTGAGTTAATTTTGTATCCAGCCACCTTGCTGAAGTTGTTTTTCAGCTGTAAGAGTTCTTTGGTGGAGTTTTTGGGGTCGCTTATGTATACTAACATATTATCTGCGAATAGGGATAATTTGACTTCTTCATTTCCAATTTTTATCCCTTTGATCTCCTTTAGTTGTCTTATTGCTCTAGCAAGGATTTCAAGTACTATATTGAAGAGATATGTTGAAAGTGGACATCCTTTTCTTGTCCCTGAGTTTAGAGGAAATGCTTCAAGCTTCTCTCCATTTAATTTGATGTTGGCTACTGGCTTGCTGTATATTGCCTTTATTATTTCTAGGTATGGTCCTTGTATGCCCGTTCTCTCCAGAACTTTTAGCATGAAGGGGTGTTGGATTTTGTCAAATGCTTTTTCTTCATCTAGCGAGATTATCATGTGGTTTTTTTCTTTCATCTTTTTTATGTGGTGAATTACATTGATAGACTTTTGTATATTGAACCATCCCTGCATTCCAGGGATGAAGCCTACTTGATCATGGTGTATGATACTTTTGATGTGTTCTTGAATTCGGTTTGCTAGTATTTTATTAAGTATTTTTGCATCTATGTTCATGAGGGAGATTGGTCTGAAGTTCTCTTTCTTTGTTGGATATTTGTGTGGTTTAAGAATCAGAATGACAGTGGCCTCATAGAATGAGTTTGGCAGTGATCTTTCTGTTTCTATGTGGTGGAGGAGTTTGAAAAGTAATGGTGTCAGTTCCTCTTTGATGGTCCGGTAGAATTCCGTGCTAAAGCCATCTGGCCCTGGGCTTTTTTTGGTTGGGAGATTATTAATGACTGTTTCTATTTCCTTTGTGTTATTGGGCTGTTTAAGCTGTTGATCTGATTTTGATTTAGTTTTGGTAGGTGGAATTTATCGAGGAAATTGTCCATTTCCTTAGGTTTTCAAATTTAGTGGAGTATAGATTTTTAAAGTAATGCCCGAATATTTTCTGGATCTCCTCAATGTCTGTCATTATTTCTCCCTTTTCATTTCTGATTTTGTTGATTTGTGTTCTTTCCCTTTGCCTTTTAGTTAATTTGGCTAGGGGTCTGTCTATTTTGTTGATTTTCTCAAAGAACCAACTCTTGGTTTCATTGATTCTTTGTATAGTTCTTTTTGATTCTAAGTTGTTGATTTCAGCCCTAAGTTTGATGATTTCCTGCCTTCTGCTCTTCTTGGGAGTGTTTGTTTCTTTTTTTTCCCAATTCGCCCAGCTTAGCTGTTAGTTCACTAATATGAGCTGTCACAATTTTCTTTTTGAAAGCACTTAGTGCTATGAACTTTCCTCGTAGCACAGCTTTCAATGTATCCCATAGGTTTGGGTATGTTGTGTCTTCATTGTCATTGGATTTTAAGAAGTCTTTGATTTCCTTCTTTATTTCTTCCCTGACCCAGTGGTCATCCAGTAAGGAGCTGTTCAATTTCCATGTGTGTGTAGGCTTTCTGTTGATTCTTTTGCTGTTGAAGACCAGCTTTATTCCGTGGTGGTCTGATTAGATACAAGGTGTTATTTCAATTTTCTTGTATCTATTGAGACTATCCTTGTGACCAACTATGTGGTCCATTTTGGAGAAGGTTCCGTGGGGTGCTGAGAAAAAGGTGTACTCCTTTGTGTTTGGGTGAAACGTTCTGTAGAGATCTGTTAGGTACATTTGTTTCATGATCTCTGTTAGACTCAATATATCTCTGTTTGTCTTCTGTCTTGATGATCTGTCCATTGTTGTGAGTGGGGTGTTGAAGTCTCCCACTACTAATGTGTTGTGATTGACGTGCACTTTAAGTTTTAGAAGTGTTTCTTTTATGAAAGTAGGTGCCTTTGTATTTGGGGCATAGATGTTCAGTATTGAGATTTCCTCTTGATGAATATTCCCTTTGATGAGTATATAGTGCCCTTCTTTGTCTTTCTTCATTAACTTCAGTTGGAAGTCTGTTTTGTTTGATATTAGGATGGCTACTCCAGCTTGCTTCCTGGGTCCATTTGTTTGGAAAACCTTTTCCCAGCCCTTTACTCTGAGGCAGTGTCTATCTTTCGTAGTTAGATGTGTCTCTTGTATACAGCATAAGGAAGGGTCTTGCTTGCGGCTCCACTCTGTAAACCTATGTCTTTTTATTGGGGAGTTGAGTCCATTGATGTTGATGGATATTATTGACCTGGGGTTGTTATTTCCCATTAGTTTGGTATAGGTGGTGATCCTGTGCCTCTTTTGGTTTAGTTGCTGAGGGGTTTTCTATTCCCTTTGTTTTCTTGGGTGGAGTTTTCTTCTCTGGGATGGAATTTTCCTTCTAGGATTTTCTGTAGGGCTGGGTTTGTGGGTAGATATTGTTTAAATTTGATTTTGTCATGGAATATCTTGTTTTCTCCATCTATGTTGATAGAGAGTTTTGCTGGGTAAAGTAGTCTGGCTGGGCACCTATCATCTCTCAGGACTTGTACTATATCTGACCAGGCCCTTCTAGCTTTTAACGTTTCTGAGGAGAAGTCAGGTGTAATTCTGATGGGTCTGCCTTTGTATGTGACTCGACCTTTTTCTCTTACAGCTTTTAATATTCTTTCTTTGACCTGTACATTTGGTGTTTCAATTATTATGTGGGGAGAGGAGTTTCTTTTCTGATCTAATCTCGTTGGTGTTCTGTAAGCCTCTTGGATTTTCATTGGCATCTCTTTTTTCAGGTTTGGGAAGTTTTCCTTTATGATTTTGTTGAAGATATTTCCTAGACCTTGGAGTCGGGAGTCTTCTCTTTCCTCTATACCTATGATTCTTAGGTTCCGTCTTTTCATTGAGTCCTTGATTTCTTGGATGTTGTGGGTGAGAGATTTTTTAGCCTTCTCATTTTCTTTGGATGTTGTACTGATTTCTTCCACTGAATCTTCCATGCCTGAGATCCTGTCTTCCATCTCTTGCATCCTATTGTTGATACTCACATCCATAGTTCCTGTTCTCTTCCCTTGGTTCTCCACTTCCTCTTTTAACTCTGACTGTGTTTTCTTTTTTGTTTCTATTTCTATTTTCATGTCTTGTATGGTTTTGTTCGTTTTGTACATTTCCTTCTCCAGCTTGCTTGTTTTTGTATGAAAATCTTTCATTGCTTTTTCCTTTTCCTGTTCAAGCTCTGTCACCTTGGCTTGGAGCTCTTTAATGGTGTTGTTCCTTGTTTTGACTTGTGGAATTGTGGCTTCTTTGAATTCCTTCAAAGATTTAAGTTCTTCTTGCAGGGACTCTATCACTTTCCATAATGCAGAATTGTCAACATTTTCATGTGTTTCTGTTAGTGTGTGGTCAACCGAATTGGATGAGCTAGGATAATTCTGCTTTGTTGGAGTCATATTTCCTTGATTTCTATTTTTTTTTTGACCGTTGCCCATTGGATGCGTTTAGCTGTCTGTTTTCTGTGCTTGGAACCACAGTGGATGATTTGGTGCAGGGGACGATTTACTTGGCTATCTGTCCTTGCTTACTGGGGGATTTCAAGGTCACTGTGGTTTTAATCGCCTGAGGCACTGTGAGCTGGTGCAGCCTATTCCCAGGTTGTGAGTAATGGACCAGGATTGTTTCACTGCTCCCAATTCAGACTTCTCTATGTTGCACTCTGAGTTATCAGCCTGTAATGGTTCTGATGGTATGGGCCTGTTTGCCCATACCAGATTTTGTGGGCTTTGTTTGTCATCACGGAGGCTGACAGGGTCTGGCTCCACACCTAATATGTCTGAATTTTCCAGAATACAGCTATGGTCCCGATTTCTGGTTTCTCACTAGGCTTCTTGCCACAGGGCTGGCCTCTGTGCCTGATTCCCTTCCTGTCTGCGCTGCTGCGGGTCCCCCTCCCTGGCTGCTAGGCCGTGGGTACCCCAAGCCCCGGATCCTCCGGCAGCCTGAGTGGACCTCTCGCCCCAGCAGCTCAGCCGTGGGTGCACGAATCTCTGGCCCTGCCCACGCCTTTCTCTCTCCCCAGGTGACCTGCTGTGGTTTTGCGGGGATTTGGCCCTGCCAGCCAGGTTCCTTCCCCAGCTGCGCTGCCGTCAGTGCGCAGGATTCAGCCCCTCTCACCCGCCTTTGTGTTCCCAGCTTCCCGCGCTCTCTTGGAACCTCCCGCCCTCCGCTTCGTGAGCGGCTGCGGACCACCCACTGAGCCCCCTGTTTGTTCCTTGCTAAGCCTTCCACTATCTCGCAAAGTTTTTTAAGTGGGTATAAGTTCTACCTGAGGTGTGGGGAGCCCAATAGGCCAGTGATCTATGGCCAAGTGGACCCTGATTCTGCCTGCTGTAAGTTGGGATCGATCTTACCAGGCGCCTCTCCAAATGGGAGTTCCTGAATCCCGGGTTTAGTGGCTTCCGTGTCTGCGAGAGATGGAGGAGAGCCTTGCCCTGGGACTTTTAACAGTCCCTTGGGAGCTGTGAGTGTTCCCGGGGGGGGGGTCTAGCCCCTCCGGTTTTTGCAGAGTGCCCAATAACTCTGTGTTTTTTATGGCTCTTTTTTCCCCCCGCCTTCAAAATGCGTCAGTGTAGGTCGCCACCATCTTGGCCCTCCTATATTGTATTTTTATTACATTTTTTAAAGCTTATTAAATCTTTTCTTTAAAAAGTATTATTTTGTTTTCTCAAGTTACTTCTAGAACATAGTTTTCTCCTTCCTCCCCTCCTGGCCCCTCTCTCACTCCCTCCCTCCCTTCCTCCCTCCCTCCTTGTTCCTCTACTTGCTACTCTCCTTCTCCTCAGAGGAGGAGGCCCTCACATATCATACTCCCTCAGATCTTGCGTATGTGAGGGCCAAGAGCTTCCACTTGTACTGGAGCTTGATAAGGCACACCATCTAGGGTAAGGTGTTCCACTAACCTGTAGCAGATTCCATGACTCACTGGTGAGTAAAATTTTTCCTAGGATAGATATGCTATGTTTCTATCTATTTGGGTGTGTGGGTTGTAGGATAGTTATCCTGTGATGTATGGTTAAAATCCATTTATAAGGGAATACATACCATGTTTATCTTTCTGGGACTGCATAATCTCACTTAGGATGAGTTTTTCTAGATCCATCCATTTGGTTTCAAATTGCATGATTTCCTCATTTCTGATAGCTGTGTAGTATTCCGTTGTGTAAATGTACCACAGTTTTTTTTTTTTTTGTTTTGTTTTTTTTATCCATTCTTCAGTTGAAGGACATCTGGGTTGTTTCCAGTTTCTGGCTATTACAAATAAAGCTGCTATGAACATTGTTGATGCAATGTCCTTGTGGTTTCATTTAGAATCTTTTGGATATATGCCCAAGAGGGGTATGGCTGGGTCTTGAAGTAGAATTATTCCCAATTTTCTAAGATATCTCCAGATTGATTTCCAAAGTGGTTGCACAAGTTTGCAGTCCCGACTTGCTGGTATTTTTAAAAAGGTATATTTTATATTGAAGAACAAGGAACAAATTGATCTACAAATTAGGTGCAGCATGGGAATTAAGAAACATGTAAATAGTGGGCTGTGGAGACACCTCAGCTGGTAAAGTACCATGTCTTCATCAAGACCTGAGTTCAGTCCCCAGAATCCATGTAAGAAAGTATGGTACATGCACATACAAGTAATCCTAGTCTTGGAGAAATAGGGTCAGTCAGATCTTGAGGTTAATCTCTAAGGCTCAGATTCCAGTGAGAGATTGTCTTAAAAATAAATAAAGAAAGAAAGAAAGAAAGAAAAAAAGAAAGACCCCCCCCAAAACCCCCAAATAACAATGTGGGTGGCTCCTGAGGAAGGTTACCCAAGACTGACCTCTGGCTTTCACATAGACATAGACATATATGTGGACACCCCCCCCAATAAATACAATAAAACAAAATAGTGGATAAGAAGAAATCAGCCTTTGTAAACTACATGTGAAAGTCAGGACATTACATTCCTTTCAACTGTTAAGAAAAGCCTCTTGGGAGGGATCCAAGATGGCAGTGGCTCATACGGACATATTTTAATCTTGGGGAAAACCGTGAATGTTATAAGACGCTGTACACAAATATCTAAGAGACCCGACTCCCCCTGGGTCTCACCCAACTACCCGTAGACCACTAAAAGTCCCTGGGCAGGACACTCCCTCCCACTCTTGGGCATGCACCGAAGCCGTTGAATCCAGGAATCAGGATCCCCCCCCTCCCCACCAGGAGAGACATGCCGGGTAAGTTCCAATCTAATACCCAGTGGGTAGATTCAGACCTCACACAGAGATACTCTCCAGCCTGCTGCCCCCCCCCCCCCCCGCCCAGGTCTCACACAGACAGTTTGGCTATCTGGCAAAGCCTTGCACACCTGCGGGAGTGCGCGCTGCTCAGTGGCAGAATACCCATCAGGCTGTAGATTGTGAACCACTGAGGTGTACGGGAACTTGGTCAACCGTGACACCACCTGCCAGTTTCCAGAGCCGGCTCCATGGGGGGAAGGCAGATTTTACCCACCATAGGATTCAATCCTGGGCAAACCATGAAGTCTTTTCCATTATTATTCATCTTTTTTTTGCTACTATGGACACTTCCAGCGGGGAGCCAGAGTTTAAGTGTATACAGCTCCGCCCCCTTGATAAGTGAAGTCTCCACCCAAGAGGTAGGGTGGAAAAACAAATATTACAGGAGTGGAGTCAGGCAAATCAACTACTACACTAAAGCGCCCCCCTTTGGATCTAAGAATAGAAGACAACAGGAACAGACGGCTAAGACTTCCACATGGCCAAGGGCCCCAGAAAAAGCAGGATTCAAGGCAGAATGACTCCAACAAAAGAAAGAGATGCCATTTCAGCCAACCTGGATCACATCACCACAATTGAAACACATGAAAACGATAACAATTCTACATTATAGAAAGTGATAAGTCCCTTAAAGAAGAACTTAAATTTATGAAGGAATTCAAAGGGGCCACAATCTCACAAACTAAAACTATGGATAACACCATTAGAGAACTTCAAAACAAGGTGGCTCAACTTGAACACGAAAAGGACAGGGAAATAGAAGAATTCCAGGCAAAGACAAGCAATTTGGAGCAGGAAATGTACAAAACAAATAAAACCATTCAAGACATGAAAATGGAAATGGAAACAATAAAGAAAACACAGTCAGAGTTAAAAGAGGAAATGGAGAGCCAAGGGAAGAGAACAGGAACTATGGATATCAGTACCAAAAATAGGATTCAAGAGATGGAAGACAGGATTTCAGGTATGGAAGATTCGATGGAGGAAATCAGTACAACATCCAAAGAAAATGAGAAAGCTAAAAAAATCTCTCACCCACAACATCCAAGAAGTCAAGGACTCAATGAAAAGAAGGAACCTAAGAATTATAGGCGTAGAGGAAAGAGAAGACTCCCGACTTCAGGGTCCAAGAAATATCTTCAACAAAATCATAGAAGAAAACTTCCCAAACCTAAAGAAAGACATGCCAATAAAATTCCAAGAGGCTTACAGAACACCAAACAGATTAGATCAGAAAAGAAACTCCTCTCGACACATAATAATTGAAACTCCAAATATAGAGAAAAAAGAAAGAATATTAAAAGCTGTAAGAGAAAAAGGCCAAGTCATATACAATGGCAGACCCATCAGAATTACACCAGACTTCTCCTCAGAAACTTTCAAAGCTAGAAGGGCCTGGACAGATGTCCTACAAGCACTGAGAGAACAGAGGTGCCCAGCCAGACTACTATACCCAGCCAAACTCTGTATCAACATAGATGGAGAAAACAAGATATTCCATGACAAAATCAAATTTAAACAATATCTACCCACAAACCCAGCCCTGCAGAAGTTCCTAGAAAGAAAATTCCAGCCCAGAGAAGATAACTACACCCAAGAAAACAGAGGAAATAGAAATCTCCACAGCAACCAAACAATAAGAAGCACAAGATGACCACCTATCCAAAAATAATGGGAAATAACAACCCCTGGTCACTAATATCCATCAACATCAATGGACTCAACTCACCAATAAAAAGACACAGACTTACAGAATGGTTCCGTAAATAAGACCCATCGTTTTGCTGCATACAAGGAACACGTCTCACTATTGAAGATAGACTATCTCAAAGTAAAGGGCTGGGAAAAGATCTTCCAAGAAAATTGACCCAGGAAGCAAGCTGGAGCAGCCATCCTAATATCGAACAAAATAGACTTCCAATTGAAGTTAATAAAAAAAAAAAGACAGAGAAGGGCATTACATACTTGTTACGGAAAATATCCATCAAGAGGACATCTCAATACTGAACATCTATGCCCCAAATACAAAGCACATACATTTGTAAAAGAAACGCTTCTAAAACTTAAATCACACATCGATCCCAAAACTTTAGTAGTGGGAGATTCAACACCCCATTCACAACAATGGACAGATCATCAAGACAGAAGACAAACAGAAAACTAATGAGTCTAACAGAGATCATGAACCAAATGGACCTAACAGATATCTACAGAACATTTCACCCAAACACAAAAGAATACACCTTCTTCTCAGCACCTCACGGAACCTTCTCCAAAATCGACCATATAGTTGGACACAAAGATAGCCTCAACACATACAAGAAAATTGAAATAACCCCTTGTATCTTATCAGACCACCACGGAATACAGCTGGACTTCAACAGCAAAAGAATCAACAGAAAGGCTACACGCACATGGAAATTGACCAACTCTTTACTAGAGGACCACTGGGTCAGGGAAGAAATAAAGAAGGAAATCAAAGACTTCTTAAAATCCAACGAAAATGAAGACACAACATACCCAAACCTATGGGACACAATGAAAGCAGTGCTATGAGGAAAATTCATAGCATTAAGTGCCTTCAAAAAGAAAATTATGACAGCTCATATTAACAAATTAACAGCCAAACTGGGTGAACTGAAAAAAAAAAAAAGAAGCAAATACCCCCAAAAGGAGCAGAAGGCAGGAAATCATCAAACTTAGGGCTGAAATGAACAACTTAGAAACAAAAAGAACTATACAAAGAATCAATGAAACCAAGAGTCGTTTCTTTGAGAAAATCAACAAAATAGACAGACCCTTAGCCAAATTAACTAAAAGACAGAGGGAAAAAACCCAAATCAACAAAATCGGAAATGAAAAGGGAGAAATAACAACAGACATTGAGGAAATCCAGAAAATATTTGGATCCTACTTTAAAAATCTATACTCCACCAAATTTGAGAACTTAAGCGAAATGGACAATTTTCTCAATAGATTGCACCTACCGAAGCTAAATCAAGATGAGATTAACAGATTAAACAGCCCTATAACTCCTAAGGAAATAGAAACAGTCATTAAAAATCTCCCAACCAAAAAAAAAAGCCCAGTGCCAGATGGCTTTAGCACGGAATTCTACCAGACCTTCAAAGAGGAGCTAACACCAATACTCTTCAAACTCTTTCACAAAATAGAATCTGAAAGAACATTGCCAAACTCGTTCTATAAGGACACAGTCACCCTGATTCCTAAACCACACAAAGACCCAGCAAAGAAAGAGAACTTCAGACCAATCTCCGTCATGAACATAGATGCAAAAATACTTAATAAAATACTAGCAAACCGAATTCAAGAACACATCAAAAGTATCATACACCATGATCAAGTAGGCTTCATCCCAGGAATGCAGGGATGGTTCAACATAAAAAGTCTATCAACGTAATTCACCATATAAACAAGATGAATAAAAAAAAAAACACATGATAATCTCGCTAGATGCAGAAAAAGCATTTGACAAAATCCAACACCCATTCATGCTAAAAGTTCTGAAGAGAACGGGCATACAAGGGCCGTACCTAGAAATAATAAAGGCAATATACAGCAGGCCAGTGGCCAACATCAAAATAAATGGTGAGAAACTTGAAGCATTTCCTCTAAATTCAGGGACAAGACAAGGATGCCCACTTTCACCATATCTCTTCAATATAGTACTTGAAGTTCTTGCTAGAGCAATAAGACAACTAAAGGAGATCAAAGGGATAAACATTGGAAAGGAAGAAGTCAAACTATCCTTATTTGCATATGATATGATAGTATACATAAGCGACCCCAAAAATTCCACCAGAGAACACTTACAGCTGATAAACTCCTTCAGCATGGTGGCTGGATACAAAATTAATTGAAAAAAAAAAAGAAGCCCTTCTTTATACAACAAACAAATGGGCTGAGAAAGAAATAAGGGAAACAACCCCCTTCACAACAGCCACAAACAATATAAAATAACTGGGGGTAACTCTAACCAAGCAAGTAAAGAACCTATACAACAAGAACTTCAAGCCCTTGAAGAAAGAAATGGAAGAGGCCTTTAGAAGATGGAAAGATCTCCCATGCTCATGGATAGGTAGGATCAACATAATAAAAATGGCTATCCTACCAAAAGCAATATATAGATTCAATCCAATTCCTATCAAATACAACATAATTCTTTATAGACTTGGAAAGAGCTATTCTCAATTTCATATGGAACAACAAAAAGCCCAGAATAGCTAAATAAATCCTTTACAATAAAAAAATATCTGGAGATATCCCCATCCCAGATTTCAAGCTGTACTACAGAGCAATAGTTGTAAAAACAGCATGGTATTGATATAGAAACAGACCAGTAGATCAATGGAATCAAATTGAAGATCCAGAAATAGACCCACACACTTATGGCCACCTAATTTTTGACAAAGAAGCCAAGACGGCACAATGGAAGAAGGACAGCATCTTCAGCAAATGGTGCTAGTCCAACTGGATGTCCACTTGTAAAAGAATGAAATTAGACCCATACTTAACACCTTGTACAAAACTTAAATCCAAGTGGATCAAAGACCTTAACATAAGGCCCGTCACCCTAAATCTATTACAAGAAAAAGTGGGAAAAACCCTCGAAATCATTGGCACAGGTGACAACTTCCTGAACAGAACACCAACAGCTCAGGGCCTGAGATCAACAATCAATAAATGGGTCCTCATGAAACTGAAAAGCTTCTGTAAGACAAAAGACACTGTCATTCGAACAAAACAGCAGCCTACAGACTGGGAGAAAATCTTTACCAACCCCACATCTGACAGAGGGCTAATATCCAAAATCTACAAAGAACTCAAGAAATTAAATGCCAAGAAACCAAATAGTCCAATCAAAAAATGGGGGACAGGGCTAAATAGAGAATTCACAGAGAAGGAATCCCTAATGGCTGAGAGACACTTGAAGAAATGCTCAACATCCTTAATCATCAGAGAAATGAAACTCAAGACTATTCTGAGATTCCATCTCACACCAGCCAGAATGGCTAAGATAAAAAGCTCAAATGACAGCACATGCTGGCGAGGGTGTGGAGAAAGGGGATCCCTCCTCCATTTCTGGTGGGAATGCAGGCTTGTGCAACCACTATGGAGGTCAGTCTGGCGATATCTTATAAAAAAATGGAATATATTTGCCTCAGGACCCAGCCATACCACTTCTGGGTATACATCCAAATGACTCCTCACAGAATCATAAGGAAGTTTCCTCATCTATGTTCATAGCAGCCTTATTTGTAATAGCTAGAAACTGGATAAACCCAGATGTCCCTCAACTGAAGAATGGGTTAAAAAACTGTGGTACATCTACACAATGGAATATTATTCAGTTATCAGGAATAATGAAATTATGCAATTTGCAGCCAAATGTATGGAACTAGAAAAGCTCATCCTGAGTGAGCTAACCCAGTCTCAGAAGGATGCACATGGCATAATTCACTTATAGTAGGATTTTAGCTATATAGTAGAGGATATCGATACTACAACCAACGCACCAAAGGGAACATGGACATAGACTTTTTATTCTTTTATTTTTATTTTTTTATTCTTTTTTATCTGTCGGCTTATTTGTTTGTTTGGTTTTTTAGTTCTCTCTCCCTGGCAATGAGTCACTTTTCACTGGTGATACTGCCTCGTAGACCCCCATTTTATGAGGAGGCTCCTGGTCCTCATATGACCTATGAACTGGGGTGAGGGACTGTTATATAGGGACACCCCACTCCAGAGAAGTAGGATGGAAAGATCAGGGGATAAAGAAAAAAATGAAAAGTGAAGTTTCGGCCTTTGTCTACTAATTGTCATAAACTGTTCAGGATAATTAAGAAATGTAAACTAATAGTCATACAAGCCTGTCATTTTGTTAGGTGCTATGACAGTCTACTATAGCTATTTTCTAAGCTAATCAGAAATAAAGTTGGTAAGAGACAAGCAACATTTGCTTATCCTAATATCAGAGATAGATAGGTCCTCTTCAAAAACCTCAAGAGATCTGCAGAATATGGCATTCAAAGATGTTCGCTTAACTTTAGATTTTTTTTTATATAAAGACATGTCAACTCCTGACAGCACGCCCTATTCTACTCCAAGTTGAAGATGAGCATCGAAGAATCTCCAGTGGGACATGATTGAATTATTGGCATGCCTATCTCTTGGCAGAAAAAACACCTTGCTCCAACTGTAGACAGAATGCTATCCAAACAGGACAAAAATTGGAAGCAGGTAAGTTGACAGCCTAGCTCTGCCAAGACAAGGTAGGTAAGTCCTTCATAATTCCTGCTCTACAATCAATGTCTGTCAGAGAAACGGGGCCAAATGGCTGAAGATTGATGCTGTAATGTATGGAGAGAAAATGGGAACTGTCCAGGCAGCCACTGGTATGTCATTTCTTAGTTTTGGAAGCGGCAGGCCCTGCACTTCCTATATAATCAGATATATTTGTCCCTCTCAGGTCTCTGAGGTGGTTGAAGAATAGATAGCTAGAGTCTCATAATTAAATTTTGAGTTGTTTAGGAATCAAGAGAGTGCCCTGTATCTAAGAAGATGTTTTTAAAATTGTGATGCAAGTTAGTATGAAAACTGAGTTAGATATAGAACTTTAAACTCATGGAGATGGTTAGATAGTAGAACATTAAAGTTAGGTGCCAAATACATATGGACTGGACATTGGGAATTTATGCTAAGCCATATAACTCTTATAATTGTGGGCTAATAACCTCTGTTGTTGTGAATTGTATTTATTATTATAAGAGAAAGAGCCATTTATTGGACTGAAAGTGGGAGCTGTTGGGGGGAAAAGATATACCTTATACTTAAAAAAAAAGGATATGGATTGGTGGGTTGAGGCGGAAGAGGGTGGGAGGATGGGACTGGAGGGGGGAGTAGGGAGGGGATTGCGATTGAGATGTAACTTGAAGAAAAAAATAAATAGATAAGAAAGAAAGAAAGAAAGAAAGAAAGAAAGAAAGAAAGAAAAGCCTCTTGGTTCTGGTCAGGTCATTTTGGAAAACACTGCATGAGGAACTCTTGTTTCATGGCGTTCTACATCTTCAAATATTACTCATCCCTAAGCAGTCTTGAATATTTTGCTGATTGGTTCCAATTCTCCTATGTTTACCACACGCATATTCATAGTTCAAAAAGGAAAGACCCCTTTACTGTATGTGTATCTCTCTCTCTCTCTCTCTCTCTCTCTCTCTCTCTCTCCCCCCCCCCCCTCTGTCTCCTTTCTGTCTCTGTCTCTCTTTCTGTCCCTTCTGTTCCCAATCCCTCCTGAACTGACCTCCAGGGCAGAGACAAAGAGCTCTGTCTGTGCTCCTCCAGGAGCCAAGATCAGCACACTAGCTCATCACGCCACCCAGTCACTCAATCTTGCAGCCTTGTCTTGGTCAGTTGTGATGAGGACAGCTCTATTTAGGGTCCAGTAGAGACAGCAGCTCCTTGTAAGACATCCTGGTCTGTGAGAAACAGTACACCCCTGTCTAGCCCTGTGGTTAGAGACTTCTCATCACAGATTCTCTCAAACTCTCCCTGAAGTCCTGTCTTCTCTTCCCTATGTGGGAATATTTGCCCTCAACTCACAGATTTTAAGAATTAGAGTCGTGTAACCCTTTCTGCTAGTGTCAAAGTCTCACTGTTGAGCACTGAGGAAGTCTCAAGTAAACAGCTTTGTCCACAACCTCGTTTGGCCTAGGAAAACCAAATTACTGAAGGAGCGCAAAAGTACACCACGCAAAACAAACAAACAAACAAACAACAGATTCCAGCCCAGGGAGCAACCACAATTGTGGCTGACTAAAGCTTTTTATTTGCTATGGCCCAATGCTGAAGAGAGTTTTATTTTTCCCACTTCTTCTAAACTAGCGAAAGCCCTCTGCTGCCTGTGAACACAGGGGGTACCAGGAGCCCCTGGGACACCCGTGACTTCTCTTGCTTCCACAGGAAAAGGAAAATCTGTTTTAATTGCACAACAATCTTCAGAAGGATGCCCTCAGCAGTCCACCCTTCAAGGATGGTGCTTACCAACTCCACAGTCATATATTTGAGATTATACAGCTGAGTGGAAATTGGCTTCATGTTTTCCCTTGTTTTAAGACTCGCCCTTCCACCTGTGCAGTGAAGAGGGCTCTTGTAGTCAACAGTTATTCTGGATGGCAAAATGTTAATCAGAAGAATTTATTTTCTGTACTAACATACATTCCCAATGTCTAGTACATATGTATTTGGCAACTGATGTTAATATTCTATTATCTATCTGTCTCGATGAGTTTAAAGTTCTATACCTTATACTCAGGTTCTAAGGGGATTTCTTACAATGATAAAAGGGGCAAGCTGTAGGGGTTGGTAGTGTGGCTGTGTTGTATATGCATCTAGCATATGAAAGGGCCTGGGCTCCATCCCAAGTGGTGAAACTGAGAAATTAGGGGCAAATAATGATAATAGTGGCCAGGTAAAGAATTAACAAAACAATCTAAGTTCCTTTGAGGAGTCTGCTGGCTAGCACTCTGCTTGCATATGAATAACCGAGAGCCGTTTTTTCCAGGGCTCTGATCAGCAGATTTGATATATGGATTGCGATCAATTTTTCCTTATGGCAAATCTATATGTTATTCTCTGTCTTCATTTGGTGCTATTTGCTGAGTGGCTCTTACTCTGGGGCAGAGGTCGCTCTCTGGCAGTGGAGGCAGCCGGGTAATCTTTTAGTCTTCATAAGAAGAGTGTGAGATATTAAATCACACTTGACGTACCTGAGGCCCAGCAACTTCATCCATATTTTATCTGCTGTAAATTTAATACCACAGCACTTTTTAGGGTGATGTATTTATTAACTGGCTGGGAATGAGCAGTACAGAAATTCAGTTTGTTCAGGAAAATAAAATGAAGACAGTCTGACAAGTTTGAGAAGCAAAGCACAATGGCTATTTATTACTTTTTAAACACACGGTTTGTTGAAATGTCTTTAGCAGTGTTTGTTCAATGAATGCAGAGTGCCTTCTACATCATCCCAGGTTGATTTTTCTTTGAATTTTAATAAAATCCTCTTTTTTTTTTTTAAAGCAGCCTTCTTCTTGAACCTACCATGGCTCTGTTTCTAGTGGCTGGCCTAGTCGTTTTGGGGAAGAATTGAGGCTTTGTTCTCTGAGAACCACCCTGCACAACAGTGAGAAACTGAGTCATGTTCAGGTTTGCTGTAGTTAAATGCCTGCTCCTCTAGGTCAGTTTGGAAACATTTTTTGTCATTAGAATGATTGGGAAAACCACCTTGGGTTTCTTTGGAACACAGGTACAGACAAAATGTCTAGAAGGCGGTTGGACAGCATGACCATCCATTTAGCAAGACAACAGTCGGTCCCAGCTAGGGGATGTGACGTCTCCAGCCTTTTGGCCAGGCGCAGCAGGCATGAACCCCCACTCTCGGACTCAGTCCTAAATAGGATGCCTTTATTAATTGCCTCCTCCAAATCTCAGGGATGTATGTGAAAAGGGAGATGGAAAGATTTTAAGAACTAGAGGCATAGATGATGCCAAGGAAAACCTGTCCTCTAGACACAATGGGGCTGATGCAGATTGGAATTCACAGAGACTGGCAGCACGCACAGGTGCAAGCCAGACAAAATCCCAGCCCCAAGAAGGGGAAGTGGGCACAAAGCTCCACTCCTAACCAAGAACCTGTTTCTAATTGATACCTGCTGGAAAAGAGACAATCAGTTTTTTTTTTCTTTTTCTTTTCTGACTTTGGCTATATTAACTACACTCCAGGGCAGGACTAATCTTCGGGAGTAGCTGCCCAGTGCAAAATGAACTCCATGATTTTTGTTTACATTTGCTGTTTGTTTATTGGTTGCTTTCTTTTTGTCTTTTTCTTTGGCTGTGTTTTGGTTTTTGTGATGGGGCTGAGAGAGGAAAAAAAACCATGAAGATGGGTGAGGTAGGGGTGTTGGGAGAATATAGTAGGAGCTGGGGGAGTGGAAAGAATATTATATTGCATAAATTCCTTTTAAAACCAATAAATTAAAAAAATATTAGTCAGGTGTGAGCCAACACTCAGGAGACAGGAGGCAGGAGGATCTCTATGAGCCTGAGGCCTGTATGGTTTATGTAGTGAGTTCTAGGCTAGCCAGAGTTACATGGTGAGACTGTCTCAAAAACAAAGAATCCTAACAAAATAAAGTGAGCTTTGAATACAAGGTATGATTTGGTCAGAGAATGCTTGTTTGTCATGCTTGAGCCTCTAGGCTACCTTCCTGCATTTCAAAAATGAAAGAGACAGAAAAACAAAACGCATAAATCAAAACTGTCTCCTAACTGTCTCCTGGCTGGGTGTGGTAGCACATACCTTTAAAAATACTGGGATTTTATAGACTGAGGCAGAAAGATCAGGGGTTCAAGTCCATTCTGAACAACAGTGTCACATTTTATCTCAAAATCTAACAAATAAATATGGACCGATGAGAGACTCAACAGGTAAAAGTGATTGCCAGGATAGCCAGGAGGCCTGCCAGAGTTTAATCCCCAGAGCCTACAGAAGGGCAGGAGGAGAGAACCAATCCTCTGACCTCCACATGTAGGTGTGGTACACACACACACACACACACACACACACACACACACTGAATTATTAATTAAATTGATAATTTAAAAGCAGGTTTCAAAATAAAAAAAGAGAACTTCTATGTTGTTTTCTCTTCAATATCCATTGTGTTTGATAGCATTTATCCTGTAAAATTGTTATTTCTTCCACAGACTAAAGGCTGTTGATGAGATGTACATACCAGCTCTCTTATCTGCTGACCATCTTGTGACTTAAGACCTCAGTCTTTGTGAGGAACGAAATGAGACATGCCACATTCATTTGTATTGTCTTCTCAAAACACTTTCTTTTCCTTTTACTTTCTGAAAAGTCTAGGATTGCAAACCATGGCTGACCTTTTAGAGTTTTGTAACTTTCAGCCAAGTGGGGAATGACCGGCACAGGTCTGTTCTCATGTTCACCTAGAGATCACTGACTTCCTTTGCCCGTGGTCATACAAGCTGATCGGCATCAGAAGATGACATTTCTAAGGACATATGGAAAGCTCTGTTCCTTAGCTGTCAATAAGGCTCAAGGGTCTTTATTGCACCCTGCGTAGAAAATAGTCCTCAAAGGGTGTTTAACTCGAAGAATCATCATCATCATCATCATCATCATCATCATCATCATCATCACCACCAGCAGCAGCAGCAGCACCTGGGTATCTTGGAAGGTGTGCTCTCACCCACCCAGGGTGCTGAATCACATCTCCATGCGGGGGGCTTAGCATCAGCAGCTCATGTTTCTACAAATGCTCCCGGTACTCCAGCTGACTGCTCAAGTTTGGGAATTACTGGATTCCAGTCCCCATGAACTGCAAACAGATGCCTTGTCTGCAATCTCTGAATTCTCATTCAATCCCTCCCTGACACAGGACAGACTCCTGGAATGACCTACCACATCACAATCCTCTGGGAGTGAATTCATATTTAAATGACTTTAGAAAATACTGCTGTGGTCAAGGGCATTCCAATGTCAAGTTCAAATCCTCTTTTGTATTACTCAGTATATTTAAAACAATCTCTTAGCCAGGCGGTGGTGGCGCACGCCTTTAATCCCAGCACTTGGGAGGCAGAGGCAGGCGGATCTTTGTGAGTTCGAGGCCAGCCCGGTCTACAAAGTGAGTCCAGGACAGCCAAGGATACACAGAGAAACCCTGTCTCGAAAAAAAAAAAAAAAAAAAAAAACAATCTCTTATAGTGACTTTTTGGAAAATAACTCTTGGCTTTCTTTAGAATGAGGTAGTCGAGAAAATGACCATTTTTGAGAGAAAGAAAGTGGATATCAGGAGGCACCCCCCACCCCATTATGGTGTATGTGTGGGTCTTCTGTGGGCATGTATATGTGGCATGTGTCCTGTGTATATGCCTAGTGACACTGTAGCCCAGGATAGGGTGTCAGAGGCCCTGGGGTTGGAGGGAAATGGTTGTGAACTGCCACATGGGTGCTGGAAGTTGAAAACCCAGTTCTCTGGAAGAGAAGCAGTGCTCTTAACCTATAAGCCATCTCTGTAGGTCTCAAGAGGTCTTTTTAGCAACTCATTTCCATACTTTTCAAATTCTGTCATTGTGTGCTGACTTCTGTTTCTTTAACATTCATACAGCATCCGTCTTCTAAATAAGATCTGGATTTTGGGAAATGGTATTATGATCCAACTGGGTATCCACAGTTTCCTTTTTCCATGGAGGGTGCAAAAGTGAACATAAGGTACAAGTGAGGGAATGCTGTGGACATTTCTTGTAGACATATTCTCCCATCTTCCCTTCCAAACACACTCTTCTGAGTGTACTTTAGTTCATTCCCTGGTATTTTTCCCCCATGATGTAGGGAGGGGAGAAGTGGTGGTGTCTCTACACAAAGAGGCAGATGAACAGGACAAACTAGAGCAAACTGACCACTGTCTTCATGTGACCTGAGAGTCTGCAGACATACAGCACAGACTGAACATCCCTTTAATGCTTAGGCTAAGGAAGCAGAAGATGTCCTGAGGAAATGTCCTGATCACCTTCTCCTTGCCTCCTCTCCGTGTCCTCTGTGTGCCTTCCTGTGAGTGCAGAACACCTGAGGGCCCCTGAGCTGGAGAGAATCCTCACGGCAACTGTGAGACAGAAGTAAGAGTTAGTCTGGGGTTCCCAGTATTTTAGGACGTATTTGAGGAAGATGAATTCTAGTTTCTATTTTTAAAAAAATATTTATTACTTCAGGTTACATCTCCATCACAGTGTCCTCTTTCCACCTCTCCCAGTCGTGCCCTCCCACCCTCTACCCCCATCCCTTCCATCCCACTCCTCTGGAGTGGAGTGTCCCTACATATCAGTCCCCAACCCCAGTTCAGCAGTCATATGAGGGCTAAGATCCTCCTCATACACTGGGGGCCTACAAGGCAGCACCACTAGGGCAAAGTGTCTCATGGACAGGAAAAAAAGTCTATGTTCATGTTTCCTTTGGTGCATTGGTTGTAGTACAGTTATCCCATACTATATGTCTAAAATCCAACTATAAGTGAATAGATGCCATGTGCATCCTTCTGAGTCTGGGTTAGCTCACTCAGGATGAGCTTCTCTAGTTTCATCCATTTGGCTGCAAATTACTTGATTTCGTTGTTTCTGATAGCTGAGTAGTATTCCATTGTGTAGATGTACCACAGTTTTTTAACCCATTCATCGGTTGAGGGACATCTGAGATGTGTGTGGGGAGGAGAAATTTGACATACAAGAGTTGCCCTGGGGAAGGGAACAGCAGGGGGTCAGAGAAAGGCTTTGTTTCTGAGGTTGAGTCAGAGGGCTTCTAGGGACCCTGATATTTTCTGGACCTCTGTACTTGCTTTGGAAAATGTGGAGACTCACACCCCACTCTTCTTTCTGACCACATCTATCAAAATATGACCCCATGATCATATTCGATCTGAACACTTGCTGTCAATCATTGAGTGAGTTCCTCTTACAAAGGTGGTACCCCATGTGTTTTGATGGGACTGAACAAATGTTAAGTATGTTTCCAGAGCTGGAACACCACTGGGGTCTGTTAGTCTATATAACAACCTTTGTTGCTGTTTTATTCTGAAAATTTTCATTTATAGAATAAATTTATTATTTATTTATTTGCTGTTGTTGGTGGTGGTAGGGTGTGTGTTTGTGTGTGTGTATGTGTGTGTGTCTACCCTGTGAGTTCTGGGGAACCACACTCATGGTATCATGCTTGTACGAGAGAGGCATTACCCATGGAGACATCTAACCAGTTCTCTGGATCTTTAAAAGTATACATATTTTCTCATGTCCATAATTCTCAGCATATGGAGGGAAAAATTATATATATATTATATATATAATATATAAACACACATTGCTTAAAATATTTATATGCATGCAATAAATAAATATAAATAATTATACATTACACATGTGATTCATGGGCTCATGGGCTGCACAGAGACACACAGACAGACTGTGATAGAATACAGCATAAAACATCACCCTATATAGATTCTACTACTAGGCTGGTTAATTTTCTGTCAAATTGACACAAGCTGAGGTCATCTGGGAAGAGGGAGCCTCAATCAAGAAAAAATGACTCAACTTGTAAATGACTCAAGTCTGTAGGAAAGTCTGTATTTAGCATATTTGCAGCTTCAAGTTGAAAAGGAAGTGATGTGAGTAGGGAGTGTTTAAGCATAAAGCTAGGAGCAGTGTTCACATGCAGTGTTCTTCATTCATTTTTGTGCTAATTAACCTTGAGTAAATTAACACAAATCCTGTGCTTCACTTTATTTCCGAAATGACATTCATACAAAGATCTACCTATTAAAGTATTACTAATATTAAGTGAGTTAATATGGTATAAATACTAAAGGCTAAAGAAAACCTTGCTTTTAAATCTTAATATAATTGCATTTAATGCATGTCTATGCTTTATAATGTGTAGTGCTAGATTGTAAAGGAATCCAAAAATAGGTTCTGTATTTCTTCTATGTTTCTGCCTCAAAAAAGAAGCCTTTAGCTTTATATTGATGTGTACAGGCAAGAGTCTAAAGAAAGGGAGTGTCATGTGGGTTTACCCCTTAAGTGTTTGTTTATTGTCTGTGTTCTGAGAGCGGGAGGTGAAGGGAAAAGTGAGACTGTTAACTCAAGGTTCTAGAAGAGTAGAGAAGCATCCAGAACACAGCCCTTTCCAAGCTCAGGAACCTTCTTCTCACCTTGTAGAATTGTCCCATCATGCACTAATTTACGAGGTCCCTTCTGCTAAGGCCTGCACTGTCCTCCACGTATTGTTATGTTGGAAGAACTCTCTATGTGTGACTGTATTAGAAGGCAGTACTTTTAGAAGAACATTCAGGTGAAATGAAGCAAAGACAGTGGGGCCCTAGTAGGACTAGTGCCCAAATGAGGCAAAGAAGTGAGACTGGGTACAGAAAGGAGAGACAGTGTGGGGGTTCATCAGTTGAAGCCACATGTGAGCTAGGCAGAAAGGCCTCACTAGAAATGGATCACATGGATACCCTGACCTCATCCTTCTGAACTGTGAGAAAAATACATTTTTGACATTTAAGCTATGCAGCCTGTGGTATTTTGGTATAGCAGCTGGAGCTAAGAAACCTTTTAGCTCTATAATTTTGAGGTGGTTTCTAGAGAGCAGAAAGAAGAGATCTGAGCTCTTCTTCTTTTCTTCTTCTTCTTCTTCTTCTTCTTCTTCTTCTTCTTCTTCTTCTTCTTCTTTTCTTCCTCCTCCCCTTCCCCCCTTCTTCTTCTTCTTCCTGGATGGTTACAGTGCCAAGATATGGGAAACCTTTTTGAGGGGCAGAAGGATTGGTCCAGAAACGGATCTAGAGAAAATGGAGAGCATACTGAATAGGGACTCAGTATCCTTCATCCTAATGCCGTCCTTTGGTCCACAGCTAGCATTAAGGTTTTTTGGAAAGGAAACTGCTTTTCTCCCTTAAAACCTGGCAGATGTGACTTTTAACCCTTATAGCTCTCAGGAAAAGCAATTACTCACACTTGATCCATGATCTTTGGAAGTGGGGATATTGCAGTTGTAATCAAATTAAGATGAAGGTAGTTCTTGATCCAATAGGGGCAATATACTTATATAAGAATAGGGAAATTTAGACATGACTATGCAGGAGATGCTGTTGGAAGGTGGGGACAGAGACTGGGGTGATATATTTGGTGGCTAAGGAGTACTCAGTATTGCTGGGAACCATAGGAAGTTAAAGACAGTCAGATAGGGCTCTGCCTCAGGGCCCAGAGGGGGTGGTCCCTTGCTACCAGTTCGATTCCAGACTCCAGACCCACTAGATAATAAAGGGGTGCTGATTTGAACAAACTGATAATTTGCTGTGTTGACTCTAGGAAACTAGCATAATGCCTCAGATTTCAATAAGCTCAGATTTCAATAATCTATGTTCAATAAGAACATAAATTTAGCAAAGATAAACAAAATTTGACATAAATAAAAAATTGCAATAAACCCCAAACGATGTCCAAAGATCTGCAATTTAAAAGGCTGTTAATGAAATGAGAAAATAAGTTTGTAGTTATTCCTTTCATAAATAACCCCATAGCTGCTATGGGGTTACACACTACTTTGTAGGCAATGATCTAAACATGGAAGTTGTGCATTTCAGGAATCTTAGGAATCTATAATGTTCCTGATGCATGTGATAGCTAGAATCTTCTCTGAAGATGAAACTTCTAAGAGCAAATATATTTATTAATAACTATAGGCACTTATAACAAATATAAATACTTATTACCTAAGTACTAGTCCTAAGAATAATTATAAACCCCTATTACCTAGCAACTAACCCTATTAATAACTACAAATGCCTATTATCTAACAACTAACCCTAACCTTTTAGAAGGATTCAGTCTCTGGGGCTGGTCCTCAGTCATCAGGAACACCTCAGAAGTAGATCCTTTATGGCACTTGGTCAACAGTCTTTCCTCAGGAACACCTCAGATGTGGGTCCTTTAGGGTAAATTGGCTATTGCAGCTTCTCTTTAATGACGCTTGAGGCTTTCTTCCCTTTGGAACACCTCAGCTGTCCATAAACTAACTTATTCAGTTTGTATCAGCCACTCAGCAGCTCTGCCTCAGTCTTTGGGATTGGCCACAGTTCTGTTCAGGACACTGTTTGAACTGGTTGAACCCCTTTAGGGCAAAAGCTGTGTCACAGGGTTTAGTCCTTGGCTTTTTGCTGCCTTGCTGAGGCTTTCTCTGCTCACCAGCTTCTTTCTGCCACAGGGAGAGCTGGCCATATTTTTTCAGTTCTGTTTGAAATCAGCTTTTCAGTCCGCCTATATTAACTCCACAAGATGAAACAAGCTGCCTTGCATCTCCTCATCTCTAGGGAGGGAACTCTCAGGCTCCACCCACTTCATCCTTAAATAGGGTCTCTCCTTGTTTCACCTGGCTTCAGCCTAATCTGGGCTATTGGCAGCTGAAAGCAATGCCAGGCCATAAACCTTGTTTTTAGTCCATATGCTGCTATGCCAAGTGCCCACAGGTACCAGGCTGATCTTCAATGCCCTGTATTAAGAAACTGTATCAGAAGCCCCTAGATATTCGCCAAATATAATTTATATTAATCTAACTCCCCTTATGCCTCTCTGTCAGCTGCACTTGAGGAACCCAGTTCCCTCGTGTAGCTAGTAGGGAGATGTGAATGAAACCAACCTTACTCATCCTGTACCACAGCCATACTGTATGGCTTTCCTCAAACTTTTCTCTAAGAATGTAGATGTTTAGAGCTTGTTCACACAGCGCTGAGGACCCAGTGCCCACTATGGTTTTGAGAGAGGAAGTGGGGCTCAGGGACATGAGGACACCTTTCCTGCTTGGAGAGTAAATGTGTGTGTGTGTGTGTGTGTGTGTGTGTGTGTGTGTGTGTGTGCATACGTGCTGTGTGTATACGTGTGTTTGTGTCTGTGTGTGTGCTGAGTGTATATATGTGTGTGTGTGTGCTGTGGGTGTGTTTGTGTGTTGTGTGTGTGTATGTGTGCTTAATGTGTCTGTGTTGTGTGTGTGTACTGTGTGTATGTACTGTGTGTATGTGTGTATGCGCTGTGTGTGTTGTGTGTGTGTGTGTATATATATATATGTGTGTGTATGTGCTGTGTGTGTGCGTGTGTATGTGTGCTGTGTGTGTGTGCTGAGTGTATATGTGTGTGTGTGTGCTGTGGGTGTGTTTGTGTGTATGTGTGTCTGTGTGTGTGCATATGTGTGCTTAATGTGTCTGTGTTGTGTGTGTGCTGTGTGTATGCGCTGTGTGTGTTGTGTGTGTGTGTATATATATGTGTGTGTGTATGTGCTGTGTGTGTGTATATGTAATGTGTGTGTGTGTGTGTCTGTCTGTGTGCTGTGTATGTGTGCGCTGAGTGTATATATGTGTGTGTGTATGTGTGCTGTTGGTGAGTGTGTGTGTATGTGTGCTTAATGTGTGTTGTGTGTGCACATTTGTGCATACATAATGAGGAGAGCAGAGAACATTGGGTTTTTTTTTGCATTTTAAGAGTCTTTCCTTGAATCTGACTCTCACCGTTTTAGTGGCCTGCTATCAGATGAGCTCTGTGACAGGCAGGTTCAAATCCTACAACTAGTGCTGGGGAGGGAGGCAAGGACAAGCTTTACATTTATGTGGATCCTGGGGATTTGAACACAGATCTTCTTGCTTTCGCAGCAAATTCTCTTAACTGGGGTGCCTCACCATTCCATTCTCATTGTTTAAATGAGAATTTAAATAACAAAATAAACTACCCCAAGATCTCCCAAACTAACAAAACAGCAGAAAATGTGTGCGTGTGTGTGTGTGTGTGTGTGTGTTTGTGTGTGTGTGTGTAACCTTGACTAACAGAAGGTCAAGAAAGGAAAGGAACACAGCTCCTGCACTGAGCATAAGCAGACATGACGGGGAGACAGGCAGAGGGCAGAATAGTCCTGGAACTGAGGCTATTTCTTGAGTACCCTGACCAACTAGGGGCAGCAAGGGAACTAAAAAAGGATTGCCACACCCATACAGATATGGAAAGATTGGATTCAGATGGCGTAGACATTCAGACAGAGTGTACTGACACCTTCCACCTGGATCCTAGCGTACGTGTCACGCACGGCACAAGGGGAGAACTTCTGTAGGTGGTCTCTGTGGCTGAGCAGTGTCAAGATGTAATCAGAAGGAGGAGGAGGAAGAGGAGGAGGAGGAGGAGGAGGAGGAGGAGGAGGAGGAGGAGGCTGCAGTTGCTACTATTTTGCACACACTAATTGATCGTCTATAAACACTCTTACCTGGAATAGAGGAAGAAGGTCTTGTCAATTTTGAGCTCTCCCAGTATGGGGAAAGGCATTGCCGGCTTCCCATGGGTAGGAGGCGTTGGCCCTTGTCAGGGTTGTCCCCATGTCCACAATACATATTCACTCAGGACTTCTTCCCTAGCAAGCATGAAAAAGGCGAGTATCCATCCTCTTTAACAGAGATGATTCTGGTCAGCATTAGATAGAGTGTCAAAGTTAGGAAAGGCTTTGAGGAAATCCCACCTTAGGTACTTCCCCTGGGAACTTCTAGAAGTTTTTTTTTTCAGTTTTGCATTTGGTGGGATGATTTTTGAATACTGAATTATTTGTATATGCATAGAGATATTTTATCAGTGTGAGTCAAATTTAAAAATGGAATTTATTTGTGGTTCGTATACTCCTTATACACATAGCCTAGTGGTAAATCTATTGATGGCTTTGTTTAGGACAAAGTTTATGATGTCACTGTTCCTGTCTGTGATGCTGTATCAGGGAGTCTCAATATCGTTCAGATTTTGCCACATTTCAGGTGCTATAATTTTGGACTAGGAATGTTGAAGTTTGTAAAAATTCCACGGAAAATGGTGTGAAGGCAAAACCCATTTCCACAAGAGTTTTATTTTCTTTTAAAACCATGCTCATGAGAAGCAGTGGGCTGGCTTTCAAGAATGCATGTGGATTAGACAGTTTTGTGTCTGCCTGGCTGGGGACATTTCTCCTTGTACTTTCTACAGTGTTCTCATCTAATGAGATGGTCATGATGGTTGACCACCATTTAACCAATGAGAAGGGACACAGAGAGTAGAACTTCTGTCTGAGTTTGATCTACTGAGGCTGGAAGAGGAGTGCAGACTCCACAGGTACACGGAGAGCTTCAGTAGAACACTCTATGGAATGCCTCATGCTCAGCATGTTGTTTTCTGTGTCTGTAAGGAACCAGGTGCCCTCCTGCACTTACTGAATGCAGTTCTGTCAACGGGAGGCCTGGAATAAGCAGTCAAACTCCCCCCTCTCTTTCACATTCTCCCTCCTCTCTCTGACAGAAGTTTGAGAATCCCTGAGCTATTTTTGTACATGGAATGGAGGCCCCCAGATCCTGTCTTTGTGTGCTTTCTGGGTTGGATCCTTGTCTCGGGTCATGAGACACCCAGTGTCATACATTTGTTAAAGTCATTTTCATTTCTATGCTGGAAGATTTGAGTAGGGGAATGGGAAGGTGAGAGGGAAGCAGGACCAAAGAGAGATGTGTGAGATGAGAACGGTGGATGAAGCAGAGCAGGACAGGAATGCATACTTGAAGCTGCAGGAGAGGAAGTGTCCACGGTGGAATGAAAGAAGACAGATGAGATCAAAGGAGCTAGCCTCACAGCTCCCCTGGTTCCTATGATCACCCACCATCCTGACACTTTTTAGTTCCTTTACTTAATCCAGCATTGTGAGGGTGCAGAGAAGTTCACACGCCAGAGTCAAGGTGGAAAGGGCAATAGCCATGCGTAAGTGATTTATACTCTTTTACTTTGAAAAATGGTTTTAAAAAAATTCCTTCCCCCCAACTCAAATAGCAAATGCAAAATGCAGCCCCGAGTGGCAGCCTTTTGATTCCTTTATAATTCAACTTGGATTTGTGAATCAGAGTCTCTTGTCCGTGTTGAAAAACCTCCTCAGGTGATTTTGATGTGCACCCCCACTTAACAGTCCCCAGCTAGAGTGTCTCAAGGGTCCTTTTTAACTCTGAAAATCGATTTTTACCAAGTCTTCACAGAACAAATGTCACAGGTGCTTCGGGAGGAATTTCATCTTGCTTTGGATGTGAAATAGAAGGTTCCAAGCCTTTCTTAACATGTATGCTGGGGATTCCTTCCCATGATGCCTGAGATGAAGTTTGCTCTGCTTATGGCCTATTTTCAGGTTTCCAATGGGTTTTGGAATATCCCTAGAGGGACACTGTGCATTTGAAACAGGGCAGGGTGGCGTCGCATACTGGTACTACTTCTGTGGACACTACTTTAGTGCCCAGTTGCCTGCGGACCTTGGTGTCCAGAAGAACTAAGAATTAGTTCACAGAAAAAGGCAAGTGCCCATGAAGCCTGAGGCTCTTCGCTTTTGATCAGTGGGCTGAACTGACACATTTCAGGCCAGGAGCTTGTGGGGCAGCCATATCTGGGTGAAAGGACCACACAGGAAAGTGCACAAAGCCAGGCTTGGAGCAGTGGCTGGCCACGGAGGGACTGCTGGTGAGTTTGCAGTGCAGCAGCATCCAGGGAGTGGCCTGGGTCTGGTCAGTCCCCACCACCCAGTTTGCTAAGGACACAGGTAGGGAAGAGGAGGCACTTGCTTTCCTTGGGGACCACAACTAGAGGTCCTTCATCAGTCTTTTCCTGTTCACCCCAGACTTGTATTTCTTAGTAATCTTTACAGATTTGTAGATTTTGAATTGGCACAATTTATGGTGCACAATGTGGCATTTCAACACACTTATGATATAATGATCCGGTCAGGGTAAATGGCACGATGTCTGCTTAGTACACACAGTCTTTGTGTTGGGGACACTTAAAACCCTCTCTGCCAGCTTTGACATATAGAGCCCAGGGGTGTGTGAGGATGTATGTGTGCATTCAGTGAGAAGTATGTGGATTTATGTGTGCATAAATTACATAGCATGTGCTATGAAAGGGGAGAGAGAGAGATGTGTGTGTGTGCTGGGTTTGTATGTGTCATATAAGGAGGTTGTGTAAGGTTGTATGTGTGTGTCGTTAGGTGTAGGAAAGACGTCCTATGTGTGAGAGGAATGAGTGTGTGCTCTGTGAGGTGTGGGGAAGTTTTGTGTGTGTTATATTAGGTAGGTGTGTGTGTGTGTGTGTGTGTGTGTACATGTGAGATGTGGTGTTTTATGTGTGAATGGTTTTGTGTGCAGACTTATTCCAGGGCCAAGCTCACCACAACCCACTGCTGACCTTAGAGCACCTGAAGACTGGTTTAGGGCTCAGATTGGAGCTGGCAGCTGAGGGGGGGGGGGGTGGCGACCTGATCTAGAAGCCTGAGCACAGTCTGCTCCTCCTTCCCTTCTGGTCTAGTTACCTCTGAACTTGTTATATAGTGGGTACACGTTCTTTAAAGGTGTTTGTCCCTTAGGTTGGTTTCAAATAGCAACAAATCCATGTTCCTCTTGCTCCTCTTTCTTGCCTCTGTCTCTTTCATTTCATTTATAATGTTCCCACCCTCCTAATTGTCCGATCAGTTAACTGGACCTTCTAAATTGGGCCCACTACTGGCTGGGCGAGGGTGCAGGCAGACATGTGACTCTTCCCTTGCCTCCTGTCTCTGCAGGTTTCTACACACAGACCAAGGATTTTCAGTCGACTTGACTGCATGTGTGGTTTCCCAGGCCTCTTAGGAGGATCCTAGTGTCTGTGGCCAAGCCCACAGACATAATCAAACATTTCTTGTATTTCTCAGTGTTCCCGTTGGTAGCAGTGTACACCTAGCTGTCTTTGAAAACCAGTACAGTGCATCACAAACGTGATCATGAGGCCCCACCTCTCCTTGAGGGACTATTGGCAGTTAATGGTTACTAGGAAAGGGGGAACCACTTTTTTAAACTTAAATTTTATCTTAGTGGCCACCAGAAAGTTACCCAAGCTCCAGTAAATAACTCCACTCATGCTCCTGCAATCAATTTGAATTAAACTCGGTGGGACACCAGACAGACAGACTGACAGACAGACAGACACATGCACACACAGTAGGAGGGGTACTTTTGGGGATAAAGAAGATTTACAACAGAGGAGAGAGGTGAACATCAGAGGCAGAGATCTGAGATACAAGCTGCAGTGCTCCATCCGCCTTGTCCTGCATGCTCTTTGAACTAAAGCATCTTCATCCTTTTTTAAAAATATTTATTTATTGCTTCAGGTTATATCTCCATCACAGTGTCCTCTTTCCACCCCTCCCAGTCCCGCCCTCCCACTCTCTACCCCCTGTCCCCTCCATCTCACTACTCTGGAGTGGAGTGTCCCTACATATCAGTCCCCTGCCCCAGTTCAGCAGTCATATGAGGGCCAAGAGCCTCCTCATACACTGGGGGCCTACAAGGCAGCACCACTAGGGCAAAGTGTTTCACTGACAGGAAACAAAGTCTGTGTCCATGTTCCCTTTGGTGTGTTGGTTGTAGTATAGTTATCCTGTACTATATGGCTAAAATCTGACTATAAGTGAATAATGCCATGTGCATCCTTCTGAGTCTGGGTTAGTTTAATCAAGATGAGCTTCTCTAGTTCCATTCATTTGGCTGCAAATTGCATAATTTCATTGTTTCTGATAGCTGAGTAGTATTCCATTGTGTAGATGTACCACAGTTTTTTAATCCATTCTTCAGGTGAGGGACATCTGGGTTGTTTCCAGTTTCTAGTTATTACAAATAAGGCTGCTATGAACATAGATGAGAAAACTTCCTTGTGTTTTAGAGAGGAGTCATTTGGATGTATACCCAGAAGTGGTATGGTTGGGTCCCAAGGCAGAGCTATTCCAAGTTTTCTAAGATATCGCCAGACTAACCTCCATAGTGGTTGCACAAGCCTGCACTCCCACCAGCAATGGAGGAGTGTTCCCCTTTCTCCACATCCTCGCCAGCATGTGCTGTCATTTGAGCTTTTGATCTTAGCCGTCCTGACAGGTGTGAGATGGAATCTCAGAGTTGTCTTGAGTTGCATTTCTCTGATGATTAAGGATGCTGAGCATTTCTTCAAGGGTTTCTCAGCCATTAGGGATTCCTAGTGAAAGGCTGTCTTGCTCCTCCTGGAGGCTGGGGAGCGGTGAGGATGGGCAAAGGCACAGTCATAAATGAGCCCCATGGGCAAGGAAAGACCTTATTGCACTATTGCTTTTGACCTCTCTCCTCAGAGCTACAATAGAAGCTACTGACATGTGGCAAAATGGACTTACTTGGACTTATCTGTGGAGGGACTAATGAGGGATAAATTGGCCCAAAGGTGGGCAGAAGCGGTGTTTGTAAGACTGTAGGAGCCTGTCCCACTGTGAGCTCCAGCACGACCAAGACACATTCCAAGACTATTTATTTTCAGGGAAATAGTCATAATGACATATGATTGCTTGCTGAGAGTCTACAATCACTATGAACATGAGCTAAACAGTGTTTTATTGTGGGTGCCATTGAGACATCTTGCTGAAAGACGTCACTCAAGATTGGTGTCTAGTGACACATCGGCAGGTTCATATTGACATTAACTAACTATGAAACATGTGCCTACAGTGTGGTCATGAATGGCCTCCTTTGCCACAGGGTTCAATGTTCCATCCCAGGCTTTCCCTCAACATGGATTCACGGTCTCACCTACCTCCATGCTTCTCTTTATTTCTGAGTCTGTGCAGTTTGTTCTGACTAACATTAGCTCTGTGGTATTTGTTTTGTCACACCAGAAGCAGGTCAGTTCCCCTAATGCTTAGGGTGATGCAGAATAAGACGAGGAATTCAAAGAGTGTCATAGGGGCAAGAAAGGTGGGGCAGTGTTTAGGGGTGTTTGCTGCTCTTTCCGAGGACCCAAATTTGGTTCCCAGTACCCACATCAAGTAGATAACAACTTCCTATAACTTTGCTCAAGGGAGATCCAATGCCCATGGAGACCAGACTCATAGTCACCTACCCCACCTGCACACTCATATAATTAAAAATAAAACAAATCTTTAAAATGTGTGTGGCATCACACCAGCCCCTTGGGAGGCACTGGGGCTTTCCTGTGTGATCCTGTGCTATGAATTGTCTCTCTTGAGTTTTAGAACTACAAAATATAATTTTCGGATTATTTTAAAATGAAGTGATTGTGTACATTGTGTCCATTTTTTTCACTCTTTAAGACATTTTTTGGAGGAAAAAAAACTGATGGCAAATCAATCAGCTTTGTAAGAATGGTAAAATTTAAGATATTCAACCAGTTCAAGGGCATCCACTCTTTTGTGCAAAACCTCAGCTAAGTCCTTAGCCACCATTGTAAACTCATCAGTGACAGCCAGAGGGAGACGATAAGGAACACTAAAGCTTTGACTAATGCGTATCAGTAAACAAGCATCACTTCAGTAGGATTTATGGCTGGACATGAAGAAATAGCAGGAGCCTGGGGTCCAGGAGAAACGAGGGAGGATGAGTTGGGGAAGGGACAGGAGAAACATGTTCAAGAGCTGTATCTGTGCCAGGAAGTAGAGATGCAACTACCCTTCCTAACACTAACTTCCTGATGGAGTGATGCTCTGCACTCTAAATGTTAATTAGTTGGTCCTGCTTGCTATCTGTTACTTACATTGTCTCTGGTTGGTTGAATAAATGCTGATGGCTGAGATTGGGCAAAGACAGAGGTAAGCAAGACTAAGGTGTGTGGGCTTCTGAAGTAGATGAAGTAGAAGGAGCTTCCAAGAGAAGCAGCTGGAGTAGGAAGGAGGACACATGCCATGGGTTAGAAAAAAGAACGTCATTCCCATGGCCTGGAACATTGGCCTAGTATGGAGAATAGCTGTCTGAGGGGATGCATGTATAGATGGGGTCATATTTGAGGAATAGAATTAAGAGCTAGCTTAGGTGGGATAAGATTGCTCAATCCAGGTCAAATCCATGTGGTGTCTGTGTGCTCATTTATAATGGCGGGTTAAGGATTAACACTGCCCACCCATTAACTATAATCTAAATAATGATTAATAACTTAATTAATTCTTTCTACACTTCCCTATTTTACAGGTGGGCCAATTGAGGCTTCTTCCACTGTGGAAGTTCCAGGAAAGAACAGAAGGATTATCCAGGTGATCTGTCCAGAGGAGAGTAGGGAGGGGATGGGGTTGCTTTTCATCAATTTGCTAGGGTGCCTGTGTCAGGCAGCAGGTGGCTAAGCCCAGCATGAAGGTCAGGAGAAGCATGCTAATCTTTAGATCATGGATGCTCTCTATAGACAAGAGCCGTTTTCTACTTGGCAGGTCTACCTGAGAAGCTGCGCATGTAAACAGAGTGGCTATTTTTGTTAAGCAGAGCTTAACTCTTTCTGAAACAGTCATTTATTTGTGAAGACGATTTTATGTTAATTTAATTATATGAAAATTGAAAAGTGTAATACATTGTTAAGCCCTTAAGGCCGGTTAATCTATTTGGATTGTAACAAATATAATTTTTATTAGCTCAGCCTATTTGGATGGTAACGAGTCTAACCTTTCCGTAGACATTACAGACTCTGAGTTATGGTCCATTTTTATGTAAAACCAGCCTTGAGTGGAATAAGAGAGTATTCTTTTATCTGTCACTGTGTTATAGAATCATTATATTAATGAGAGAAGAATGGAGCCATTCCTATTATCTTAGAAGCTTGTGTCTTCTCTAGGTGTGATTGAAAAAAAGGCACACAGGTAGTTATTAGAAACATGATCAGCCTTACACAGAAGTAAGATATTTTGAAACTACCCTTGGGTAAAGCATGTTGATTATTAAAGGGAAAGTTAATCATTTTCCAGCCAATCAAGAACCCACTAATCTTGGGCATAGTGCAATCCTGGACCTGAGAAGCCAAGGAAGGTCTCCTTAGTGCCCTCTTCCTCCCCCTCCCCTATCTTCCTCTTTTCTCTCTACTCCTTTCCTTCCTTCCCTTTCTCTTTTCTTCCTCCTCCGCCTTCCTCTATCCCCCCTCCTCCCTCTACTCCTCTTCTTCCCACTACTCTGTTTAACCTAAATCCACCGTCCTGGAAAAGTTAAAAAACAAACTTGCCTTGTGTTCTGTTTTACTTTAAGGCAGGCTGTCTGTAGACCAGGTTAGTTGTAAACTCACAATCCTCCTGCCTCAGTATTTCTGGTTCTGGCATTATAGACATTGTTACTAGATGTGGCTTAATAATAATTTTTAAAAATGGAGCAAGATTCATAGTGTTAACATAATAAATTAACTCTTCCAAGCCTTCATAGAACTCTGTACCCTTGTCACAGTTTAATGGAAGAGGAAACTGAGGCACGTGTGTCACTCATGAAGAAGCCGAGGCATGTGTGTCACTCATTTAGGCCAAGCTACAACCTTGTGGGGCATGTTAAAATTCCATGATTGTAATAAAATACAGGAGACAACCATGTTAATAAGAAGAAACTTCACGTTGGGCTCATGGTTTTGGCGATTTCAACTCATGGTACCATGTACCCACTGCTTCTGGACCTATATCGAGGTTGTGCATTGTGGTTGAGTGTGAGGTGGAGGAAGTTGCTTACCTCCTGGTGTCCTGGGATTGGAAAAGAGCAACAGGCAGAGGCTAGATGTCTATTATCACCTTCAAAGTCGTGACACCGTGACCTAAGGCTTCCCATTGGGTTCCACTTCTTAATGACTCCACACCCTCACACTAGCTGGTACCAAGGAGATGACCAATCAGCAAATGCTTGAATTTTTGGAAGTTATCCAAGGTCCTTCAAAGTAAGAAACTATAGAACCCCCTTTGAACCATTTCTAGTGACACAAAAAGCCAGAATTAGTGCCCATATCACATTGCCATCATTCAAATAAAGGGGGAATCATGATTTGGGAAAAGGAAAAGATTTCACAAGCTCTGATACCCACGTGGTATACATTGCATGTCCAAGAATTTCTTTTAATATCAAATTTCCAAGCTTCACTGAAAATAGTGTTAAAATGTAAACAACTTTAATAATTAGTGTAAAGTTTGGGGACCTGTCAATCTCTGGATCCCGGGGATTCAGAGAGTGCTCACTGAGCATCAGGCTGGAGCTGAGGGCTTTGAATTTTAGGTGAGGGGGGTGGCAGTTCACAGGACCTGGGAAACCACTGACATGTAAGCAGGCCTCTGGAAAGTTACTTCTTAGGTCAACCTGGACAAGGTATCATATAGAACTTTTGCCACAACCCCAAAGATAGACAGGTAATGCTGTCTCTATTTTGTAGATATGAACTGGAAGGGCACAAAGCCAAATGCCACACCCAATGTAATGCTACTCACATGTGACACACACACATCAAAAGAATCTAATACACTTGGGTTTCTTGTGACCTTGGTCACTAGTATAAGTTATGATAGAGTGATGGTTCTGATGACAGAGGTTTCTTACAGTTCACAGGCTGGCCAGCCAATTGGTAAAAGAATTTGCATCCTAACTGATCAACAGTGGAATGTCACATATCCCCATAGATTCATGTATTTGGGACCAACTTATGGTATTTAGGGAAGTGTTAGATCCTATGGGTTTTGACTTGATCAAAGGATGAATCTACTGACAGATTCATAATATAATAGCTTTATAGGGAAGTGATGGGAAGTAAGGGAGGAGCAGACTTGGGAGAAGCAGGTCTACAACATGTCCTTGAGGTTGCATCTTTCCCTGGCACCTTCCTGCACTTTGTTGCTCTGCCTCCTACAGGCTATGAGGTGAGTGACTTCTATTATATGCTCTTGACATCAAGGTGTTCTCCCTCACCACAGTACTAGTATAAGCTGAGTCAAAGACTATGGACTAAAACATTAGCAAGTGTGAGCTAAATAAACAACCCCATCATTAATATGTAAGCAGGCATATTGTCATAATGCTGCAAAACATGACTAACAATTATGTGTTTGAGATATGCCTGCCTGGGGGAAGAAGCTAGCTAGCTAGCAACTTCTGACATCCTTAGTAAGGACACGATTCCCATTCCCAAGGGCCCACCCAATTTACCTAATGTCATTCCAAAATCACCTTGAGTATTAGGATTTCATCATATGGAGTACACACACACACACACACACACACACACACACAAACACACACAAACACACACGTGCTCACATACACAGCCCCTACACTCAGAGTTCATAATATTCATTTCTAGCTAAGAATCCATCCTTTTAATTTACAGCTTTGTAACAAAAATCGCCGCTCAGTTACTTTGTCATGCCCTTGGTGTACGTAAGAACCCAACACACTGAGGTCAAGCTGCTTTCAATGCACAGAACATAATTTTTCTTGGTTCATAGAGATGTTGAGTCACAATTCTGTTAACAATAACATTATGAGGAATTTACATGTTCTATGGCACACTGATTGTCTTTGTTTGCTCCTTTGTTTTTTAGTAAAATGTGAATTCTTTAAATTAGCCATCTAGGAGTCTTTTACACCAGCCTGTCTACTCATTCTTCTTTGTTTAAGAGGCACAAGATGGCATAAAGGCTTCTCAGAGCACATTCCAGGGCAAACACTGAGTTGTGTTCCTAAGAACCTATGGCCTCACCCATTTCCTTGGGATTCAGGAATGAAGTCCACCTCTTCCAAGATATATTCGCGTCTTTCATGTGTTCACATATTCACACACTCAATGAACATTTTTTGAATGTCTCACTTAATGCTAAGGCCCACATGTAGCTTTAAAGACACAGCCATGAACAAGTTAGCCAAGGGGCTTTGACTTCTGCACTGTTTAGTGACCTGTCATTTTCTGGGACCTGTACACAGAGACTGAGCTAAAGGAGTGACCAGGTAGCCAGCATAGTTGACCCCTGTACCATCACTATAACAAATTCCAGAGAGTAGACTTGTGGAGAGTAATAGAGACTTACTTTGGCTTGTAGTTTTATAGATTTCTGCTCAGGGTCTGTGAGCCCTGCTACTTCGAGCTTGTGCTGAGAGAATTTCCCAGTGACAACCTTCCCCTAATATATCCAACTCTGAAAGATCCACAGTGGAGCCATGAACGGCAAAATATTTATCGTTTGGACCTTTAGGAAAAGTGAAGATCCAAACCACAGCATCTAGCTTGCTTGACACAGAAGTTCTCAGGGGGCTTTCAGGCACCGTGTGGAGCACACGGGTTGAGAGGGAGCCAGTCAACAGGTTCACTTAGCATTTCCGTTCTCTTAAAAGTATGCAGGGACAGAGACTCTCCACTGCCCCAAACCTGAGTCAGAGGCCTTTGAAGCTTGTCTGTGTATGTCCTTGTGAAAGCTAGGGTTAAAAAATAAATAAATAAAAATTTAAAAGAAGACACAGTTGGGTTGATGAGAATTTCCACCCTTGACCGCTGATTGTTCAACCTTCTCAAAGTCCTTCACTGCCCCCTGGAACCAGACGCCTCCTTCTGTGTTCGCAGGAATCTTGCAGGTTTGGTCAGTCACTGTTCCTCTCAGACTTCATGGATCTCTGTAGTAATTTTGTATCCACTGACCACCTGCTTTCAGGCTCTGACTTCCAAGGAGCCTATATACAGCTTTCAGAGTGGAGCTCAACTCTTCACTGAGAGCATTTTTCTTCTTTATTCTCCTTTGTTCTTCTAAGAAACAAACTTCTTGGTTTCACAACCAAGTGAGACTATGTAGCACTTATATATTCCCATGTCTGTGTTATATTTCATTTAACATCATATTGTCCAATCCCGGTGTCAGGGTTTCACCCTTTTCTAGGTTGAATAATATTTCGGGATGTATGTGTCCACCCATGTGCTGATGGACATCTTCGATGATTCTGTTCCTCAGCCCCACGGAGAGCTGTAATAATCTCAGATTTCCAAGTGCCTCTGTGCTGTCATGCTTTTATCGCCTTTGAATGTATAGAGTGATAGGATTGCTGGGGCACATGGCTGCACTGCTTTTCAGTTTTTTAGTGGACGCACAGCTTTGATGTGGTTTGTTTTACTCCTACTCATAAATCTCCAGGAAGGTGTGTGTGCATGTGCTTGTGTGTGCATGTGTGTGTACATGTGTGTGTGCACGTGCATGCGTGCGTGTGTGCATGCGTGTGTGTGTGTGTGTGCATGCGTGTGCGTGTGTGTTTGTGTGTGTGTGTGTGTGTGTGTGTGTGATAAGTCCCATTCAAAAAAAAGAGGCAGAGGCATCTGGCCTCAGTGTCTGCGGGACTGCAGTGATGTTTAACACTATTTTCCATTCATCAGGCTTTTATGTGGCTTTGCTTCTAAAATCTCCCCTAGAAAAACTTATATTTTATCCTGGAGAATATAAATTTTCCTCTTTCCTTTTTCCTTCTTCATAACAAAGCAATTCAAAGATAATTTTCATTGTGTGTTTGATCCCTTATATAATTGGGTTCTGTATCCATGAATTTATGTCAAACTTGGGTGGGGAAATAAAACAACAACAAAATTCAAGCCATTGTTAAGATGCGCTGTGTAATTAGACTTATGGTGGAGTCCTTTATATTGAATAGGTGTGGATATTATTTTTGCCATTTTCCCTAAGCAATTCAGTATAATAATTATGTACATAGCACTTATATGGTATTATTATAAATCATCTAGAGAAGGTTTAAAACACATTAAGGTCTATGGGTTAGCTACATGCACAAACCTCACAATAGTGGGCATGTCTCAGAAGTGCTCTCCTGTGAATCTACAGGGGTAGTTACAATCATCATTCTTAAGGTAGGATGACCTAAATATTCCACAAAAATCAATATTTGGCTTTGTTTTTGGACACCGGTATATGGTTATAGGATCCCTTTATAGAATTTTCAAGGAATCTGGACACAATATGTAGCCTGTCCCTGAGCATGGACAACCTTGGGGACTGGAGCCTTCCTGTTAGGACGGGAGTCCCAGGGGCAGAACGTGTCTATGCATATGGGCAATATAAGAGCACTGACTGTACAATGGTGGTGGCTGGGACATTCATGCTGAGCTCCAGGCATTAGACTCAGTACAGTGGTGGTGGCTGGGAC
>CAJQZJ010000389.1:271292-285648 GCA_907164525.1 Lophiomys imhausi | reverse complement strand
TGGTGGTGGCTGGGACATTCGTGCTGAGCTCCAGGCATTAGACTCAGGTTTCTGGCACACACCGTGAGCCCTGCAGCTTCTGAGTTGCTTTTTGTTCTCTATTGCATCATCTCTTGGTCATTTCTTTCTGTCCCCCCCCCCCCCCAGTGAAATTCCACTTGAGAAAGTGTTTTGGCCTGGACTCAGTTTAATTATTTTTAACTCTGGGTGCTTATAGAAGTGAGTTAATAAAACCAATATTTTCTGTACCCTCATCAGTCTAAGAACTTTAAAAGCATATTTCCTAAGATCTATTGTAATTTTACATAAAAAATAAGCAGTGCCTTACTGATCTGTGGCTTGGAGTGACACTTTAGAAGTGCTATGTCTCAACCAGACCAGCTATGAATGAAGGTGATGCTCACAGATATTAATATTATGATTCAGATGTAGCTTGTCTAAAGACTGAAAAGACTTTGGTGGTGTGTGAATCTTTTTATTTAACATAACATATAAGGATGGAGAAGAATATTATGTATAAATATATTGCTTTCTACTAGCAGTACATTTTTAAGTAAAATTTTATAAGACTTTCTTATAAGGAAATAGCGACTGTCAAGAGATATAGCAGCTGAGTCCCTTAAACACATGGGCTGCTTCCACGCTAGATCCAATGGATGCCCCAGCTGTGTTTCTTGAAAAATTTTCCTATGTGCCCATTATCACTGTCACACAGCAATGGGATTCATCTGTCTTTCCAGGTAATATGCCCAATTCCTCTTTTGTATCATTTAGTCTTGCATGTTAGGGCCTTTATCAAGTTAAATAAGAATTGCTTCACACAGACAGTGGTACCGGACAACTGTTGAGTGACTAAGGAACGGGTAATTGAAGGGACCATGCAAGAGTTCACCATGCTTCCCATCAGGGTACTCAATTTAAGATTTTGGATTCATTTATTTCTGGAATTTTCTATTCAACATTTTAAGGCAATGGTTGGTTTCAGGTAACAGGAACCATGAAATATGAAACAGTAAACAGAGAGTCTCATGTTAACATCCATTCTTTTCCCTGTGGTAATGAGAGCAAAAAATCATGAAGAATTCATAAGTCTAGTCAGTGGTCCACAGAACACAATTTGAGAGTGTCTACAGCATAGGCTAACCTGTCATCACGGCCAGGTAGACTCCCCAGAAGTACTTTATGGGCAATTGCTTTTCTTGGATGAGATGAGCATTTTCGTTAGTAGAGTCTGGGTGAAGCTAATTGCTATGCACAATGTGGGGGAACGTAACCCAGTCAACTGAACAAAAACAGCCATCTCTCAAAGAAAGAATCCTGCCAGCAGATGGCCTGCACCTCTCTGCTGGGTCTGTAGAGTTGGGCTCTTCCAAGCTTCTACAATGGTGGGAGGAGATTAATGAGCTGAATCTTCATCTCTATCTACATGCATCTTCTAGTAATGTTTTTAAGAGCAGAAAAGCCAAAGGCGAATTGGAATGAACTCAAGGAGATCCTTGAAAAGAAAAATCAGATGTGTGGCTAGGAAGTTATTTCTCAGTATCAAGGAGTCCTTAGAGTTGTATTTCTTTTTGATAACAATGAAGTTATAATTGACTGCCTCCAAATGGTTGTGTGTCTTGTCTTCCTCTGGGATTGTGCCTCGTCTGCACCATAAAGAGCAGAAATGACAAAGTAAAGAATGCCTGTGTCTCTCTGATTTCTGATGTTAAGTTTGTGGTAAGGTGTGTGTGTGTGTGTGTAGAGAGAGGGAAAGCAACAGAGTAAATGGAGATAAAGTTTTAAAAATAAACACAGAAGGGAAGTAGTGGGGTGGAGGGTAATGAGAAAAAGTATTAAGTTTCATATTTCCAACATGAAAATTGTTAAAGGAAGTATCAGTATCCTTCAAAGGAGAAAGAACACAAACTTGAAAGGGGCAGGATATGAAAAAGAGGGGGCAAGGGCCAGGAGCAGAGCAGGAAGCCAGCAGATGTAAGCCCTGGGGAAGGTGGATAAACAGGGCAGCAGGGCTCAGCCAGGGGAAGAGTGCTCCCAAGGACTAGGCAACCCTCTGTGGAAGCCCAAACACTTGAGAGCTGTGTGTGGAAATGGAGATATGCTGGGGACACTTTCTAGTACTACCACAAAGATCACAGGTTTGAGGGAGGGAAGCTTTGGGAGAGACAGAATATAGACATTGGGAATTTGGCACTGGAAATCAGCCTGAGTCCTGGATAACTACAAGAGAGACCTAAGTAACGTCGGACAGCTGCCCTGGAAGAGTGTCTGGGGATAAGACTAAGTCTGTAAGAAGACTTTGCCTAAAGGGTGTTTTTTTCGGAATTGTGTCCAGAAGAGGAGGAGAAAATCCTGCTTAAGCTAGGTGACAGACAGCAGGCACAGGATATGGGGAAGCAGAGGTCTTTGCAGTGGCCCCGCTGATGGGAGAAGACATATCCAGGCTCACTGACAGTCCCAGTCCCAGTGATCGGTATTCCTGTGCATAAGAGAGACAAACAAGTGGGGTGCAGGGTTGAATACCAAGAAGCTGGATGTTGTCTCAAGGTGAGTTAACATTGCAAGGAGGAAAATTCTAGCTTTTTCTACATTTACTGACATTTAAAATCTCTTTTCTTTGTCAGTTTCTAAAAAAGAGAAAGGGGTAAGGGAGGGTTAGAAAGGGGAGAGGAGAGGAAAGAAGGACAAGAGAAGAGAATGATGAGAAAAGTTAAGAGAGAAGGAAGAAAGGAGAGAAGAGAAGGAGGGGGAAGACAGATTGAGAGAGGGAGATAGAATCTTTTTGCAAGGTGGGTCCTCCTGGTAGTTTTTCTCAGTGAGCATGGTGGGGTTGCCCTCTGTCTGCAGGTGAGCAGCAGCAAGCACACACCATCCCTGGAGACTTTTTTCCTTGTCATTACAGGTCCTGTGAAGGGACACGGTACTGTGTGTTCGCTTAGGCGGGGCTGGTGAAGGCAGAGGTCCCCTGCCTGCCTCAGACCCACTGGGCCACAATCCAGGTTTGTGTAGTGCTTCGGTTTTAATTAAAGCGTTTAAACGCTGGCAGGTCAGTATTGTTAGGATGGGTGCCTGATTAATTGTTTGTTTCTTTGTTACAGCTACAAATGGGGCTTTGTGAGGGCACATGCTAGAATCCAAACAACCCCCCATAGAGTGTGGGAGGGAATGGATTCGAGGGCCATCAGCTTTCATTCATGTGAAAAGTGAGGTAGCAGAGAAACCAAACTCTGCCCTGGCCATCAGTGACCTCATTGAAAGTCGATCCAGGTCAAAGTTGCTGGGCTGTGATGGATGACAGGCCAGGAACATTCCGTGGGCAAGCCCAGCAGTTTTACGAACAGAAATAATTCTCCAGATAAGGAATTCCACTCTCAGCCAGCCAAATTAATAAATGTGCAAATTAAAATGGACGTCAGAGCACTAAAGAAACATCTGGTAACCAAAGTCAAAAAGTAATGATGATGATGACAAATTGGGGGAGACAAAAGAGATTTCTGCTTGAGGCGAATTTCCATCCAGCTGCGCCCTTCCTGGAGGACCAATCAGTCACTTCAGAGACCCCTCGACTGTGGGGACACTCAGGGTGATAGATTTTAGTGCACAGGTGACTAGCTACTTAGGCCACTGGCCCCCAAGAAATGTGTTAGCAGGCTCTGGTAACTGTCCCATTCTTGTATTTCAGGGTCCCCCAGCTTGGAATCCCTAACATCGGATGAGGTCTGGCTGAGGGTTATGAAGCCTACCTAACTGCCACACTCGCCTTTACAAAATAAAATGTCTGTGAGTACTGCTACACATCTCATGGTGGTCAGGTCAGAGTGGAACCTGGCTGGGCTTTCTCCCTTCTTGGGAGGCATGTGATGCTGGACCAACAGTGCTGCTGCAGAGCAGTGGGAGAATGTGTCTTAGAGGATTTATTTGCCTTGTCTCCCATAGCGAGCCATCAGGGTTTAACTGTACCCAGGGAGCCATACACTACACACAATATTAGGGATTGACAAACCCTCCAGAAAATTCAAAATATGCAGAAGAAATTCTGTTCACACCTGCAGGCAGTTTGCTGCTTCCCAGCTCTCCTCTTTGTTCCCTTGTACAGAAAACGTGAAGACCGGATATAGGATGCATAAGTTTGGTTTTTGCGAAGCAACCTATAAGAGTCCACTTTTAACCCATGGGGGTGGGGTATCTTGAAGTTAAACACTTCAGCATCCCAAGGTGTTCCCCATGTAAGACCTGTAGAGAAACAACTTACTAGTGATGTTCTGAATCCCTAAAAACAGATAGCTCTGTTGTTTTGTTGTTTAAGAAGCAGGTGAAGTTAGTACTAATCTTTGAATTCAAACTTGTCACCTAGGAACAATCTGGCTGGGAAGTCATTGTGACAGTTTGTGTTTTCCTTTCCTTTCTTTCATTTTTATTTGTTTTTTGATTTTTTTTTTTTTTTGGATAGGCACTACAGCCCATACTGACTTCAATGCAGTTGAGGGTGACTTTGAACCTGTGATTCTCTTGACTCTACTTCCTGAACTCAAATGCTAGGATTACAGGCATGAATTATCATGACCAGTTTGTAAGGCTAAGGAATAAACCCAGGGCTGCATGCATGCTAGAGAAGTACTTTGCCAATCGACCTAATTCCCCAGCCCTCAAAATGAGTTGTGTTCACCCTCTTTCTTGATAACTGCTCTCTGGTGATTGGATTGTCACTTTATAAAATAGAAGAGACCAAATAAGATACAGTGACGGTGAAATGCTTGTGATTTTATACTTGCCAGATCTCTCATTGCCTAAAGAGGTCACTGTCAAATGGGTTGCTATTTCTGTAGATAAAAACAAAATATAAAGTTAAAACAGTCTAACACAAAAGCCGTTGAAACTGCTATAACTACAGTTATTGAATATACAGAATACCCTACAGTTGTCTGCATTTCTAGTTCATTAAATATTGGTATGTTATTGGAGAAGTTGAGCTGGTGCCCTACTTAGCACCTTCACCCCAATATTCTAGTGTCTTTGGTGTAGAAAGGTATTTTGCGTTCTACCAAACAAGAAATGTAAGCAACAACCAAGCCACGAATCCTTTCATCTACAAGGGTGTCACAAAGCTTGTAGGAGTAACAGACTAACATGTGGTTTGACATAAGGCCTACTCTAAGAGATGGAGCCCATGCCCGACCTTGCTTGGGTGACAAAGAATGGGAGCTTAGATAGCCCAGAGATCCAGTGTAATAATAATAATAATAATAATAATAATAATAATAATAATAATATATATATATATATGCCTCCCATAGGTCCTTTGTGTATATATTATGGCTTTGAATTAAGTGCTCTCATGAGACTCCTGAGTATGCAAATGAATGGGTCTCTAATTCTTGTGCCTTCTCTTGGGCTCTTTGCTTTCGGTCTGTTTGTCTTGTCTAACTCTGAAGTGGCATTTTTTTTTGTTTTATCTTATTATACTTTATTTTGCTTTATGTTATTATTATCCCTTAGAAGCTGGTTTGTTTTCTAATGAAAGACAGAAAGGTAGTGGATCTGAATGAGAGAAGGGGTGGGGGAGAAACTGGGGGAGTCAAATGAGGAAAAAAAAATCACAATCAGGAGGATGTGTTATGGGAAAAAAATCTATTTTCAACTAAAAAAAGATTATCTATCTGTTAAAACCATTGTGAGTAGTCACAACCACGTAGACCCATCCTCAAGTCTTGCTGTTCAGTGGATCCAGGGTCCCAAGCCCAGGTGGGGACCCAGTAGAACTTGCTGGTAGGAACAGCATGGTAGAACTTCCTAAGACTTTAAAAGATATCATCTCCTCCCTCAAAGATTTCCTTCTGTAGACAGTCCTGGTATCTTCAGTATTAAACAGTTGGAGAAAAGTGCTTTTCTGCCTTTATAAATACACATCATGGATATTTCAGGGCATTTGAAATTTAAATTCATTAAAAATATGACGTTTGGCATAAGCACTGTACTGTGTGTGCTTCATTTGAAACCAGATGCGATCAGTTTCATTCCATTGTTTTGGTTTTGGGATGGTTTCCCCCAACATTTCCTACAGCTGGCCACCTCAAACCTTACCTTCTATTTTCATAGGTGGAACAAGATGTTCTAAGGTCTGCCAAAATTCCTAACAGGTACAAGGACCAACTCACTCCAGATCAGTGCAGCAGAAATTTGCAGAAGGCTTGAGTGAGCAGCCAGACTTTCTGATACTTGTGAAATGCCTCTTTGCAGTCTTTCAAATCCCCCCACCTCACCACAGAGGAGGCAGTTCTTTTATGTCAGATACAGAATGTCAAAAGGTGCCAGTGTATTTATGAGAGGGCATGAGAGTGGCCTTTGCATAGTGTGGCCGTACTAAAATTATACTTGATTTTAAAAATACACTGCGCCTAAGTAGCAATGAGTGTCCATCCATGTGTATGGATTAATTTAGGGGCTCTCTGCCCAAGTCTGACCTGCTGAACCACATCAACCTCTGTGAGAGCATGCACTGCTCGACTGTCCCTTGCAGGGAAGTGGAGGATATGTCATAGAGGATTTATCTGCACTGTCTCTGTGTGAGTAATCAGGGTTGACCTGCGTCCAGGGAGCCGTGTATCACACAGAATGCTTGTGATCGACAAACTCTCTACAAAATACAAAATATACGTCTTGGAGAGACTTGGCCATTTTGTGGGGTTATCAAACATCACAGAAATGAGAGTAGCCAGGGCTGGTCTGTCCTATCATGTCTGTCCCCCCATTTCACAGAGGGACTGCTTCCCTTTTCAGAGAGGTTTCGTGGAGAAATTCTGCCTCTTAATCATCTCCGTTACACCAAATGATTTGTCTCTCTCTTTTTCTGAAAACTTCCCTATGACATCTGTCCTCTTGTGAAAATGCTGAAAAGTAGTGAGTCTTCCATGACTACTGCTAAAGGATATTTATTGTAAGGTGACTATCAGGTCAAAAGACATTTGTGCTGATTGGTTCTGGGCCATTGCTGGCCACTCTGAGAGCCAGGTTTTTCACAGCTCTGAGATCAGTTGCTCAGATATGGGTCAGTAACTGTGCAACCTTCCATCAGGCCGATTGGTTAAGAAATCCATTTTGTCCAGTGTAAATGAAATGAAGATGTAATGTTAAAAGAAAGGTATGGTGCTCAATAAATGAATCCTGGGTCAGGTAAACGCCTTAGGAGAACTGAGCAACACATCAACTATGGTGGCTAATGCAAACCACTGTCTGTTTTTAGGAGGGAAAAGTGCACAATGTTACACAAACAAAAAGCACATAGTTCACAACTAAGGAGCAAAACAGAACAGAGAGTGTAAAATTATCAGGTGGGAAAAAATGGGAAGGTATGACCGAAAGTCCAGACAATTAGGGAACTTGGAGAAATGTCATGGTTATTTCAGGGCATATCAAAGTAAGTCTTTACTGAGTTGTTTATTTTCATATTTTTGTGAGGAGTACTATTTTAGCCACCTTTTGGTTATTAGATCAAAATACCTGAGGTTGGGTACTTTATAAAGACAAGAGATTCATTTAACTCACAGTGATGGAGCCTGCTAGTCCAAGCAGCATAGTGTTGGTTAGCACTACTGGGTCTCTTCTTATTAGATCACACAGTGATGGAGATCACCTCACTATGACTGTGTGGATATGGGAGAGATCATAGACCAGGAAAGAAGCTGCAGAGAGCGACTACAGTCCCCTGAGAACTATGCTAATCCTCTCCATGGGCTCTTCATGTTCAAGAATTTAACAATCTCCTACTGGGCTACTATTAGTATTGTCACACAGGACACTAACTTGAAACACATGAACCTGAGCTTTGGGGTGTGATACAGAGACTCATGTGACTCTGGGAAGGCTCAGTCTGTCAACCAGCCCCTTCCTGCCCTTGCCTTCTCTCTGAGTTTCTCTGACTGGAATGACAAGTCCATCATTAGAACAGCTGCAAATGGGCTCCGTATCCAAACCATATCTGTGGAAATCAGGGCTGCTGTGTTGAGTCACCATCTAATTTTTAGAAATTCTTGTGCAGTAATGCATCTTCACCCGTGTCTCCAGGCACTGTGAGTAATGTTGATTTATTAGTCCAGTAGAATCCTACTAATTAGCACTAATGACAGGGGAACCCATTGTGGATTGTGGAATTTTGCAAATTAGTGAGTACATGAGCAAACAATCAAAATCAGGAGTCCTGCTCTGGAAAATATCCCTTTCTCTACTTATTTTGACAGGAAGGTCTTTAATGTTGATTGTTTATAATTCTTCATCTTCTCAGGCTGACTTTGGACTTCTTTAGAATGGGCATTTGAGAGGACTAATGGGGTAAAGTTGAGAAAGCATTTGGGCAGAGGAGTAAGAGATTGGGTGAGGAGGCACCTTGTGAGCCACAGGCTGGAGGAAGGAGACTGATTGGTAGGAGGCAGGTGGATGTGACATTGGAATCGTGAGTTTCCTTGAGAACAACAATATCTTCAGTAATAAGTGGCTAAAAAGAACAGACCTCTGCTGCTTTCCATGAGGTTTTCAGGTGATTAAATGCTTTCTGAAAGCTGCTGTGAATGACTTCAGGTATCAGCAGGAGTTTTAGTCATTTTTCTATTACTGTGAGAAAATACTGTAACCAAGGGAACTTACCAAAGAAAGGGCTTGCCTGGCTCACATCTAGAAGCAAGCAAGAGGCAGAAAGAGTGAACTGGAAATGACCTGAATCTTAGCCTTATAAAGCCTGCCCCAGTGACATGCTTCCTCCAGAAAGGCCACACTTCCTAAACTTCCCCAAATGGTGTCATCAACTGTTAACCAGGGACCAAGTACTGAAATTCTATGGGGGAAATACCATTCAAACCACTACAGGGGTCCCCAACAAGCAACTCCTGAGTTTTGAGATATTTAACAGAAGTGAAGCTCATAATGAAGGTGTATAAGGACTTTTTTTTTTTTTGTAAAAGAAATCATTTTTTTTTCTAGTCTTGGAATTAGATGTTTGATATTTTGTATTAGATTCTGGAAAAATCTCAAGGAGAGTGTTTAGAGAGTGTCCTTTAGGGGCTGATGTGTTAGTATCCATGAGTTAGGCACTAAAATGGGCTTGTGAATAAACACCAGAACTGAAGAAGAGTTGGACGGCTAACTGAAGAAGGTAAGGTGTATAACTGGTAGTAAAATCATGTAAGCCTTAAATTAGATGTCAGAGTATACTGTAGAAGGTGACAAAACTGTGTATACTCCAAGTCAGCGCCGATGGATGATAGAGACTGGACTTGGTTGGAGATTAGTTGAGACAACTCTGGTCAGTTCAGTGCCCCAGGCTAGCAAGAAACATTCAGCTCCAGCTGTGGCAACGTGACAGCCAGAGGCAGGGAACACAGTTTTTCACAGCATGGTAAATAACGTTGTTCCAGCAACATTCATCATTTCAATGAATACACAGGGTGTCCTTCTTCAGCATCTTCTAGCCTATTGAGTGACATTTTCCATATTTATCATCTGGTACTATTGATTTGCTGCAGAGGAAATAAAAGGAAAGGTGTTCCAGCCATGCCCACAGTTGGGCCTGACTGAGGGAAAAGGACCATGGCTGGGAATTCCCCCTCCCTTCTCATGTCCTACCACCCCTGGGAGGACCTATAGCTCCTGTTCCCACTCAGCAGGATGGGTAGGTGAATATTTACAACAGACTCATGAAGGCTTATTGAAACTCTTCTATTTTAATTGGAAAATAGACATGAAGTACCTATCTTATCCAAAACCTCAGGAAACTTATTAAATCAACTTATAGTTTGGACTTTCAAATTTTGAAATGTCTGTAAATCTGACTGACTGACTAACTAACTAACTAACTAACTAACTAACTAACTAACTAAACACTTCAGTGAGATTTTGTGTTTCTGCATTCCCAACCACCCACAGGTGTTTCTCCAGAACCAGGTAAGGATAAGGCTTGGATCCAGACTCAGTCTACTCCTGACAGAGAAAACTCTAACTCAGTTTTAAAGTGGGTCCACATGTGCCATCATTTTTACTTCGTTGATTTGTTAAAAAATAAATCAACAAACATGAAGACACAAAATATAATGACTACTATACAGAAAGCTTCCTTTATAGAGTGATTGGAGATTATACTTGGGTTCTCTCTCTTTCTAAATAACAAAGTACACAGGGACCTGAGGAGTGGGTGCAGCAGAACTGCTTTTCTGAAAGACCAGAGTGTTGCTCCCAGTACCCTCTTTGGGTAGCTTACAATTGTAATTCCAGTCTCAGGGCATAGGATACCCTCTTCTGGCTTCTGCAGACTCTCTAAAATCAATCAGTCGATCAATCAATCAATCAAATAAAAGAACACAAAACTAGCATCACCACCACCACCCAAAGCAAAACCAAAAAAACAAAAAACGAAAAAAAAAACCAGAAAAAGTCAGAAATAAACACGAAGATCTTCTTTCAAGATTCTCTGTGTGTTTAAAACACATCTTAAAAGTCAGTGATGTGTTAGTAACAACATTATTAGAGACACTGACTTCCATACAGTTTCAAACTATCTTGTATTTTTATGATGTGAGGTGATCCATGGTGGTGAGTGACCATGGGTCCATAATCCATTTATGTTGAACTCATATAAAAATCATCCAAGAATTCCCTCTGATGCTCTGTGTCTATCTAACATGTTTTGTCCCTTGGAAATCAGAACATTAGCAAGACCAAATGGAACTCAAACTAAAGGATGTTGGTCAGATCTGGTTCCGGTGCTGCATGGGTGACAAATAGATCCAGAAGGAATAGAATTAATTTCTTATCCTCAGGGTTGGAGGGATGGCTCAGCTGTTAAGAGCACTTGATGCTCTTCTAGAGGAATTAGGTTCAATTCCCAGGACCCACATGGCTAACCAGGCATCTGTGACTTTGTTTCCAGGGTATCCGAGCCCTCTTTGGGCCTCCTCCAGAATCAGCCATGAATGTAACGCAGAAATATACATGTAGGCAAAACACTCATACACAGAAAATAAAACAAAATAGAAGTAAAAGCAATTTAATTTGTCATCCTCAATGTGTGATGTCTCAGGTCACATGCCTTTTTCCTTAGTGGCCATTGGCTTTCTGTGAATGTGCAAGAGTCATCATAGAGCAAACTGCCTTCAAAACTCACTGGCCACCTCAAACTAAAGCCGCACACTGCTCTCGTGGGTATGGATGTTATATGCTGGGCAAAGAGATGTCATGTGCCCATCCATGAGGATTGCTAAGGGAGTTACCTAGGGTCAGTGCTACCTATGATAGAGTCAGGGTACCAAAATGTCACATTGTCTTAATGGAAATGGAAACATTAAAAGACCAGCAGAGCTCATGTGTGCTTGATATACACACAGACACAGTGTTATACAATACACACATGTACACACCAGGAAGCATCTGATATGGTAGGAAGACTCTGCTGGGAGTGCAACATGCCTGTATCCACCTCTGTATGAGTGTATCTGCCTCCCCAGCAGCCTGCCCTACCCACGTGTGTCTCCTGTGCTTGTCAGGCCTAATTCCCAAGTTTGAGAGGCTCTGTTTTCCCCAGCAATGCTTGAGTTTGCAGAGTTGTTGGGCTCAGTCTTTGCAGGTATACCTCTCCATGTGAACTCCAAAAATGGATTATTATTATTATGCAGAATTCTTGGCACTCTGACAGCTACTGCTGTGAGACTAAGCACCGCTTTCACTAGGTAGCGGCAAGCATTCTGTGAAAGTGAGTTCTGCCTAATTCCAGCTTGAGATTTTTGGAGCAGGGAAATGCATGGGGGGACCATCAAATATGAAGAGTGTGTTTGTGGGCAGACAGAAGGGTGGCTGAATAGGGCATGCATTCGGCCTGACGGTGAAGATACTGTCCAGTTTGTAGGAAGTGAGGTTAGTAGTTCATACCCTGCATTTTCTCTTAGCTGTGGAGAAAACCAAAGGCTTGCCTTCTGAGGGAGGGTTGCCATTTTTCACTCTCATCCAGCCTACTGTTGAGAGCATCTCTGGTGGGCTCCCCGGGACAACGGAAAAGGAATGGCTGTTTCTTGTAAACAACATGATGCCGTGTACAGTGAATTTAGCGTAGGCATTCGGAAGTGAGTGAAGTAGGAAGGAAGACTATTTGGTCTCAGTGCCTTTTGCTGGCTATTTTGAGAAACGCCATGCCATACAGAAGCCTTTGGTTTATTCTACAAGCATTCTGGAGCTCTCTTTTCCTCCAAGAGGGGGCCCTCAGAAGATAAGCCTTTGATTGTTCTCCACAGCTAAGAGAAAATGGGGGACAGGTACAAGCTACTAACCTCACTTCCTACAAATTGTCACCGTCAGACTTCTGTGACAACAGAAATAGGTTGATATAGGGTCACGTGTGTGTCCTTAACATTGGAATTCATCCTCTGACAATCCTCTTTCTTAGTTGCTCATCCACTCACACTAAAACATTCCAAAGCAGCACTAGAGGAAAAACATTGTCTTGAGGGAGTCTTTTGTTTTCATGTGTTCATTGAAGATAGTGCCTGTGCAGGAGCAGTATATGTAATTTTTTTTAAATAAGTAGAAAGCTTATTAAAAAGATTGTGTTCTGGGTCAGGAAGGGTTAAGTGGGGTAGTATATGGGAAGTCAAGGTAGAGAAGGGAGTATGGGGAAGGATAACTAACAGGAACAACCTTTGAAAAAAAGGTCATAGGCTCCAGGGAAGGACATACTACTGTTATTCTGATAAATGAGCATCTATGAAATTGTTTACTAAGCAACTATCTTTAAATCCGTAGACTAGTTTCAATTTCAATCCTCGTCAGATAATCTTCTCTCTGTAGTAGGTGATGATTAAAGAATCTCAAGGATCAACATGAAGATCAGCCATAAATGGGACTCCAAATGCTTAGGGATCATTGAAGAAGAGGAGTAGAAATATTGTAATAGCAGAGGACTGCTGTTATCAGTGTTTTTTGGACATGCCAGGGCCATTGCATACATAAACTCCCAGTGGCTGTGACTGCATACACATGATCAAGACAGTCAACATCAGAGGGCTGATGGAGAAGGGGCTCACTAAGTCTTATAGCAGGCTGAGAAGGTATTGGCAATTGATGACTGCTGGGAGGAGGAGAGTTAGTTTTCTTAGGATGTGGCCCCTAATAGCCTTTCCATGCTCCAGTGGACAGCCTTATAGCCATGAACATGCTAGCAGCACTAAGTGAATTCATTATGTTTAAAAAAGAAACTAGAAGGGGAAATGGAGTTGATGGCGGAAACAAGAAGAGCTTTATGGGAAAGAACTGGGATGGATTTGATCAAAACAACTTATACTCATGCACAAAATTATCAAATAAATATTTAAAGGTTTAGAAAAGTGTTCTTAAAATTATGGAAATGAGATCATATTTCAAATATGCAGAGGGTTTATAGGGTGATTCTGTTTGCCCTTTTGTTTCAGGCCAAGAATCTCACCATGGAGTTAATGTTCACTATTTTGTCTTTTTACTTCTCTTGACTTTTCACAGATTAAGGATTTAGAGCAAGTCTACCTTCCCAATGTCCTTTTAACTTCTTAGGTGCATGAATCCTTGGGCAGTCTTTTTCACCAACCCCAGGACAGGCACTCTAAGAAACATCTGCTCTGTCTTGTGGTCTTTCAGGGAGGCTGGATTGAGTTCTCTCAATGTTTTCTTTATGTATCTTTATAAATTGCCCTACATAGACACTAAAAGGTGCTATCTTATCTCATTTAAGGTATCTAGGAAGTTTTCAAGTTGCACCCTTTACTTTTGGGAAGGTGTTCCAGGACCCTAGTAGACGTCAAAAGGTAGGAGATGGTCTTGGAGTCCCCGTTGACATGCTCCTTCCTTCCTGTTTAGACATGCTATACTTTCCTGTTTAGACATGCTATATTGTTCAATCTGTAGACTAGGCACAGGATGAGATCAATGACAACATAACAAGTAGAACAGTTACAATAATATGCTAAATTTATTTAAAATTAATTATTTCTGGAATTTTCCTTTTAACATTTCCAGACTAATTCAGAATGTGGGTGTCAGAACCTCTAAAAGGGAACCTTTATAGAAAGATGGCTGTCATATTCTTACCAGCTTACAATTGGTGCTCATGAGGAATTTAATTTACACACACATTTATGTTAGTCATGCTCCATCCAATTTGTTGGCCAGTAAGTATAATTAAATAATTGTACCATTTTGGGGGCTGGGAAAATGTAGCTTGATTGGTAGAGGGTTTGTGTAGTATGGATGAAACCCTGTGCTTGATTCCTAGAACTGCATAAACCATCACACAAAGCTGTATTCTTACACACACACACACACACACACACACACACACACACACACACACACA
>CAJQZJ010000389.1:250986-263707 GCA_907164525.1 Lophiomys imhausi | reverse complement strand
CCCCCCACCCAGTCTTGCTGGGACTGTGGTTCCCCCCACCCAGTCTTGCTGGGACTGTGGTTCCCCCACCCAGTCTTGCTGGGACTGTGGTTCCCCCTACCCAGTCTTCATGCTTATTTTCATTGGATCAAATACAAAGATGAAAATGAAAATTTCTATTTTTCATATAAAAATTTATATTTTCATGTTTGTCACAGTGACAGTCTGTTGCTCATGGCCATAGAGGTAGTGCTGTGTAGTTTACTGTGTATTTGCTAATGTATTCTTTTTGTGGGTTAGATTAAATATTCCTCATCTTTTAATTGTCATGCAAACCTAATGTAGTTATTGTCTAATTTTTTTTCCTGGAAGGTTGGTTACTTGTTCCCTGCAATTCAGATTATTGTATAGTTTTCTTTTTAAGGGCTCCACAGAGCCTGCCACATGCCTGTCATGGGAAACTACAGCTAAGTGCAGAGGAAAGGTAGAGTTGTCTGAAGGAGACTTGGATGAGAGACAGAGCACAGTGGTCAAGGGACCATTGACAGTCAAAGAGTGTCCAGAATGAAAGAGTCCAGAACTTCCTGTGCCTTTTCTTCCTTCTCTTACATGCTCCTCTTCTTAGCACGGGGACAGAAGCCAGACAGGCTTTCATGCAACGCTAGGCCATTACTCCACCTGAACACCCCACACCTTCTCTTTCTCCTTAAAGCACTTAATATCACAGGGTGACGGTCAGGGTGCCGGCACCTCACCTGCCTGGTGACTCTGGCTGTCTGTTCATTCCCCTCTCTGCTCTGGCTATGCCGGGATGTTCAATCACTGCAGTCTTAGATCTCTGCTGAGGCTTCTTCTACCATTTCTCTCTGTTTGATTTTAAGCCATAAACCTCTAGAATTTTTAAGTTTTGTGTTTTCTCAGGCATTCTCTGCTTTGAACTTGTCAAAGCAAAAAAAAAAAAAAAATGAAGTATTATACACCAAGGACTCTTCAGGTATAAGTGCAGTTCTCTGGCATCTTTTTTTCTGCAGTCCCATATTCACCTTGAGCCCCAATACTACAGGGGAGTCCCTGAAGGTAGCAGAAAGCAGTATGGGGGTGGGCTGGGACTGAGGGCGTGGGCAGAGATCTGGAATACAGCCTTTCAGAGGTGGCTCTGGAAGACCGCTTTCTCTCCTAGGTGGGAAGAGTTCATTTCATTTCTCCAAGGGAAAGATGAGGAAGGGAGAAAAAGAGAGCAGGTGTGTCCCATGAAGTCACTCATTTTCCTCCGCTTGCACAGCCACCTCGGATTCTACTGCAGCGTTGAAAGCTGTGTTCAGCCATAATGCCACAAATTCAACTCATCAGACCAAATGGAACGTTCTTACCACCCATTACTACCACCCACAACAGCCACAGAACTTTGGGCCCAGGGCCCAGACCAGGTTTTAAGCCAGTTTTCTCACTTGAGGCTGAATGACTGACTACCTTTTCTTAAACCCTTAATTTTATATAACCCAGTTTCTTGGAAGTCTGTCAGAGGCGCTGGGCTAAGGTACATGCTTTTGGAAAGAGAGCGGTGTTCAGTGGATTAATGCAGGGAGGCGAGTGTGTGGTGTTAAGTTATTTCAGGTGCTCCGTTCACAATCAAGTGACTTCTTCAAGATGTGAGAGCTGAAGATGGGGTCTCAGTACAGGCTCTGGAAACAGCCTGTCACTTGAGGCTAGTCTGTTAACTTGTGGGCTCTGGAAGCATCCAGCCTGTGTGAAGAGTGCAAACCTGAATACCTGCGAGGAGATAAAGTGGGTGTGCAGGGGAAGGTTACACATTCGCTGGTGATGTTGGAGGCAAGAGGATTGTTTATTGTGAGCCCTGTTGCCCCAGGACTTTATATTCAATCTGCTATAACACAGACAGGAAGGACAGCAGTGTTCCCTAGCCCAACACACAGATTTATAAGGCACGCAATAGAGCCCCAGGATTTCAACTGGACCTGGCCAGAATCCATTTGCTAGGCCAGTTCATAACACACTGGATCCTGGGCCCCTGGGTCCAGCCAGCATCCTTTTCTGTTTTGCTTCAGGTTCCTATGGCTGCAAACACCACTGTGCAAGTTCATTCTTCAAGTTCACAAATCCTCATTTCTTTTAGTTTTCTTCCAGTAGTCTACCTTATCTGAGCCGCTACTCTCATGTACACAACTAGGACATGCTTTATCTCATGGTTGGCACAGAGATTAAAGGCAATAACATGGATTCTGCAAACCAAGTAGGACAGTGACTGGAACCAGCAGAGAGTTAACACTCCGGATCCACCCATTTCCCTGTGGCCTGCCTTCTTTTCTGCTTTGTTGCCCTCTTGCTGTCTTCCCTTCAAGCCTTCCCCTAGCCCCATTGCCTCTCTCTTCTTTCTCTCCATTTTCTAACACTCTTTTGTCATCGTAGTTCTAGAAGGAGAAGCCATGCCTTTCATCAGCCAGCTACTTACTTCTTTTCCAGCAAGGGGGTGCATACTGTTGCTGTCTAACACAAGCTGAGAGGCAGACAGTTTTGGCACACTGTGGAACAAATAGATGCCTACCCCACACTGTGATGGACAGGCACCCCTCAGTGACTGGTGGACTGGTGTGTGCCCTCATCTCTGATGATGCTAACAGTTTTTTCTCAGTGCATACTTGGGAAAGACTGGGAGTTGGGACTTGAATGGTTTGCCCAGGGAGTGCAGAGTTAACAAGGTATTTGTGAACTAGGCTGCATCTTGGATTGTGGGCACCAAGGTCCAGTCAGCTGACTCAGTTAGCATCAGTGATGTGCGGTTTGATTATGCAGGGTAAGAAGCAGAAGCCTGGGGCCTCGTATAATGGGAAATGGGGACCACTTCAGCTCTGTGTCATGTGCAGAGAAAGGGCAGACTGTGCAGCAGGTGTAGGGGTGAGCAGAGTTGGAGATTGTCAATGATAAGTCACCTATTGCCCTTGTACTCGGTGGTCCGGTCCCCAACAAATCCAGCTTGTTCCTTTACAAGAGCACTGTGAGTTCCTGCCTTTAAAAAGATAAAACAAACAAATCTGTCCTCTGGAGACTGGTGGATTTCTGTAAGGTTGAGGCCAGCCTAGTGTACGTAGGGTACCTAGTATACCAAGGTCAGCTAGGGATACATAGTGAGGCCCTGCCCAGAAAAAAAACAAGAAACAAAAAACAAAAGACTAACAAGATGGCTGTGGGATCATACCTCGAGGTCTCAGCTTGGAATAAATAATTGGCTGGTGACTGAAGATCCAACAGAGGGTGGCATCCTTTTCATTGTCATCTAACTTCTGACATGTCCTAGTGGCACTGTCAGATGGTCAGAACCCAAATAGGACCCATTGCCTACGCTGAGTTGGATCTTGTTTTGGGCTTAGCCTGTAGTAATTACCAGGGGAGAAGCCATCATTTTAATGATTCTTACTACATGAAATGTTACTTCTCGATGACAAGAATTGTTTCAATGTGGCCCTGCAGCCACAGCACCAAACTGATTCTTCATGAGATTCTTTAAGAATCTCTCTTGCCTCTGCAGCTTTCTTCTTTCCTTTCCCAGATGGATCTCCCACTCTTCTCTTCTTCTTTCTTTCAACTTCATTTCTTCCACATGAGCAGATGAGGAAGGAGTTCTAGTTCATACTTCTTCCTAGCTGGGATGTATGTGAATAATTTTATATTTATCTGCATTTACAAAAGCAGAGAAGACAGAGCCAGTCAAAGAGAGTGCTATGATAGCTGGAGATAAAGGTAAATAAATGCTGTAGAAATTTTATTCACAAAAATAGACATATTTCAAATTTTAATGAGGAAATACATTTTGTATTCCTAAGTTCAAAGCTAAACAAAGAGTAGAAGTAACAATATTTGTGGGCTTTACATTTATTAAAGCCAGGATAGACAGGGGCAATAGCATAACTCAATATTTATGATGCAGTCTCTTCTACATAAATATTAAAATGAGACAGTTATCATCAGAACTATTGTTTATATTTGCTTTCAAATTTTAATGGACACAAATGCTACTTACGTGGTAAATTCAAAACTCGAAAATTTAACTCATTTGTCCGTTAATGAATATAACTGTGGAACTGTCATGGAAAAGTTAAGTTTGTAAAAGCTAAATAACAACGTGAGAAAATAGGAGACTCTGATGGCGTGCACTTGAATTGCAGCGCCTGGTAGGTGGAGCCAGGAGAATCAGGAGTTCAAGGTTGCCCCAGCTGCAAAGTAAACTTGAAGACTGCCTGGGTTGCAGGAAACCGTAGCTCAAACCACCAATAAACTCCACCCCCCAAAAAAATAGGTGGAAAGGCCTTATTTCTAGGGATATGGAGTAGGCAGATATACATCTCCTCATACAAATACATCTAAAAACCATGGGCATCATATCTGAAAAAGGAAAAGCAAATATTCAGCAAAGTGAAAAGAAAATCAGATTGATTCAGGCCCTCGAGAATTGAGAAATGACATGCTGGTGAGAATCCTACGATTCTTTGGCTCCATATTTCCTAGTGATATTAGAGAGTTGAGTTCCCAGAGAAGAAAAAAAGCCAGAAAACTGGCAGTCTAGCCTAGTTAGAAAACTTCCATATAATAAATATTATGCCCTAGACACACATTCAGGTAAACTGTGGACGTATCCCTCCTGTTGGCAGTGGTTGCTGTATTACAGGGCATGGTAAGGCGCAGTGGAGTACCTGCCATGTCGAGAGGACTCTAGTGATAATCAATGCCCCTATGCCCCAGGTGGTGATGGAGACTTCTTGGTGAGCCTTGACCTTCAATACCCTCAGCCCAGTAGTAAGAAAGCACCTCTACCCATTTCTAGGGGGCACTCAGAGTTGGCCAGCAGAGGATCAGGGCTTTCAACATATTCAATAAGGTGATACCTCCAGCCACAGTGGTATCATCAGCACTAGGGGAAGTAATCCATTGCTGCCTCTGTCCTCCCAGCAGATCTCCCAGCAGGAAAAGGACCCCCTTGTGGAGTTAAAGGAGAATGGGCAATGAACATTGACTCATACAAACCTGACAACAATGGATCAGGCTCCCATTTACTCACCAGAACAGTGTCAGAGGAGGTCTGAATTCAAATCCAAAGTTTGAATCATAGAGTCTTGTTTTGTTTTGTTTTCTCATTAATTTATTCACTTTAAAACACAATCGTAGCCCCCTTCCTCCTATCCTTCCAGTCCCTCCTCCGACCCATACCCCCATTCTCCCTCTTCCCTTCTACTAAGAGAAGGAGAGGTCCTCAATGGGTACCAATCCACCCTGGCACATCAAGTTACAACAGGACTAGGCATATCCTCTTCCACTGAGGCCAAACAAGGTAGCCCAGCTAGGGGAAAGGTATCCAAAGGCAGGCAGCAGAGTCAGAGACAGACCCTGCTCCGTTGTTAGGAGACCCACATAAACACCACACTGCACATCTGCTACATATGTGCAGGAGCCTAGTTCCAGCCCATGCATGTTCTTTGGTTGGAGGTTAAATCTCCATGAGTCCCATGGGCCCAGGTTAGTTCACCCTGTGGGTTTTCTTATGATGTCCTTGACCTCTCCATCTCCCTCAGTCCTTACCCCCACTCTTCCACAAGGCTCTCTGAGTTCTGCCTACTGTTTGGCTGCGGGTCTTTGCATCTGTTTCCATCAGCTGCTGGGTGAAGCTTCTCAGAGGACAGTTATGCTAGGCTCCTGTCTCCAAGCATAGCAGAGAATCATTAATAGTGTCAGGAGTTGGCTCTCTCCCAGGGGACGAGTCTCAAGTTGAATCAGTCATAGGTTGGCCAGTTCTTCAATCTCTGTTCCATCTTTATCCCTGCATATCTTGTAGGCAGGACAGATTTTGGGTTGAAGGTTTTGTGGCTGGGTTGGTGTCTGCATTCCTCTACTGGAAGTCCGATCTAGGTACAAGAGGTGGCCACTTCAGACTCCAAAATTCCTGCTGCTAAGAGTCTCACTTAAGGTCACTCCCATAGACTCACAACAACCTCCCTCATCCCAATCTCCAACTTGTTCCAAAGATGCCCCCCCACAGATTTCCTTTCTCCCTCTCATCCCTCTACCTACACCTGATCTCCTCTCCTTCACCCTTCATCCCTGTCCCACACAGTTCTATCCTGCCCTCTACCTCCAATGCCTGTTTTATTTCCCTCTCTGAGAGAGATTCAAGTATCCTCACTCAGGCCCTCCTTGTTACTTAGTAGATTGTAGGAAGCATGGTTATCATGTACTTTTTTGACTAATATTGACTTAAAGTGAGTACATACCATGTGTATCTTTCTGGGTCTGGGTTACCTCACTCATGATGATATTTTCCAGTTCCATCTATTTGCCTGCAAATTTCATGATGTCCTTATTTTTAACAGCTAAGTATTACCGTATTGTGTAAACATACCACTACAATGGAAACATTTCTTTATCTATTCTTTAGTTGAGGGACATAAAGGGTGTTTTCAGTTCCAGGATATTAAGAATAAAGCTTCTATGGACATGGTTGAGCAAGTGTCCTTGTGATATCGTGGAGCATCTTTTGGGTATATGCTTAGGAGTAGTATAGCTGAGTCTTGGGGTAGAACTATTGCCAATTTTCTGAGAAACTGTAAGATTGATTTTCAAATTGAAGACCCAGACATAAACCCACACACCTACGGACCCTTGATTTTTGACAAAGAAGCCAAAACCAAACAATGGAAAAAGAAAGCATCTTCAACAAATGGTCCTGGTCTAACTGGATGTCCGCATATAGAAGAATGAAAATAGATTCATATTTATCAACCTACTAAACTCAAAACCAAATGCATCAAAGACCTCAACATAAAACCAGATACACTAAATCTAATAGAAGAGAAAGTGGGAAATAACCTTAAATGCATTGATGTACAAATTGACACTCTCACCAGCAGTGAATGAGTGTTCCCTTGCTCCATATCCTCACCAGAATATGCTGTCACTTGAGTCTTTGATCTTAGCCATTCTGATGGGTATAAGACGGAATCTCAGAGTCATTTCGATTTGCATTTCCACAATGACTGAGGACATTGAACATTTCTTTAAGTGCTTTTGGGGGCATTAGAGATTCTTCTGTTGAGAATTCTGTTTAGCTCTGTACCCCATTTTAAAATTGGGTTATTTGGTTTGTTGGTGTCTAATTTCTTGAGTTCTTTATATACTTTGGATATTAGCCCTCTGTCAGAGGTGAGGTTAGTGAAGATCTTTTCCCATTCTGTAGAGTGCCATTTTGTTCTATTGACAGTGTCCTTTTCCTTATAGAAACTTTTCAGTTTGGTCCCATTTTTTAATTGTTGATCTTAGTGCCTGAGCTGTTGGTGTTCTATTTAGGAAGTTATCTCCATCAATGCATTTAAGGTTATTTCCCACATATTTATATTTATATTCTATTAGATTTAGTGTATCTGGTTTTATGTTGAGGTCTTTGATCCATTTAGTTTTGAGTTTTGCAGGTTGATAAATATGGATCTATTTTCATTCTTCTATATGCACACATCCAGTTAGACCAGCACCATTTGTTGAAGATGCTTTCTTTTTCCATTGTTTGGTTTTGGCTTCTTTGTCAAAAATCAAGTGTCTGTAGGTGTGTGGGTTTATATCTGGGTCTTCAATTTGATACCATTGATCAACCTGTCTGCTTTTATGCCAATACCATGTGTTTTTTTATTACTATTGTTCTGAAGTACAACTTGAAATCAGAGATGATGATACCTCCAGATACCTTCTTTTATTGTACAGGATGATTTTAGCTATATTGAGTTTCTTTCTTTTTCTTTTTGTATGAAGTTGAGAATAGCTCTTTCAATGTCTGTAAAGATTTCTTTCAGTTTGTTTATATGGTGGATAGCATTAATGGATTGCATTAATTGTGTTGTAATGTGAATGGGAATTGCATTGAATTTGTAGATTGTTTTTGGTAAGTGGCCATTTTTAATATTTTAATTCTATTGATCTGTGAGCATGGGAGATCTTTCCATCTTTGGATCTTCTTTAATTTCTTTCTTAAGAGACTAGAAGTTCTTTTCATACATGTCTTTTACTTCTTGATTAGTTACATCAAGATATTTTATAATATTTGTGGCTGTTGTGAAGGATGTTGTTTCCTTAATTTCTTTCTCAGCCCATTTATCATTTGTATAAAGACAAACTCTGATTTTTTTTTAGTTAATTTTGTATCTAGATATTTCCTGAAGATGTTTATAAGATGTAAGAGTTCTCTGGTAGAATTTTGGGGTTATTTATGAATACTATCATATCATTGGCAAAGAGCTAAACTTTGACTTCTTCCTTTCCAATAGGTATCCCCTTGATCTCCTTCAGTTGCCTTATTGCTCTAGATAGAACTTAAAGTAATGTATTGAATAGACAAGGAGAGAGTAGGCAACCTTGTCTTGTCCCTGATTTCAGTTTCTCTCTATTTATTTGATGTTGGCTATTTTATTTCTGTATGGTACCTTTATTGTGTTTAGGTATGTGCCTTGGATCCCTGATCTCTCCAAGACTATTAACATGAAGGGGTGTTGGATTTTGTTAAAGGGTTTTGGTGCATCTGATGAGATGATCATGTGTTCTTGTTCTTTCAGTTTGTTTATATGGTGGATTGCATTAATAGATTTTTGTATGTTGCGCCATCCCTGCATCCCTGGAAGAAGCCTATTGATGATCATGCTGGATGATATTTTTGATGAGTTCATGAATTCGGTTTCTGAGTATTTTATTGAATATTTTCATCAATGTTCATAAGGGAAATTGGACTGAAATTCTCTTTCTTTGATGAGTCTTTGTGTGGTTTGCATGTCAGGGAAACTGTGGCCTCATAGAATGAGTTAGACAATGTTTCTTCTGTTTCTATTTAGTAGAATAGTTTGAGGAGTGTTGGTATTTTTTTCTTTTCTTTTTTTTTTAAATACTTATTTTTTTTTCTTCAAGTTACATCTCAGTCACAAACCCCTCCCTATTCTCCCTTCCTATCCCGCCCTTCCACCCTCTTCCCCCCAGAAGTTTCCCCTTTCAATCCAACAGATGGTTCCTTCTCTTATAACAGTAAGTATTATACAAAACAACAGATATAAATATGCCACATTTATGAGAGTTAAATGGCCCAGTATACCTTCCTAATGTACAGTTTATACATATTTGGCCCCTGACTTTAACATTCTACTATCTAACCATCTCCATGAGTTTAAAGGTCTATATCTGACTCAACATTCATATTAACTTGCAACACACTTTTAAGAGTATCTTCTTAGATCTATAACACCCTCTTGATTCCTAAACAACTCAAAATTTAACTATGAGACTCTAGCTGTCTATTCTTCAACCACCTCAGAGACCTGAGAGGGATAAATATATCTGCTTATATAGGAAGTGCAGGGCCTGCAGCTTCCAAAACTAAGAAAGGACATACCAATGACTGCCTGGACAATTCCCATTTTCTCTCCATACATTCCTGCATCAGTCTTCAGCCTTTGGGTCCTGTTTCTCTGACAGACATTTGTTGTAGAGCAGGGATTATGAAGGACTTACCTACCCTATCTTGGCAGAGTTAGGCTGTCGACTTCCCTGCTACCAAGTTTTGTCCTTTTTGGACAGCAGTCTGTCTGCAGTTGATGGAAGGGGTTTTTTCATGCCAAGAGATAGGCTTGCCACTAATTCAACCATCTTACAGTGGAGGTTCTTCGATGCTTATCTTCTACTTGGAGTAGAATAGGGGGTGCTGTCAGGCGCTGATATGTCTCGATATCAAAAAAAAAGAAAATCTTGATTTAAGATAACATCTTTGAATGCCATATTCTGCAGATCTCTTGGGGTTTTTGAAGATGCCCTATCCATCTCTTGTATTTAGATAAGCAAATGTTGCTTGTCTCTTAGCAACTTGATTACTGGGTAGTTTAGAGAATATCTGTGATAGACTGTCATAGTAGCTAACAAAGTGACATGTTTGCATGACTAGGAGTTTGTTTTACTTAACTATCCTAGACAGTTTTAGACGGTTGGTATCAAGAGGTCAGAGCTTCACATTTTATTTTTAAGTATCTCTAGGTATGATACCATTAGGAAGCATTACCTTTAAATTTGTATCAATATACAAAGATATATTCAATTGTGGTTAAATATACTCTTAATTATGTATCAATATACAAAGATCAATGCCTATGTAGCCTAATACAATCTTAATATTACGTCCATATGCAAGGGTCAATACCATTGTGGCCAATTATAATCTTAATTTTGTATCAATATACAAAGATCAATACCGATGTAATCCAATACAATCTTATTTTTGCACAATAAACAATGGTCAATACCACTTTAGCCAAATAAACTACTAATTTTGTATCAATATACAAAGGTATAAGGGTATATTCAATAATCTGCCCCTTCTTCTTGGACCTTCCTGTGCTATGTCTATATCTCATTTTTCTCAAGCCTATGCACTCCTACATAGGAGAGGAAGAAGGATACAGAAAAGGAAAAGGAGGAAGTCCCTGGGGCTAACCTCCAAAACCCATTAAACAGGACCATTTCTCAGCTTGTAATCTCTTCCCCTAAATATTGGAGTTTTCAGTTCTCCTTCAAATAACCAAAAAGAAGGGCGTAGAAACACCTTCCCCACCCTCTGGGAATGGGACGTCGCTCTCTTAAAGTGACTTCCTGCTGATTGGGGTCGTAGTAGACCTGCTTGGGGCCCGAACCCATATGGAAAAAATGGTTAAAAATGTTAGTACACTCCTTTTATGTTCAGTCCTTCTGTTCTCAGCTGTTTAGATGACCTAAGGGTTTGTAGGCAGAAGCTGATCTTGCAGGCTTCACTGAGGTTCCTGCCGGGGCATTGTGTAGAGCTGAACGGTCCCAGTGACATTGGATTGCTGTGGTGGTTGCAGGCCCCCAATGGAGACAGCTACTGAGGAAGTCTGCCAGGCAGAATCAACTGGGTAACTCGTCCTCCTTGGTGCCTACTTCTGCTCTCTGCTGAGGTTTCCGCTGTCCAGCCATCCCCGGGCTCCCCTAATGGACGCTTCAATTCTCCTGGAAAGATAAGAACAGAGCCCTGCCCCAATCCCAACCCTAGGACAATTGCCCTCTTTTTTTTGGGGGGGGGGGCTAGGTATTACTTCTCCTGAAGCAAATTTGGCCTTCCGACAACCTACAAAGCATTATCTTTCAATCCAGGTTAAAGAAGAAATCATTCTGTCACCTTGGAGCTAAACCAGCTCCAGTGTATATATTTTGAGATCCAAAAGGACCATCTGCCTGCATCAAGAAGGCCTTTAGTAAGTAGCCTCCAAACCTATGTCCCTCCAAATCCCATGTGTGTGTCTCTGAACTCTAATTATTGGGATCAGGGACCTGTGTTTCCCATCTGAAGGGATCAAAGATGTATTCCACCACTCCTGGATAGAAGTCTTTCTCTACTTAGAGTTTGCCCTGCATCAGGCTGACCCTGAGCTCCGGGATCTGCCCGTTTCTGTCTCCAGTGTGCTGGGAGCTGGGACCAAGGGTGTACTCTTCTTGAATGGTGGGACCAAGAATATGCACCCTCACCACCCCGCTCCATATGACTCCAGAATACATAAGACCAACAACTCTACGGTGTTCCCCCTGTCTACGCTGAAGTCAAAGGCATGGGCCAATACCACAATTCTCTTGTATTTTACCTTAGCTCCACGTCTTCTCTACACCTGGAGGTCTGCAAAACCAGGCCGAATGGCTGTATCCTCTATTCCATTCACAGTGTTTCAGCCCTGCCCCCTGCCTTTTTTTTTTGTTTTTTTTTTAATTAATAAATTTATTTGTTTGTTGCTTCAGGTTACATCCTTATCATATTGTCCTCTTTTCCCACTTCCCAGCCCCACCCTCCCATGCTCTACCCCCTGACCCTTCTGTCTTGTTCCTCTGGGGTGGAGTGTCCCTGCCTAACAGTCTCTCACCACAGATCAGGAGTCATATGAGGGCCAAGAGCCTCTTCATTCACCGGGGGCCTACGAGGCAGTACTGCCAGTGAAAGGTGTCTCCTTGCTACTGGGGGAATACTGAAAAAAAAAAAGACCAACAAACACACAAACCCACAAAAACAAAGAATATCAACAAAAAAAAAAGAGAGGAAAAAGAGAAGGGAAAAGGAAAAAGAAAAAAGAAAAAAGAAGGAAAAAGAAAAAGATAAAAAAAAATTGTGTCCATGTTCCTTTTGGTGTGTTGGTTGTAGTACAGATATCCTGCACGATATAGTTAAAATCCTACTATAAGTGAATAGATGCCATGTGCATCCTTCTGAGACTGGGTTAGCTCACTCAGGATGAGCTCCTCTAGATCCATCCTTTTGGTTGCAAATTGCATGATTTCATTGTTTCTGATAGCTGAGTAATATTCCATTGTATAGATGTACCACAATTTTTTAATCCATTCTTCAGTTGAGGGACATCTGGGTTGTTTCCAATTTCTAGCTATTACAAATAAGGCTGCTATGAACATAGATGAGGAGACTTCCCTATGTCTCCGTGAGAGGTCCTTTGGGTGTATACACAGAAGCGGTATGGCTGGGTCCTGAGGCAAGGTTATTCCTAGATTTCGAAGATATCGCCAGACAGAACTCCATAGTGGTTGCACAAGCCTGCACTCCCACCAGCAATGGAGTAGGGTTCCCCTTTCTCCACACCCTCGCCAGCATGCGCTATCATTTGAGCTCTTTATCTTAGCCATTCTAACAGGTGTTAGGTGGAAT
>CAJQZJ010000389.1:233432-250586 GCA_907164525.1 Lophiomys imhausi | reverse complement strand
ATCGAAGAATCTCCAGTGGGAGATGATTAAATTGGTGGTAAGCCATTCTCTTGGCAAGAAAAACCACTTGCTTCAACTGTAGACAGACTTCTGTCCAAAAAGGACAAAACTTGGAAGCAGGTAAGTCGACAGCCTAGCTCTGCCAAGACAGGGTAGGTAAGTCCTTCATAATTCCTGCTCTACAACCAATGTCTGTCAGAGAAATGGGGCCAAATGGCTGAAGATTGATGCTGTAATGTATGGAGAGAAAATGGGAACTGTCCAGGCAGCCACTGGTATGTCATTTTTTAGTTTTGGAAGCTGCAGGCCCTGCACTTCCTATATAGTCAGATATATTTATCCCTCTCAGGTCTCTGAGGTGGTTGAAGAATAGTACACTCCTTTTATGTTCAGTCCTTCTGTTCTCAGCTGTTTAGGTGACCTAAGGGGTTTATAGGCAGAAGCTGATCTTGCAGGCTTCACTGAGGTTCCTGCCGGGGTATTGTGTAGAGCTGAGTGGTCCCAGTGACATTGGATTGCTGTGGTGGTTGCAGGCCCCCGATGGAGGCAGCTATTGAGGAAGTCTGCCAGGCAGAATCAACTGGGTCACTCGTCCTCCTTGGTGCCTGATTCTGCTCTCTGCTGAGGTTTCCGCTGTCCAGCCGTCCCCGGGCTCCCCTAATGGACGCTTCGATTCTCCTGGAAAGATAAGAACACAGCCCTGCCCCAATCCCAACCCTAGGACAATTGCCCTCTTTTTTTGGGGGGGGTTGGGGGGGCTAGGTAGTACTTCTCCTGAAGCAAATTTGGCCTTCTGACAAGATACAAAGCGTTATCTTTCAATCCGGGTTAAAGAAGAAATCATTCTGTCACCTTGGAGCTAAACCAGCTCTAGTGTATATATTTTGAGATCCCAAAGGACAATCTGCCTGCATCGAGAAGGCCTTTTGTAAGTAGCCTCCAAACCTAGGTCCCTCCAAATCCCATGTGTGTGTCTCTGAACTCTAATTATTGGGATCAGGGACCTGTGTTTCCCATCTGAAGGGATCAAAGATGTGTTCCACCACTCCTGGATCAAAGTCTTTCTCTAATTAGAGTTTGTCCTGCATCAGGCTGACCCTGAGCTCCGGGATCTGCCCGTTTCTGTCTCCAGTGTGCTGGGAGCTGGGACCAAGGGTGTACTCTTCTTGAATGGTGGGACCAAGAGTATGCACCCTCACCACCCTGCTCTGTATGACTCCAGAATACATAAGACCACCAACTCTATGGTGCTCCCCCCCACCCCCCGTCTCCGCTGAAGTCAAAGGCATGGGCCGATACCACAATTCTCTTGTATTTTACCTTAGCTCCACGTCTTCTCTACACCTGGAGGTCTGCAAAACCAGGCCGAATGGCTGTATCCTCCATTCCATTCACAGTGTTTCAGCCCTGCCCCCTGCCTTTTTTTTTTTTTAGTTAATAAATTTATGTTTGTTGCTTCAGGTTACATCCTTATCATATTGTCCTCTTTTCCCGCTTCCCAGCCCCACCCTCCCATGCACTACCCCCTGACCCTTCCGTCTTGTTCCTCTGGTTTGGAGTGTCCCTGCCTAACATTCTCTCATCACAGATCAGGAGTCATATGAGGGCCAAGAGCCTCTTCATTCTCCGGGGGCCTACGAGGCAGTACTGCCAGTGAAAGGTGTCTCCTTGCTACTGGGGGAATACTAAAAAAAAAGACCAACAAACAAACAAACCCACAAAAACAAAGAATATCAACAAAAAAAGAGAGGAAAAAGAGAAGGGAAAAGGAAAAAGAAAAAAGAAAAAAGAAGGAAAAAGGAAAAGATAAAAAAAAAATTATGTCCATGTCCCTTTTGGTGTGTTGGTTGTAGTACAGATATCCTGTACGATATAGCTAAAATCCTACTATAAGTGAATAGATGCCATGTGCATCCTTCTGAGACTGGGTTAGCTCACTCAGGATGAGCTCCTCTAGATCCATCCATTTGGTTGCAAATTGCATGATTTCATTGTTTCTGATAGCTGAGTAATATTCCATTTTATAGATGTACCACAATTTTTTAATCCATTCTTCAGTTGAGGGACATCTGGGTTGTTTCCAATTTCTGGCTATTACAAATAAGGCTGCTATGAACATAGATGAGGAGACTTCCCTTTGTCTCCGTGAGAGGTCCTTTGGGTGTATACCCAGAAGTGGTGTGGCTGGGTCCTGAGGCAAGGTTATTCCTAGATTTCTAAGATATCGCTAGACAGACCTCCATAGTGGTTGCACAAGTCTGCACTCCCACCAGCAATGGAGTAGGGTTCCCCTTTCTCCACACCCTCGCCAGCATGAGCTATTATTTGAGCTCTTTATCTTAGCCATTCTAACAGGTGTTAGGTGGAATCTCAGGGTCGTCTTGAGTTGCATTTCTCTGATGATTAAGGATGTTGAACATTTCTTCAGGTGTCTCTCAGCCCTTAGGGATTCCTCCTTTGTGAATTCTCTATTTAGCTCCATCTCCATTTTCTGATTGGATTATTTTGTTTCTTGGCATTTAGTTTCTTGAGTTCTTTGTAGATTTTAGATAATAGCCCTCTATCAGATGTGGGGTTGGTGAAGATTTTCTCCCAGTCTGTTGGTTGCCGTTTTGTTCGAATGACAGTGTCCTTTGCCTTACAGAAGCTTTTCAGTTTGACGAGGTCCCATTTATTGATTGTTGATCTCAGGTCCTGAGCTGTTGGTGTTCTGTTCAGGAAGTTGTCACCTGTGCCAATGAGTTCGAGGGTTTCTCCTACTTTTTCTTCTAGTATCTTTAGTGTGGCCGGCCTTATGTTAAGGTCTTTGATCCACTTGGAATTAAGTTTTGTACTCACATCCGTAGTTCCTGTTCTCTTCCCTTGGTTCTCCACTTCCTCTTTTAACTCTGACTTTGTTTTCTTTATTGTTTCTATTTCTATTTTCATGTCTTGTATGGTTTAGTTTGTTTTGTACATTTCCTTCTCCAGCTTGCTTGTTTTTGTATGAAAATCTTTCATGGCTTTTTCCTTTTCCTGTTCAAGCTCTGTCACCTTGGCTTGGAGCTCTTTAATGGTGTTGTAACTTGTTTTGACTTGTAGAATTGTGGCTTCTTTGAATTCCTTCATAGATTTAAGTTCTTCTTGCAGGGACTCTATCACTTTCCATAATGCAGAATTGTCAACATTTTCATGTGTTTCTGTTGGTGTGAGGTCATCCGAATTGGATGAGCTAGGATAATTCTGCTTTGTTGGAGTCATATTTCCTTGATTTCTATTTTTTTTGACCTTTGGCCATTGGATTCGTTTAGCTGTCTGTTCTTGTCGTTTTCTGTGCTTGGATCCACCGTGGATGATTTGGTACATGGGATGAGTTACTTGGCTATCTGTCATTGCTTACAGGGGGATTTCAGGGTCACTGTGGTTTTAATCGCCTGAGGCACTGTGAGCTGGTGCAGCCTATTCCCAGGTTGTGAGTAATGGACCGGGATTGTTTCACTGTACCCAATTCAGACTTCTCTATGTTGCACTCTGAGTTATCAGCCTGTAATGGTTCTGATGGTGTGGACCTCTTTGCCCAGGCACAGATTCTGTGGGCTTTGTTTGTCGTCACGGAGGCTGACAGGGTGTGGCTCCACACCTAATATGTCTGGATTTTCCAGAATACAGCTATGGTCCTGATTTCTGGTTTCTCACTAGGCTTCTCGCCACAGGCCTGGCCTCAGTGCCTGATTCCCTCCCTGTCTGTGCAGATGCGGGTCTCCCTCCCTGGCTGCTCGGCCATGGGAGCACCGTGCCCCTGGATCCTCCGGCCGCCTGAGTGGTCCTCTCGCCCCAGCAGCTCAGCCGTGTGTGCGCGGATCCCTGGCCCCGCCCATGCCTGGCTCTCTCCCCAGTTGTCCTGTCGTGGGTTCGCAGGGATTTGGCCCTGCCAGCCGGGCTCCCTCCCCAGATGCGCTGCCGTGAGGGTGAAGGATTCGGCCCTTCCCACCCGCCTTTGTGTTCGCGGCTTCCCGCGCTGTCTCGGAACCTCCTGCCCTCCGCTTCACGAGCGGCTGCGGACCACCCGCTGAGCCCCCTGTTTGTTCCTTGCTAAGACTTCCACTATCTCACAAAGTTTTTTAAGTGGGTATAAGTTCTACCTGAGGTGTGGGGAGTCCAGTAGGCTAGTGAACTATCGCCAAGTGGCCTCTGATTCTGCCTGCTGTGAGTTGGGGTCGATCTTACCAGGCGCCTCTCCAAATGGGAGTTCCCGAATCCCGGGTTTAGTGGCTTCCGTGTCTGCGAGAGATGGGGAGAGAGCCTTGCCCTGGGACTTTTAACAGTCCCTTGGAAGCTGTGAGTGTTCCCGGGGGGTCTAGCCCCTCCGGTTTTTGCACAGTGCCCAATAACTCTGTGTTTTTTATGGCTCTTTTTTCCCCGCATTCAAAATGCGTTAGTGTAGGTCACTGCCATCTTGCTCCCCCTCCGAGTATTGGTATTAAGTCTTCTTTTTTTTCTTTCGTATGTTTTTTTTTTACTTTATTTTTTTATTTTTTCAAATTACATCTCAATCAAAATCCCCTTCCTACTCCCCCCTCCAGTCCCACCCTCCCACCCTCAACCCCCCATTCTCTTCCCTTTTTTTAAGTTTAAGGTATATCTTATTCTTCTCAACAGCTCCCCCTTTCAGTACAACAAATGACTCTTTCTCTTATAATAATAAATACAATACAAAACAACAGAGGTAATTAGGCCACAGTTATGAGGGTTATATGGCTTAACATATATTCCCAATGTCCAGTCCATATGTATTTGGCACCTCACTTTAACATTCTATTATCTAACCATCTCAATGAGTTTAAAGTTCTATATCTAACTCAACTTTCAAACTAACTTGCAACAAAATTTTAAAAACATCTTCTTAGATCAATAATACTCTCTTGATTCCTAAACAACTCAAAATTTAATTATGAGACTCTAGCTATCTATTCTTAAACCACCTCGGAGACCTGAGAGGGATAAATATATCTGATTATATAGGAAGTGCAGGGCCTGCAGCTTCCAAAACTAAGAAAGGACATACCAGTGGCTGCCTGGACAGTTCCCATTTTCTCTCCATACATAACAGCATCGATTTTCGGTCATTTGGCCCCGTTTCTCTGACAGATATTGATTGTAGAGCAGGGGTTATGAAGGACTTGCCTACCCTGTCTTGGCAGAGCCAGGCTGTCGACTTACCTGCTTCCAAGTTTTGTCCTTTTTGGACAGCATTCTGTCTACACTTGGAGCAAGGGGATTTTCCTGACAAGAGATAGGCTTGCCACTAATTCAATCATCTCCCACTGGAGATTCTTCAATGCTCATCTTCTACTTGGAGTAGAATAGGGGATGCTGTCAGGAGTTGATATGTCTCGATATCAAGAAAAAATCTAAAGTTAAGAAAACATCTTTGAATGCCATATTCTGCAGATCTCTTGAGGTTTTTGAAGAGGCCCTATCTATGTCTTACATTTGGATAAGCAGATGTTGCTTGTCTCTTAGCAACTTGATTTCTGATTAGCTTAGAAAATAACTATAATAGACTATCATAGTACCTAACACAATGACAGGATTGCATGACTATTAGTTTGCACTTTTTAATTATCCTAAACAGTTTATGACAATTAGTAGCAAAAGGCCGAAACATCACATTTTTTTTTTCTTTACCCCCTAACCCTTCCATCCCATTTCTCTGGAGTGGAGTGTCCGTATTTAACAATCCCTCACCCCGGTTCAGAGGTTGTATGAGGGCCAAGAGCCTCCTCATACACTGTGGGTCTACGAGGCAGTACCACCAGTGAAAAGTGTCTCATTGCCCGGGAGAGAGAACTAAAAAACAAAAAACAAATAAACAGACAAACAGATAAAAAAGAATAAAAAATAGAAAAAAAAGAATAAAAAATAAAAAGTCTATGTCCATGTTCCCTTTGGTGTGTTGGTTGTAGTATCGATATCCTCTACTATATAGATAAAATCCTACTATAAGTGAATAGATGCCATATGCGTCCTCCTGAGTGTGGGTTAGCTCACTCAGGATGAGCTTCTCTAGTTCCATCCATTTGCCTGCAAATTGCATAATTTCATTGTTCCTGATAGCTGAATAATATTCCATAGTGTAGATGTACCACAGTTTTTTAACCCATTCTTCAGTTGAGGGACATCTGGGTTGTTTTCAGTTTCTAGCTATTACAAATAAGGGTGCTATGAACATAGATGAGGAAACTTCCTTATGATTCTGTGAAGAGGCATTTGAGTGTATACCCAGAAGTGGTATGGCTGGGTCCTGAGGCAGAGCTATTCCAAGTTTTCTAAGATATTTCCAGACTGACCTCCATAGTGGTTGCACAAGCCGGCACTCCAACCAGGAATGGAGTAGGGTTCCCCTTTCTCCACACCCTCGCCAGCATGTGCTGTCATTTGAGCTTCTGATCTTAGCCATTCTGACAGGTATGAGATGGAATCTCAAAGTCGTCTTGAGTTGCATTTCTCTGATGATTAAGGATGCTGAGTATTTCTTCAAGTGTCTCTCAGTCATTAGGGATTCCTCCTTTGTGAATTCTCTATTTAGCTCTGTCCCCCATTTTTTCATTGGATTATTTGGTTTCTTGGCATTTAATTTCTTGAGTTCTTTATAGATTTTGGATATTAGCCCTCTGTCAGATGTGGGGTTGGTGAAGATTTTCTCCCAGTCTGTAGGCTGCCATTTGGTTCAAATGACAGTGTCCTTTGCCTTACAGAAGCTTTTCAGTTTCATGAGGTCCCATTTATTGATTGTTGATCTCAGGTCCTGAGCTGTTGGTGATCTGTTCAGGAAGTTGTCACCTGTGCCAATGAGTTTGAGGGTTTTCCCCACTTTTTCTTCTAGTAGATTTAGGGTGACCAGTCTTATTTTAAGGTTTGATCCACTTGGACTTAAGTTTTGTACAAGGTGATAAGTATGGGTCTAATTTCATTTTTTTACCAGTGGACATCCAGTTGGACCAGTACCATTTGTTGAAGATGCTGTCCTTCTTCCATTGTGTGGTTTTCGCTTCTTTTTCAAAACTTAGGTGGCCATAAGTGTGTGGGTCTATTTCTGGATCTTCAATTCGATTCCATTGATCTACTGGTGTGTTTATATACCAATACCATGCTGTTTTTACTACCATTTCTCTGTAGTACAGCTTGAAATCTGGGATGGTGATACCTCCAGATGTTTTTTTTTTTTTTTTTTTTACTGTACAGGATTGATTTAACTATTCTGGGCTTTTTGTTGTTCCATATGGAATTGAGAAGAGCTCTCTCCAAGTCTATAAATAATTGTGTTGGTATTTTGATAGGAATTGCATTGAATCTATATATTGCTTTTCGTAGGATAGCCATTTTTATGAACATAATTCACCATATAAACAAGATGAAAGAAAAAAACCACATGATAATCTCGCTAGATGAAGAAAAAGCGTTTGACAATATCCAACACCCCTTCCTGCTAAAAGTTCTGGAAAGAACAGGCATACAAAGACCATTCCTAGAAATAATAAAGGCAAAATACAGCAATCCAGTGGTCAACATCAAACTAAATGGAGAGAAACTTGAAGCATTTCCTCTAAACTCAGGGACAAGACAAGGATGTCCACTTTCTCACCATATCTCTTCAATATAGTACTTGAAGTTCTTGTTAGAACAATAAGACAACTAAAGGAGATCAAGGGGATTAATATTGGAAACGAAGAAATCAAATTATCCCTATTTGCAGACTATATGATAGTGTACATAAGCGACCCAAAAATTCCACCAGAGAACTCTTATAGCTGATAAACACCTTCAGCAAGGTGGCTGGATACAAAATTAATTCAAAATAATCAGAAGCTCTTCTTTATACAACAAACAAATGGGCTGAGAAAGAAATAAGGGAAACAACCCCCTTCACAATAGCCACAAACAACATAAAATACCTGGGGGTAACTCTAACCAAGCAAGTAAAGGACCTGTACAACAAGAACTTCAAGCCCTTGAAGAAAGAAATGGAAGAGGCCTTTAGAAGATGGAAAGATCTAAGACCACATCTTTGAATGTCATATTCTGCAGATCTCTTGGCGTTTTTGAAGATGCCCTATCTATCTCTTGTATTTAGATAAGCAAATGTTGCTTGAATACTGAGTAGCTTAGAGAATATCTGTGATAGACTGTCATAGTAGCTAACAAAGTGACATGCATGCATGACTAGGAGTTTGTTTTTCTTAACTATCCTAATAAGTTTAAGATGGTTGGTATCAAGAGGCCAGAGCTTCACATTTCATTTTTAAGTATCTCTAGGTACGATACCATTAGGAAGCGTTACCTTTAATTTTGTATCAATATACAAAGATCTATTCAAATGTGGCTAAATATACTCTTAATTTTGTATCAATATACAAAGATCAATGCCTATGCTGCCCAATACAATCTTAATATTGTGTCCATATACAAGGGTCAATACCATTGTGGCCAACTATAATCTTAATTTTGTATCAATATGCAAATATCAATACCGACGTAGACCAATACAATCTTATTTTTGCACAATAAACAATGGTCAATACCACTTTAGCCAAATATACTACTAATTTTGTATCAATATACAAAGGTATAAGGGCATATTCAATAATCTGACCCTTCTTCTTGGTCTTTCCTGTGCTATGTCTATGTCTCAATTTTTCCCATGGCATTCAAAGATGTGGTCTTAAATTAAGATTTTTTTTTTGATATCGTGACATATCAGCTCCTGACAGCACCCCCTATTCTACTCCAAGTAGAAGAAAAGTATCGAAAAATCTCCAGTGTGAGATGGTTGAATTAGTGGCAAGCCTATCTCTTGGCATGTAAAAACTCCTTGCTTCAACTGCAGACAGACTGCTGTCCAAAAAGGACAAAACTTGGTAGCAGGGAAGTCGACAGCCTAGCTCTGCCAAGACAGGGTAGGTTAGTCCTTCATAATCCCTGCTCTACAATAAATGTCTGTCAGAGAAACAGGACCAAAAGGCTGAAGACTGATGCTGGAATGTATGGAGAGAAAATGGGAACTGTCCAGGTAGTCACTGGTTTGTCATTTCTTAGTATTGGAAGCTGCAGGCCCTGCACTTCCTATATAATCAGATATATTTATCCTTCTCAGCTCTCTGAGGTGGTTGAAGAATAGACAGCTTGAGTCTCATAGCTAAATTTTGAGTTGTTTAGGAATCAAGAGGGCGTTCTAGATCTAAGAAGATGAGAAGATGGTTATAATAGTGATGCAAGTTTGTATGAAAGCTAAGTCAGTTATAGAACTTTAAACTCACGGAGATGGTTAGAAGGTAGAAGGTTAAAGTCAGCCAAATATGTATGAACTGGACATTGGGAAGGTATACTGGGCCATTTAACTCTCATAAATGTGGCATATTTAATTCTGCTGTTTTGTATAGAATTTACTGTTATAAGAGAAAGAATCATTTGTTGGATTGAAAAGGGAAGCTGTTGGGGGGAAAGAGGGTGGAAGGGTGGGACAGGAAGGGGGAATAGGGAAGGGTTTGTGACTGAGATGTAACTTGAAGAAAAAAAATAAAGTACATATATATATATATATATATATATATATGAAGATGGAAAGATCTCCCATGCTCATGAATAGGTAGGATCAACATAATAAAAATGGTATTAGCTCTTCTTTGAAAGTCTGGTAGAATTCTATGCTAAAACCATCTGGCCCTGGATTTTTGTTTTTGTTTTGTTTTGTTTTTGGTTGGGAGATGTTTAATGACTGCTTTACTGCTTCTATTTCTTTAGTGGTTATAGGACTATTTAAATACTTTACCCAATCTTGATTTAATTTTGTTAAGTGGAATATATCAAGAAAATTGTCCATTTCTTTTAGATTTTCCAATTTTGTGGAGTATAGTCTGTTGAAGTAAGTACTAATGATTCTTTGGATTTCCTCAGTGTCTGTTTTTATGGCTCCCTTTTCATTTCTGATTATGTTATTTTTGGAGATTCTCTCTCTGCTTTTAGTTAGTCTAAGGGTTTGTCTATCTTTTGATTTTCTCAAAGAACCAGCACTTGTTTTTGTTGATTTTTTGTATTGTTCTCTTTGTTTCTAATGTATTTATTTCAGCTCTCATTTTGATTATTTCCTGCCATCTACTCCTCTTGGGTGTGTTTGTTCCTTTTTGTTCTAGATCTTTCAAGTGTACTGTTAAGTTGCTGGTATGAGATCTCCCCAATTTCTATATAATTGTACTTAGTGTTAAGAACTTTTCTCTTAGCACTGTTTTCATTGTGTCCCATAATTTGTGTGTGTTGTGCCTTCACTTTCATTGAATTTTAGAAAGTGTTTTTTCTTTCTTTCTTTCTTTCTTTCTTTCTTTCTTTCTTTCTTCCTTCCTTCCTTCCTTCCTTCCTTCCTTCCTTCCTTCCTTCCTTTCTTTCTTTCTTTCTTTCTTTCTTTCTTTCTTTCTTTCTTTCTTTCTTTCTTTCTTCCTTGACCCAGTGATCATTGAGTAGAGAGTTTTTCAGTTTCCGTGGGTTTGCAGGCTTTCTGTTGTTTCTGATATTGTTGAAATCCAGCTTTAATTCATGGTGATCTGATAAGATACAAGTTGTTATTTCAATTTTCTTGTTTCTATTGAGGCTTGCTATGTGACCTATATGGTCAATTTTGGAAAAGATTCTTTGAGGTGGTGAGAACAGATTATATTAATTTGTGTTTGTGTGAAATGTTCATTTGATTCATGATATCTGTTAGTTTCATTATTTCTCTGTTTATTTTCTGTCTTAATGACCTGTCCGTTAGTGAAAATCCTCCACTATTAATGTGTGGGGTTCAATGTGTTATTTAAGCTTTAGTATTGTTTCTTTTACAAATGTGGGTGCCCTTGTATTTGGGGAATAGATGTTCAGAATTGAGACATTGTAATGGTGTAATTTTCCTTTGATGAGTATGAAGTGTCCTTCTCCATCTCTGTTGATTAATTTTGGTTAAACATCTATTTTATTAGATATTACTATATTACTCCAGCTTGCTTCTTGTGTCTGTATGCTTGGAAAACTATTTTCTAGCTTTTTACTCTGAGGTAAGTCTATCTTAGTTTCTGAAGTGTGTTTCTTATACACAGCAGAATGATGGATCCTTTTTTCTTCACATCCATTCTCTTAGCTTATGGATTTTTATTGGGGAATTGATTTTATTAATGTTGAGAGATATTAATGACAAATTATTATTAATTTTTTAAATTTATTTTTTATTTCTTCAATTACATCTCAATCGCAATCCCCTCCCTACTCCCCCCTCCAGTCCCACTCTTCCGCCTCAACCCACCCATCCCCTTCCTTTTTTTTTAAGTTTAAGGTATATCTCTTCCCCCCAATAGCTCCCCCTTTCAGTCCAATAAATGGCTCTTTCTCTTATAATAATAAATACAATTCACAACAACAGAGGTTTTTAGCCCACAATTATAAGAGTTATATGGCTTAGCATACATTCCCAATGTCCAGTCCATATGTATTTGGCACCTGACTTTAATGTTCTACTATGTAACCATCTCCATGAGTTTAAAGTTCTATATCTAACTCAGTTTTCATACTAACTTGCATCACAATTTTAAAAACATCTTCTTAGATACAGGGCACTTTCTTGATCCCTAACCAACTCAAAATTTAATTATGAGACTGTAGCTATCTATTCTTCAACCACCTCAGAGACCTGAGAGGGACAAATATATCTGATTATATAGGAAGTGCAGGGCCCGAAGCTTCCAAAACTAAGAAATGACATACCAGTGTCTGCCTGGACTGTTCCTATTTTCTCTCCATACATTACAGCATCAATCTTCAGCCGTTTGGCCCCGTTTCTCTGACAGACATTGATTGTAGAGCAGGAATTATAAAGGACTTGCCTACCCTGTCTTGGCAGAGCTAGGCTGTCGACTTACCTGCTTCCAAGTTTTGTCCTTTTTGGACAGCATTCTGTCTACAGTTGAAGCAAGGGGTTTTTCCTGCCAAGAGATAGGCTTGCCACTAATTCAATCATCTCCCACTGGAGATTCTTCGGTGCTCATCTTCTACTTGGAGTAGAAATGACAAATTATTTTAATTCATGTTATTTTGGTTATTTTGATATTGGTAGTTTGTGTGTGTGCTTCCCTTATATTGGTTTTGCTGCTGTGGAGGTATTTATTTCCTGTGTTTTCTTGGGTGTAGTCAACCTCTTTGGGTTGGAGTTTTCCTTCTACTATCTTCTGTAGGGCTGGATTTGTCTATAGATATTGTTTAAATTTGATTTTGTCATGGAATATCTTTTTTTCTGTATCTATGGTGATTGCAAGTTTGCTGTATCTAGTATTCTGGGCTGACATCTGTGGTCCCTTAAAGTTTGCAAAGCATCTCCCCAGGCAAGTGCTTCTGGCTTTAGGGTCTCTGTTGAGAAGCTGGGTATAATTCTGATTAATCTGCTTTTATATGTTACTTGGACTTTTCCCCTTGCAGCTTTTAGTATTTTTCTTTGTTCTGTACATTTAGGGTTTTGATTATCATGTGGCAGGAGAAGTTTCTTGTCTAGTCCAATCTATTAGATATTCTGTAAACTTCTTGTATGTTTATAGGCATCTCTTTCTTTAGGTGGGGGAATTTTTCTTCTACAATTTTGTTGAAAATATTTTCTGAGTCATGGACCTTGGATTCACTTCCTTCTTCTATCCCTATTATTCTTAGATGTGGTATCTTCATAATGTCCCAGATTTCTTGGATGTATTATGTCAGGGGTTTTTTAGATTTACCATTTTCTTTGAGCAATGTATGGACTTTTCAACTGTATCTTCTATGTCTGAGTTTCTCTCTTCCGTGTTCTGTTTGTAATGCTTACATCTGTTGTTCCTGTTGTCTTCCCTATGTTTTCCATCTCCAGGATTCTCTCTGTGTTTTCTTTGTTGCTTCTATTTCCATCTTCAGGTCTTGAATTGTTGTATTCATTTACCTTACCTGATTGATTGTATTTCTCTGTATTTATGTCAAAGAATTATTCATTTCCTCTTTAAAGGCCTCTATTCCCTTTGTAAGATTGGATTTAAGGTCGTTTTCTTGTGCTTTGTCTGTGTTAGGATATCCAGGACTTAGTGTAGTAGGATAACTGTACTCTGGTGGTGCCATATTACCATGGCCCTTGTTGATTGTGTTCTTATTCTGGCCTTTAGTCATCTGGTTGTCCCTGGTGCTGGCTGGCCACAGGGGATGCAGGCAGAGTTGTGAGCCAGAAAATGGAGAAAAAACAGAGCACAGTGGAGAGTGTGTGGTTTAACACTATTGGGAGTACTTTAGGGCTCTACTCTGGATTTTCCTTGAGCTGGCAGGACTTCTTGGGAAGGCAGGAAAAGCTGTAGGACAGACAATGGAGAGCAGGGAAACAGCTTTACTGCTTACCACTGCTGGCTGTGCCCCAGGGGGACCCAGGTTTTCTGGAGATTTGTGGGGAGTGGTCTAACTTTTACTTTCTTAGGGCCTACAAGCCTCCTCTGGAAGGCAGGCAGAGCCTGGGACACTGAAGCCCAGGGTACAGTGTGAAGCTCATGTCTGCTGACTGTGCCCCAGAGGGACCAGGTAGGCAAGGGAATTGGGGAGTAAGGAGGGATAACATGGATGTTCCTGAGGCCTAGCCAGCCCCCTTGGGAAAGCAGATTGAGCCGTGGTCTGTACAATGGAGCTCAGCGGATAGGAATCAGAAATTCTTGTTAATATAATATCCAAAGTTTTAACTGAAGATCATTTATTGTACACATCAGAAAGTATAAATTAGAAAAGAAAATCACTATTCAAGAATTCAGAGATAAGTCATATACTAGAATTACAGGACAAAGGTGTGAAAGCCATCAGATAAAAACATTTCAACAAAGAGCTACAAGCATGCTTTAGTAAATGAAATAAAAAAGGATCAGCCCAAAAGAATGAAGATACAGATAAGAATGCAACAGATTGTTTTTTGAAATAGCAATTATACTAACCAATAACAAAACATCAAGAAGTTTGGAAAGTAGCTCCAAGATGGAATATTTGCCAAGCTAGTACACAGCTACAGCCTCAGCACAACCATGTGCAGACACACAGCAAAATAAACAATGAATGAAGCTCTTCCACCTTCCACAAAACAACCAATAAAAAAGAATCCTGCAACTTAGTGAACAGAATCAGTAGTAGATAAAGACGTTAGAGAAACAATCATATTCATCTATTCACCAATAGATATAATTTAAGTTGATGAACAGAAAGAAAAGATTGTGGTCATTTGAGTGTGAAGTGAGGGTCAAGTTCAGGGACATGAGAGGTATAAAATGTCATTTTTGGAATCTAATAAAGATTATTGTTTGTGTCTTTGAAGTAATGGGAATGTTGAACACTATTTTGGTTAATTATAAATGTAAATATTAAAAAATTTTTAGATTAACCAAAGATGCAATGCTATCTTAAAGAACCAGTAGAAATTATTCAAAAGTATTTGCTTAAAACACTGGTTGGTTAAAATGGAATTTCAAAAAATTGTTAGAGCCACCACAGGAAAGCAGGGGAAAGAAAAAATAATAAAGAAGCAAAGAATAGCAGGACATAATATGACAGATTAAAGATTTACTAAATAAACAAGTATATTAAATGTAATTGATCTAAATACAAAATTTAGGAAACAAAGATTGACATACTGGGTAAAACATAACCCAACTACATGCTTTTTTATTTCCTGGATGAACTGTTTCGTAGTGGTGATGGATAGAGGGTTGAACTAACAGGATGGAGGAGGTATATTATGCAAATTTTATTCAATACAAGGTAGAGTTAGATATCTGTCTTAGTTAATTTTCAGTTGCTGTGACAAAACACCATGACTAAGGCAACTTATAAAACAAATCATTTAATTTAGAGTTATGATTCTAGAGGATTGGAGTCCATGACCATTATGGAGGGAAACATGGCAGGTAGCAGACATGCATGGAGCTGGAACAATAACTGAGAGCTCACCTCCCAGTCCATAAGACCAAAGTAGAGAGCTCTAACTTGAAATAGGTGTGGACTTTTGAAACCTCAAAGCTCACCCCCCATAACACAACTCCAACAATGAGGCCACATCTCCTAATCCTTCCCAAATAGTTCCACCAACTGGGGACCAAGCATTTGAATATGTGCACCTGTAGAGGACATCCTCATTCAAGCCACCACAATATCATAATAACTTGATAAGTATATTTCAATGCTAAGAAACTTACCAGGGTATGAGAAGAACATTGTGTAGCAATTAAACTGATTAGGTATTAATTTACCAAAAAGACAAAGATGTATTAAATGTTTATGTATCAAAAGGCCATGAAACACATGGAAAAACACACATGTGAAATTATCTGTGGAGATCTCACAATCTACTCTGAACAACTAATAGAACTAGGGAGAAAACACCACAAATAATAGAAAAAAAAACTCAATAATGTTCTCAACCACATGATCCAATGAACAAATGTTGAAAATATATGTGACTTTTCCTGGGAAGACAGGAAGAAACTACTTACCCTAGATATATATAGCACAATTGCAGAACAAAGAAAGTGTTCTACTAAAGTCCAGTATGGTGACCAATGAATTTATCATAGTTACTTAATGGGGTATGGGGTTAGAGGCTACTTATAGGAAAACATGGACCCAAACTCCCAAATCAGCATGGGTAATGATTCACAAAAGCTGCAACCCTGGGTTTTTCTGTATAACTTGTAGGCAGAGCAACATGTGTCCTTTCCCTGATAGTTCTTACTACTTCTATAAACTTAAGGAGGAACTTTAGGGGTGCTGTATGTTTCAGTACCATCCTCAGACTTCTGAGTTGTTTGCTTCATGAGACTTGTAAGTGTTTTTGACTCCAAGTCTTTAAGAATTAATTCCTCTTCCAGGTTGGGATGTTTAAATTCAGAGGAAATTTTCTGTAACAAACAGTACACAGGACACAGCATATACCTGTTGTTCACGTGTTTCTGACATAGTGATCATAGTGACCACCAGACCATGAAACAAATCTCATAATTGGAAGGGAATCAAAAACAGAAAGAATATGGCTTATACCTTCAAATCAAACTATAAACCAATAGCAGAAAAATCTTCAGAAAGCTAGAAACTAAATGGGGTTTAGTTTTCATCAAGTAATCTTTGGATCAAAGAGTGTTTCTTCACATAAAACAAAGCTATTGTTAACTAAAAGAAAAATTAAAAACAATAAATTACAGATTTTTTTAATACTTTATTTTTTTTCTTCAAGTTACATCTCAGTAACAAACCCCTCCCTATTCCCCCTTCCTATCCCACCCTTCCACCCTCTTCCCCCCAGAAGTTTCCCCTTTCAGTCAAATAGATGATTCCTTCTCTTATAACAGTAAGTATTATACAAAACAATAGATATAAATATGCCAAATTTATGAGAGTTAAATGGCCCAGTATACCTTCCTAATGTCCAGTTTATACATATTTGGCCCCTGACTTTAACATTCTACTATCTAACCAACTCCATGAGTTTAAAGGACTATATGTGGCTCAACATTCATACTATCTTGCAACACACTTTTAAGAGTATCTTCTTAGATCTATAACACCCTCTTGATTCCTAAACAATTCAAAATTTAACTATGAGACTCTAGCTGTCTATTCAACCACCTCAGAGACCTGAGAGGGATAAATATATTTGCTTATATAGGAAGTGCAGGGCTTGCAGCTTCCAAAACTAAGAAAGAACATACCAATGACTGCCTGGACAGTTCCCATTTTCTCTCGATACATTCCAGCATCAATCTTCAGCCTTTGGGTCCTGTTTCTCTGACAGACATTTGTTGTAGAGCAGGGATTATGAAGGACTTACCTACCCTGTCTTGGCAGAGTTAGGCTGTCGACTTCCCTGCTACCAAGTTTTGTCCTTTTTGGACAGCAGTCTGTCTGCAGTTGATGGAAGGGGTTTTTTCATGCCAAGAGATAGGCTTGCCACTAATTCAACCATCTTACAGTGGAGGTTCTTCGATGCTTATCTTCTACTTGGAGTAGAATAAGGGGTGCTGTCAGGCGCTGATATGTCTCGATATCAAAAAAAATAATCTTGATTTAAGATAATATCTTTGAATGCCATATTCTGCAGATCTCTTGGGGTTTTTGAAGATG
>CAJQZJ010000389.1:186975-228159 GCA_907164525.1 Lophiomys imhausi | reverse complement strand
CCTCCTCCTCCTCCTCCTCCTCCTCCTCCTCCTCCTCCTCCTCCTCCACTGCAGAGGCAGAGAAAACGCTCTTGGCCTTCAAATAGGGGCATTTGTTAAAAGCTGTTGCGGAGATGTAATTATCCAACAATCAGACCTGGATGTGTGGGGGAAATCGCGCTGGTTAATATCACCTTGGTAATCCCAGGGGGCAGAGGGGTCCACGCTAATCTGACCCCTTCCCAGCCTTGACTTGGTGGGCTGACCACCCCAAGCTGTGAGTGTATGTCGAAATTGCTTGGGATTCAATTGAACACATTAAAATTTAAAAAGGATTTAACTGAAAATTTTCAATAGCTTCTGCGAAGGGGGATAATTTATTAGCTCAGAGTAAATTAAAATCTCAAGCAGGGGTAAAGACTTCGCAGATTGCCTTAATACATTTTATATGCTTTCAAAAGAAATGTTCTTTTAAATGGTCCAAAAATCAGCTAATTTTGTCCTATTTAGAAAATTACCTCCTAAGGCCAAAATGTTGAAAAACTTAACAATTATTTTTTAAGCAAAATATAGAGGAGGGGTTGAAAAAATTTCATACACCTTCCACAGGAAACAACCAAACCCCAAATTGCTATGCCTTTTATGTGACACAGTTAGGAATTTATTTTTCTATCTTAATTCAAAAGTCAGTGAAACCTTAGCACTCCCTTCTGCCAGGCCACACAGGGACCTTTTCTCTGTGTGGTGATTGCCAGTGAGGAGGGTGGAAGGTTAATGGAGAGGCGCAGAGGCAAAATCCCGTGCAGCCTGATAATTTATACCTTTACTTCAGGCAGCTATCACTTGTGGAGCGCAGAGGCCAGCCAGCTCAGTCAGACCTGTTGCCCCCGCTCAGCTCAAAGGCTGTCCTCATATCTACAGAGGGTTTGCTTTGAGTCAGCGGTGTGATGAAAGCCATCTTCCCAGCTCCAGGGGACAGGCAAGGCTGAAAAGGAGGTGTTCTTTTCTCTCTTACTTCGTTCTTCCATGTTTTAACTCCTCTTTTCTGAGGAGCACACCTACAGTGGTTCTCAGGGTGGCATGCACAGGTGACCTTTTGGGGGTTACATTAGATATGGGCCAGTTTGAAGGCACAATTATGATAATTTCTAAGCCCATTTGGAAGCAAACTAAGTCCTATAAAAACAATGATACATCCATGTGATTAAAGACAAGAAAATTTACAATGAAATAAAGTATAAAAGATGTGTGAACAGGCCAGCCTGGGAAACTTCCTCTTTCATTTTAGTCATTCCATCCATCCATCCATCCATCCATCATCCATCCATCCATCCACCCACCCATCCATCATCCATCCATCCATCATCCATCCATCCATGCTGTGATGATGGTATGTAACTGTCGGTCCAAGTTTGACCTGTGATGTCGTCCGTTAATCCCTTTCTATTTCTTTTAAAAAATTTTTTTAAATTATTTGTTTATTTTACATTCCAATCACAGCCCCCTCCCTCCCCTCCTCCCAGTCCCACCCTCCCATCCACTTTCCCCATACACCGCCCCTCCCAACCTGGCACCAAGCCACTCTGGAACATCAAATTGCGTCAGGATTAAGTGCCTCCTCTTCCACTGAAGCAAGACAAGGCAGCTCTGCTAGGAAAATGGGATCCAGAGGGAGGCAACAGACCAAGTCTGAGATAGTCCACTCCAATTGTTAGGAGATCTGCTCAAGTCAGTCTGTCCTCACTGAACCGAAAGTTTGTTTATTCAGCTAGGCAGACCAATGAGGTTGGCGTCTTCTCTTGTTCATTCTTTCCCCTCTAGTCCTGAGGTTACAGGCATCTGTTTTCATGACAGGCTTCTTACATGGTTTCTGGGGATGCGAACTCAGGTCTTTTTGCTTATGCAATAAGCAGCTTATCTACTGAGCAATCTACTCAGCTCAAAACTTGTATTGTTTGTTTTTTCCAAATCAAGAATAAATCATGTAATTGTTCAGTGGCTGTTCTGGCAACATGTGAAACTCAGCGTCATGGACCAGGTCATGATAATAACCCCAAGACAGATAGCACATTCGCAGTCCTACTTCCCTGTTCCAAAGGTTCCTTTTTCTTCTCAGGACATGACAGAAAGATAAGAGTTACCTCATACCACAGAATTATTAACCACCATGGGTCTTGTGTCTCAGTGAGAACCAGTGCAAAAAGAGGGTTTGAAACTTGGAGTTTTTCCAGGAGAGATGTACAAACCATGAAGATCTCAAACTGAACAAACTCATATTAATATTTTGGCACTCCAAGTGTCAGTGTGTGTGTGTGTGTGTGTGTGTGTGTGTGTGTGTGTGTGTGTGTGCACGCACTGGCAAGCTCGTGTAGGCTAGAGATCAGCCTTGGGAGTCATTCCTCAGTGCTGTCCACCTTTTTGTTGGCACAATGTCTTTCCCCAGCTGTGAACTCTCCAAGTAAAGCTAGACTGGCTGGCCCATGAGTCTCCCAAAATCCTGCTGTCACCCTGTAGCCACCCTGATGATACTGGAATTGTAAGTGAGAGCCACCATACTCTACCCCATGGCCTAGAAATTGAACTCAAGTCCCCATGTTGGCTTGGTAAGCACTCTATAGACTGAGCCATCTCTCTGACTCTGGCCTTAGGTGTCTTGCATCACATCTTTATCTTGTGGTTTCTAGTTCACGAATACCTATTATCTTTAAATGTTTTTGTCTCTTTAGATTTTTTATTTTTATAATTCATTAAATTGAATTATTAAATCAATAAGTTTTGATAATTACTGGTCTATTCGGCCATTTTAGACTTTTGATGATCTCATTAGCTTATTTTCTCCTTTCTTTGATTGCACTAGTTTGGCGACATTTCTCTATTTCATCCTCTTCCTTTCTAAACTGGAATGAGTTTTAAGCACTTTCGTTTTTATTTTATAAAGGTTACACTCCAGGTGGGTTTGCTATGGGCAACTCAGAAAGAGTAAATTTTCCAGCTCTTCCACGCTTGGCCTCCCTCCAACCTTCACATACAGCCTCAGATGCTTAGTGAGATGTGAAGATTTTTAAGGTGATTTCATTTTTCCTTAAAGAGGAAATAATACACGATCTATAAATTGTATAAGCTTTACATCCCAGAAAACCTGGCCTAGTGATCTTGCTAGACATTAACAAGAATATCTGATGTGCGGGAATTTAAATTTATTAAAGTTTCAACCCTTAACTAGAAGAATAGAATCTCTCAGCTTTTGCTGCCTGCTGTCTTCAATCTATTAACTGGAATTTTGAATTTTTACACTAACTCCCTCAAGATAGCTGTGTATTTTTCATAGTTCAGTTTAGATTCATTTGTATTTACTCACATTGTTGCCTTTTTTATTCTTTGAAAATTCCATGCCATTCACACAACACATTTGATTGCGTACATTTGTCACAATTCCCTCTAACTTCTATTCTGATTCTCTCAACCTCGTGCCCAATTTTTTATTTCTTATCAATAACCCTGCGTTCAATTAGTGTCATTCATGTGTGTGTGAGTATGCAGCTGTCCATGGGGCATGGACAGCATAGCAGAGGCCATGTCAGGCATAAAGGATGACAACTTTCTCTTCCTCAGCAGATACCAACTACTTATACCTCCTCCACCTTTCTATGAGTTGGACCTCTGGGGCCTCTCCTCCATTTATCCTTGAATTTTGACTATGGGTTGTTGATGACATATATTAAGATCATTGATTCTTCTTGTAATTCAGATTTTCATATTTGAATTAAATGTCATTTAAATATATTCTTTAGTGTTCGTTTCTTGCATGAGAGACTATGTGTATAATAGTCTCTAAATATTGGCCTGAAAATGTCCTTATTTTGTTCCCATGTAAAGATGGTAGTTCAGTTGGATTTAGATTGACCCTTCATTTTACTTTCTTCTGGCTCTTTTCGACTAGACAGGAAGTCTGTAGTTAGTACCTTGAGTTCCCCTTGCAGACATTCTTTTATTTCTTACTATTTTAAGACATTTCATTTTCAAGCTTATTGACTTTGATCTGATGGGTGTCATTATAAAATTATTTTTATTTGTTGGAAAATTGTGGTGGGAGTTCTTTATTCAGAAGCTTGTTGCTTTATTCAGTTTTGGAAAATTATCAATGAATTTATGTTCAAACATTCTCTTGATTCTTGGTTTTGTTAATTTGGTGGAACTTTTACTAGATGAATAGGGGATATTATTTTCCTTTAACTATTTTTAATATTTTGCCTCTTTGTATCTGTGTGATATATTCTGAGTGATTTACTCAAATTAAATTTCTGATTCACTGATTCTTCTGTCAGCTGTGTATAATATGTTTCTTAACAAATACAGTGATTTTGTTCTGATACAGTGTCTCTCTATGCAGCCCTGGCCATCCTGGAACTCATCACATAGAACCAGGCTGGCCTCAAACTCATAGAGACTCATCAGCCTCTGGCTTCCACCTGCTGAGATTAAAGGTTTGCCTCTACATGAGTGTGACACAAATCTAGTATTTTGAACAATGTTCAGGCTTATTAGCTTTACCAAACCACTGAAGTTTCACATAGATGTCTAGATCATGGCAAGAAATTTGTTATTCTACAAAGACTTCCTTCTTCCTTTACAAAGTTGGGGATAATGATTGTGGCTGAATCACCTTGTGATTCCAAACAGGTGAGCCACATTGGTGACTGTTTTTATCAAGGACACAGAACTTATGTGTTTGCATATGGATATCAAACACTAAAATATGCCAAGTGTTTTCACTTCATTGCAACATGTAAGTGAGTGCCAGTCAAGTTCTAGGATAGGAGTGTTCTAGGTACAGACATAATTAAGCCTTTTTATTCATGAAGAGTTCCAGCTAGAGGGCAGGAAACGTGCTCACAGTAACTTGAGTAGGATGGTTGCAGAAGGACTTAAGTGGCTTACCTCCCAATTCCTTTCTGTAAATAGCGGATTATGGTGAAGAACATTTTCTATGTAGTAAGCAAGTAACGTGCCTCAGGTAATTTTCTAAAGGGTTTCGTAAATTAGCTAATTTCATCATCCACAAAACCTCAGGAGCCAAGTTCTGTACTGAACTTGATAGTCAAAGCAAAGGAAGGAAACTGAGGCACAGGTTACAATCCACACAGCAAGGGCACGTGGCTTTGTGTTTTAAATCTTAGCATCAGACTTTATAACCCACCCCCACCTCAAAAATTATCCTTAGTGTTGGAGAAGGGTATGAGACTGGTGATCTATGTGCAGGAGTGGTCCATTGTGGACACAGCTGGGTTTGAGCTGAAATGATGGTGTTGGGAATGGGAGAGGTAGAAGGGCATAAATTAGTAAGAACTATTTTGAATGTAAAACACGTTTTGTCTTATCTAAGAGGCTAGAAAGTATTTTCCCCTTCCTATGATAATTTTGATTGCATTTAACTAAGTATTTGGCAGTTTAATATTTCTTTTCCTTCCTGTATCAGAGACAGGGTCCTTCCTCAGTCTCCGAATGGCAGAGATTTCAAGTGTGTGACCCTACACTCAACACTCACTAAATAATTCACAAACACACATGGTGGCTGCTCTCAGTACAGTGGAAAGAAAGCACCATTTGCTTGCCATTCAGGGCATCTCACTCCTGTTCTCTCTGGCACCATCTCATTTGATGATGCATTTTCAAAGGATGTAAAAATGAAGGAACAGTTGCACAAGGTGGTCACTGGAGTGAGTTTTTTGAATGCTACCCTGCTCCTCATTATCTACTAGGGGCTCCCAGAAGGGTGGACTTCCAGACATGACTGATCTGCAGAGAACCAGCCAAATTCTTTATATGTCCTGCCTCCCTTCCAGAGACACATTTTGTGGACAGGTGGCTCATATTGGGAATAGTCTGGGGACACGGCTAAGTGGCCCACATGGGCACTGAACCTCTAACCTTCCCCTCATTACCATGGAGCTTCAACCATCTGAGCTTCCCAAACACCAACTAATGATGCATTCCATGGAGGCCCGACAACATCAATCACACTTTCCAAAGCAAAACTCTCTGCTCTCTGCTCTGAAAGTGAGCAGAGCAGATCATGAAGGAGCACAAGTTATGTTGATGGACAGCTGCCATGATGTTTTCTCCATTCATTCTTTAGCACCAGGTTTGTTTTTTTTTAATTTAAAAAATTCTTTTATTATATCTTTTTCTTTCAACATCTCCCCCTTAGTCCAATAAAAGGATTTTTTTTCCTTATAACAACAGATACAATACAAAACAAGAAAGAACAATTAAGAAACAGTTACAAAAACTATAAGGTATGACATATATTCCCAGTGTCCAGTTCTTATGTGTTTGGCAACTGATATTAATATTCTATTATCTATATTGATGAGCTTAAAGTTCTATACCTAACTCAGTTTCCATCCTAACTTGCATTACCAACTTAAAAATGTCTTCTTAAACCTAAAATATCCTTTTAATTCCCAAGAAACTTAAAACTTAACTGTGAAACTAGAACTATCTAGTCTTCAACCACATCATAGACCTGAGAAGGATAAATATATCTGAATAAACAGGAAATGCAGAGCAAAGCATCTTCCAAAACTAACAAATGACAGACAACTGGCTGCTTGGACAGTCCCCATTTTCTCTCAATACATTACAGCATCTATCTTCAGTTGTTTGGTCCTGTTTCACTGAAAGACATTGATTGTAGAGCAGGGGTTATGAAGGACTTGCCTACCCTGTCTTGGCAGAGCTAGGCTGTCGACTTATCTGCTTCCAAGTTTTGTCCATTTTGGACAGCATTCTGTCTACAGTTGAAGCAAGGGGTTTTTCTTGTAGCTCTAGGTTTTTAAAGGACTGGAAGATGATTAAGAAATTTCTTTATTTATCTATTATTTATTTTTATTGTTTGTGTTGGGAGATACAAACTTATCACTTAGGCCATAACATGCATGTGGAGGTCAGGGGAAAACTTGTGTGAATTGTTCTCTCTTTCTACCAAGTAGGTTCTGGGTCAGGCTTCATAGCAGGTACCTTACACACTGAGATACCCTACTAGCCCTTAATTTACCCCTTTAAGAGGTAGCAAAGCCCTGACCTTTCTTATAGGAATTATCCTTTTCTTCCTCCACTTTTTCTTACTCTTTCCTTCTTTGTAAATATATTTTTAAAAATTCTTTAAAAGTTTAATACAATATATTATATCTATATACCTGTACTGGCTAGTTTGGTCTCAATTTGACACAAGCTAGTGTCATCAGAGAGGAGGGAGCCTCAATTGAGAAAATGCTACCAGAATATCCAGCTGTAGGACATTTTCTTAATTAGTGATCAATGGGAAAGGGCTGAGCCCATGGTGGGTGGTGGCATCCCAGGGGTGGTGGTCCTGGGTTTTATAAGAAAGCAGTTTGAGAAAGCCATATGGAGTAAGCAGTGTGTAGCACCCATTCATGCCCTATTCATAAGCTCCTGCCTCCAGGTTCTTGCTATGTTGTGTTCCTGTCCTGACTTCTTTGATGATGAACTGTGATGTGAAAGAGTGAGCCAAATAAACCCTTTGCTCCCAAATTTGCTGTTGATCATCGTTTTTCATAACAGCAATAGTAACCCTAACTAAGACACAGCCACTACCTCCCTCCGAGTCTCCCAGTACCTCCACCCCATCACCCTTCCAAATCCATGCCATCTTTTTACTGTTCATTTCTGTTATTAATCACCTTGCATTAGTGTTACCTATATGTGCATGGGTTGAGGCCTCACATTGGGACATAAGAAACCCACTAGCACCACATCCCCAACAGAGAGTAGAGCTCTCTCCCTTAGCAGACATCAAGTGCCAATAGCTCCTCTGAGATGTGTAGAATCTGAGAGGTCCCTCCTCCAACAATGCTAGAATTTTGACTGGCTTGATCTTGTACAGGTGTTATGCAGGTTACCTCAGATGCTTTGTGTTGATGTGTGCAACAGCCATGTCATATCCAAAACTCAGCATTTCACAGCTCTTCTTCCATATGGTGGCTCTTATAGTCTTATCACATTGTCTCTGTGATGTTCCCTGAGCCTTGAACTGGGGGAACTTAATATAGATGACCTCCATATCTGAGAATCCAGTGTTGTTTTATACTTGGCACTCTGGCCAGCTGTGAATCTCTGTATTAACTGTTAACCACTGCAAAATGACCAAATTTGAGAGCAGCACAGATGCGTGGATAGAAACAATAATATTTAGAGCACAGTGTGAGAAAATAATATTTTTCAAAGTAACAACAGTAGGTTTTCACCTAGGTTCTCTGCTCTCCTTAGTCATGGGCTTTTGACCAGATTTAAAATATAGGTGTGAAATCTCTACTGAGGAGCAAGTTCATATTCCATCAGAAATTGTTTCTTACTCCCATAACTGTGATGCCACTGTTGTGTCAGTGGGTACATTTTGCTAGCAGGTCAGTATTATAGTATGCAGGGTCCATCAACGGATATGACTATTGATATCTTTTCTCTTCCAGAAACCTGAATATCTTCTTGGGCACTATGGAAGCAAGCCAGAAGTGAGAAAGTTTCCTGGTCTGCTTGAGATTGATTTCCTTTTTCCCTACATTGAAAGGGGGGTGTGTTTTCAACAATGAAATCTTACTATCTAGTTATGAAGAGCAGCAATAGCCTATGCTATTTTGGGAGCCTCTGGGACCTTCCAGACAAATAACTCATAGGGAGCTGCCAAATGCTTATCATTGAGACTAAGATTTTTATATAACACATGTCTTTTGGGAGCAGCACTGTAGACCCATGCAGGGTACTTCAGTTCAACCACTCTTTAAAAAGTATATTTATTATATACATTTTAATTAACTTAAAGACAAATGGATTTTCATGCCTTCCTCATGTACTATTTTAGCTTTGGCTAACTCCCTACTCTCTCCTACTACTGGCTACCCTATCTCCACTCTCATCTTTAAGGAACATCAACTTTTTTCCCCACTCTCCTTTAACATTACCCTTATTATACTGTTTCTTTTAATTGAATTTATCCCTTGGTTTGAAAGATAATAGGGATCTACATATGCTTTTTCATATCTGCCTCTATTTTGGCTAAGTCTTCTGCCATAGCTAGTCTTCCCACACCCTATACCCCCATCCCCACATCTGAATCTTTCTTCCCTGAAAGTCTTCCTCTTCACTTAACTCTTTCAAAGAATTCTAATGTTAGCCAAAAAGGATTGATTTTGAAAGGGAGGGAAGGGAGACAAAATTCAAATACTTCCTGTTCTAATGTACATCCTCCTTCTTGTCCTAACATACATTTTGGAAGCTTCTCAGAGAACATGCCAATAACATGATGTCAGAATAGGGAGAGTCACTCACCTGGCAGAAAATGTGAGTTACAATTCAATTTACCTTTATTTTAGAAGCTCTAGCCATTAAGGCATCCAGCCCTGAAGTTGTCCATTTCTAGTGTCCACACACACTCTAAGTTGTTCCACATATGGGACAGAAAATACCACATTTATTTTTCTGAGTCTAGGTGCCCTTACTCAGTATAATGTTTTTCTAGTTCCACCCTTTATGTGAATATTTCACGATTTCAGTTTTCTTTTCATCTGAGATATATTCCATTGTGTGACCACATTTTCCATTCAGTAGTTAATGGACATCCTGGTTGAACCCATTTCCTAGCTATTGTGAATTTAGCTGCATTAAGCATGGATCTGAAAATATTTGTGCAGTACCATAGTGTAATGAGAATTTTGGATTCTTTAAAAAACACAGACATATTATAAGAATATGCTTTTTTTTAAATACCAGGATCAGGAATATGGGCCTGCTTCACAGCAGTTGACTATGATTTGCCTCATGCCTTAGTAGGGGCATGATTTTGTCAGCTTCAGGTAGTTTCTGTGATTGTGTGATGTTTAGGATTCTGGGGACTTTTTAGAGGGTATGTAAATGTCAGAACATTGAGAGGCATGGTGGGTTATTGGTTGCTGTTGGTTGCAGTTTGTCAAGAAGTCATGTGCAAAGAATAAACAAGGAGAAATTAGATATCCTGATGCTGAAGGTCAAACTTGCCCCAAAGAGCCCAACACCCTAGTCAGCAGGAAGTAGTTTAATGATAATGTTGTCCTCTTTCCAACCCCTGACTATACAGGCATCTCTTTCTTTTCTATCCCCTTTTCCTTATTATCTAACATTAGGAGATTGGAAGGAAGAAGGAAAGGGGTGGAGAAGGGTAAAAGAAAGATGAGCCAACAAAGTAACTAACACCAGCTACACTATAGAAAGTCCTTTGGGTATACACTGGAATAGGAATTCTTGCCTGTTCTCGAGGCTCTGGTTTGGAGAATGGGCCACATTAAGGGTCTTTGTTTACTGTCACAGCATCTACAGTTCTACAAAGGATTCAGATGAATACTGGTGTTATTATATTTTTTGGGTCTCATCACCAATCATTGCAGGTAAAGTAAAAGGGCAGATTGGATGAATAATTTTCTCACATGGTACCTAGTCCGGATGAAGTCAGATAGGATTGGGATGATGAGATTAGGACCTTTATTTCATTGGTGCCATGGTCAGTACTGCTTGATATTATCTGAGTCTAGGTAATTCAATTACATGGTATTGGGTAAAGGGACTGGTCACTCTGTGCTCGGAGAGCAAGTATTAACAATACAAAGAAGGGATAGAGGAGAAATGACTCTGGAGTGTATTCTACATTGACCCATCCAGGGGTCTAGAGGATTAGAAGTCAAATCCTACATTTTTTTCTCATGCTCATAAAAGCAGCCTATATTAACTGCATTCACTGCCCCCACAGTTCCAAGGTAGACTACCCTTCCCCCAAGGAAAACATTTGCATGCACATGTGCTCTCAGACTCTGCCTTCTGAGGAGCCCAGATAAGTTTGTCATCTGATTGATTGTTTCAGGTCTAGCTTCACATAACATCCTGGAATCAGAAACTGGAATGTTCAACGAACATTCTGAAAGTTTTCACCCATTGACCTATTTCTTCCTTATTCCTTTTCGTCTTTGTTTCTTCCTATCCTCTTACTCCTTGCTTCTCAAAAGACATAGTGGATTTGCAAATGCAAATAGTCTGATGGCACCTAAATTTGTTCTTCACAAAGCCAGACTGCAATTACATACCTTGCCCCAAGATCTGAGAAGGGAGGGTGTGATGTTTCATATGAATGACCAACTTCATAAACTCTAGAATTACTTGGGAGACAAGCCTCTAGGCATATCCTTGAGGGATTATTTAAATTAGATTGGTACTTGGGCATGACTGAGAGGGACTATTTTCATTGGGTTTAATAAGGTGGAAAGATCTATCCAAAATATGGGTTCCCTAGGTTTGAGTCCTGGACTGCCTTTGTTTATGACTTTCTTTGCCTGTTATTATAAAACTCCCTGAAGCAACTTCCAGGTGGAAATATGAAGCCTGAGATATCTTAGCTCCATGTTTCCTTAGCCATAGTCACACACGTTTGGCTCCAGAATAAACTATTTTTATTTCCTTTAAAGGGAGAGCCTTGTAATTTTGTGTGTGTGTGTGTGTGTGTGTGTGTGTGTGTGTGTGGTGTGTCCACAGACAAAGGAAACTTCGGTGTTTCCAGGAGTCAACTATGATTTGAAATAAACTGTCTGCTACAGGTGAGCTGAATTGAGTTGTAATAACACTCCTTTGAGAGATTGCGCAGAGGTCATGATTCCTTCCAAATGTGGACAGAACCATCCCTCCTGAAAGGACTTTTTGACTTGAACAAAGGGTGAAATAAGTGTTCACCCTCCCAGCTTTCCATATGTAATTATCTATAATGTTTTAATACTCCTTCTGTGTCTGTTTAGGTACTTCTTACAAAATTTATAAAATATAAAATTAAAAAATAGCTTTTTAGGCAGTTTTAATTTGCCATTTCTTTCCTCACCTTTGCATGGAGAAGTGCTTGGTACCATATTGTTGAGAGAGCAGCCTGACCTGAATGTGGCTGAGAGAAAACTCACCCAACCAGATCACTAATACTAAGTGGGATCCCAGAATCCCAACAACCATTACAAAATGTTATGGAGTTTAATAGAACAAAGAAGAAACAGACAGCACCAAACACATGGTCAGTCGGGCCATGGAGTACACCTGTACCTCTCTAGACCTGTTACAGCATGACGGCAGTGAGTCTTATAAGACACATACAATGAATGCAACAGAACAGAGGGTCTAGTCTTTAGTTACTTCAATCTGAGTCAGTACTCCAGAAATAAAGTACTTCCAGATAGGAAACATAAATGGCCAGCTCACTGGAGGCACTAGCTGCTGTGGGCATGGGTGGTGTCAGATCTCTGACACTAGTGAACATATATTAATAAATTAGGATGAATCTGAATATTCAAAATTCTTTTGCATGAACTAACCACAGAGACTGACCTCAGACCCACTGTGAGGCAAAATACATTGTGGGTGGAAATGAGAGGCAGAACCAGCAGGAGCTTTGCATCCTGATCTGGCCTGGCAGATAGATCAGATTTGGTCCTGCAAACTCTTCTCCTGAGATATTTTCCCTATCAGAATGATAGTGAGGCGGATAGTCAGCGAGGGAGGCCTCATCGAGGGGTGAAATATTCTGCTCATCTTGTCGTACAGCAAGTCAATTTCAGAGCATTTGTTCATTGGCATGGAACAAACTCATAGGTCACTGTTTTGAACTTGGGTTTGTAATAAGTGAAGAGGATCATCTCACCTGAGAGAGACTTCAGATGAGCCTGCATGTCCTCATATAAAATGAGGCTTCAGTCTTAGTTCCCTTCTTCATGGAGAAATGTCTGCACTGCCCAGAGGATGCTGACAGCTAACAGATAGAAACAGCAGACACCCTTACCAGGCCTTACCTTGTCCCCATGATGATGTAGACAGCAGGAACATGTCTAGTCTGGTCACAGGGATGGGAAGCTGCAGTCATCCAAATCATCAACAAGCCCCTTCACAAGCATAAAATTCAAACTGGAGAGAAAGGGAGAGGCGTGAGTGAGTGAGAGACTCAAATTAGTATCCAAACGTGGCTCTGTTTTCTAATGTTCACTCAGACAGAGGTTTGATGGCTGGAAATTATTGAAATGAGGCAGATGTCAAGGGATGCTGCAAACACAGCTCCTTCTCTGCAGCAGGGCTGTGTTCCTATAGTTGCAGTGTCCCCGTTTAATACCCCTAACATGCTGGAGAATCTTGAAGTACCTACTGGGGAAACTTTCCTCTTTGTTACTGAGATGGGCAAATGGAGATTGTTTAAAGCCCTGTGCCTGGATTGAGGCCAAATCTCAACACTCGTTTTTCAGTTGTGATATTCAAGGGAGCTAGGCTGTTCACCCCAGGCAGGAGCATCAAGAGAGAGAGAGAGAGAGAGAGAGAGAGAGAGAGAGAGAGAGAGAGAGAGAGAGAGAGAGAGAGAGAGAACTCTGCTTTTTAGTGTGTAAGCCCATGAATTTCCACCTCCACTGTCTAGGATTGCAGCAGCCTAGACTCTAACTGGGGCTGGTTTTTACTGTCACTCCAACAGACACAGGCATCCCTGAGGTGAGAGATATACAGGTTCCTATGTGAGGCTCTGGTGGTCTTGTGTTGGAATTGTGGGCCCCAACCCAGGAATTCCAGTTTCCCAGAGACTGAAAGCACGGTGGGAGACATACAGATGTCTTTCTTCAAATCTAGAAGCACGAAACTGAAACTGAGTTGCAACATTTTGTTGACTCCAAGGACTGCAGCATAAGCTACAAAAGGACTCAGCAGGATTTCCTTCATGGGGCAGAGGATGACAGGGGTCATCTGGAAGGGACAAAGGTTGACAGAGACTAACAGTATAGCACCCAACCATTAAACCAATAGGGAGTCCCTGAGATACTGAAACCAGTTTATCGAGTAGAAAAATATCTTTGCATTTGACCAGGATATCTGACCATGCAGCTAAGAGTTTTCACAGGAAATCTTTGAGTTCTAAGATTCTCCCATAAAATCTGGGCACCTTCCTTTTGCAGTACCTCCTATAGTTGCAGTGTCCCCGTTTAATACCCCTAACATGCTGGAGAATCTTGAAGATTACATGCCACCTGTAGAGCAGAAGCCAAAGGAGGTACTTGCCCTGCTTCTCTGAGATTTTTGAATAATGAACAAGACCAGGATAGGTGGAGAGACTTGAAGACCTCCTCCTGAAGACTGCAGGAGCTTTGCAAACTCTTCCCACGTGACTTAGTATCTTACTTTAATTATTGAAACCAAGTTCCACATTGAAAAGTACAAAAGAGTAAACCACTTATCTAAGGTAGTCTGACTCACTGTCCCCTTACTGTGCAGAGAATATTGTGCACTTTCTTCCCTCCCTCCTTCATAAATAAAGAAAAAAGAAACAATTTCACATATGATTTTATATACGTTTTTAAGACACCGGTTTGCCAATGTAAAACTTTGAAGTACAGTGTAAGAAATATAAAAGATACACACATACATACATATATATATATATATAAATACAAAAGATACATATATATATACATATATAGAAATATAAAAGATATATATATACATATAGAAATATAAAAATACATTCATACATACATATACATATACGTATACATACATACATACATACATTTATATGTGTGTGTATATATAGCCATGCTTTTGAATTCACAAAACAATGCTTAATCTTTTCACAGGATCCGATATTGAGGAAACATCTTCACAGTTCTCTCTGGAATTACCTTTCCTTGCTCATCTTAAGTATTTGTTGTTTACCTGTCTTTTCATATTCTTTTCTATTCACCTTCTGCTCTCAAATGCACTTGAAATTCAGCACAGGAAGCTTATTATCAGTCGTGGTAAGCTGGCCACCTTACAGACCTGTTGAGTAACTAACTTCTCCAGATAAGTGCAAGAAACTAGGATTAAACGTTCCAGTGGCAACTAAAAGGTCGTCCGTGAGTAATTTGCTAGAATCATATCCCTGGAAAATGGTTGCATCCTTTTCATTTTCTTAGAAAAATATGCACAGAATTTTTTAAACCCTATTATGTGGTAAGAGTTAAGTAGGTGAAGATTTTTCTACACATTAAGCTAAATTACCTATGTCTTGGAAATTTGATTATGAGTGATCTCTATACATTGTGTAGAATATACATACAATGTTTCTAGAAGCCTGAACTGCACAAAAATGCCTGAATTAGGAATGTGCCAGAAGAACCTCACACCATATACCACGCTCATAAATTCACACACTTTCTTCCTTCTCTGGTTTGGTTCTATGAGTTTTCCATCTATAAGCAGCAAGACCAGGTGTTCAGACAGTACTAGGTTACAAAACAGATTAGAATTTGGGGTTCAGTCATCAAAGTTGTGATAAACAGCACTGGGCATTAATGCAGAAAACAGATTGAGCTTTTTAATGGGACATCAAATAAGAGTTTATTAGCATCTATTAGGTTCAACCCGAACCTCAGGAAGTAGCATTAATGAGCACCATATATCAGTCTGTCTGTTATTAGATAACAGTATCCCTTAAAACCAGCAAGCCATACAGTGCTTTATATTTCTTACCTTTATCTTTAGAATTAGCTGACATTCTATCCTGTTACACTGGCCTTACTATTAGTAATAGTGAACCAATTTATAAACCCATTAGTGACACTTTTTCCAGAAGATAAAAACAGTCAAAATTATCTGGCAGCAATTAATCTTAATGGCTGTATGCAGTAAACAGCAATGGGCTAATTCCAGTTCTGTCAGCCCCATCAAACAATCCCGCATTAGGCAGCTTTTCAGTGATCCATTAAGCATATTCAGAACAACAACAAATTCAATGCTGAAGGCATATGCACTAAACATTACAACAGTGATCTTCTGAAGCCATCATTATCTCTTAAATAGTACTTCCCCCATGTATTATCATTATGCTGTACATTAGAAATACTTTGATTAAACTCCCTTAATTCATAACAGACAGCTGCAGACCATTTATGCAGTTAATCTCAACACAACAGCTATTGAGGAAATATAACAAATGAAGGCTGTAAACTGGAAGTCATTACTATGAAAGATGCGGGTTTTCTAGGCCTCCTAGAGCACAGTGCGTCTGGATGGTCTCTGGGCCTATGATAATGGGGAGGAGGCCATTAATGACCTTCTTATGCTTTCTGGTACCACCTGCCCCCGAGAGAGAGCTGGGCTGGAGCCTGGGCATGTGATCACCTTAGGCTGGGCCTCGTTCCCTGTGTGTTGACCAACCCAAGGATTTTATAGAGGGGAACCAGAGCCTTGGTTAACTTGAATTTCTCAACCTTGCTATACAAAGTCAAGGTTTTGGATGAGTACAATAAATTTCATTGATTTCACCGAGCCCTTTCTCTAGAGCCCAGAGAAACTCCATTGTGTGTCATTAGCAATAGCTTGATTGGGGTTTCTTTTCCAACAGGCAGTGCCTTTGTGAGTATGATCCTTTGCACTTGAGATTACACACTTCAAAGAAAAGAAGAAAAGAAAGAAAAACCCCTCTTCTAAATTTACTCTACAAACCTTCTTGTCAATGTGCCATTTTGTACCAATTCAGAATTTATTTTATTTTTTGCATATTAGCAATACTCCCCTTCACATCCACAAGGCCACTTCCAGTTTGACTTTTTTTTTTTTTTTGTGAAATCAAATTTGCTTGGGCAGAATCTGATGAACAAGAAATCCACATCAATTACCCTGCCACTATGCCTTCCCAGACTCTTTCCTTCACAGGTACAGACCATAAACATGCTGTGAATAGGCTCTATGTGCTGGGAGCCTTTCCTTCTTCGGAGATCATTTCAAAGTCCTCACCACAGACACCGTGTCTACCTTCTGATGAACTGGCCAAGTAATTAAAACATAAATTTAGAGCCCCCTCGCCAACTCTGGCAGTACTTGCTTCTCTCGGGGTTAGCTTTAAATGAATTAAATACTGATTCAAAATCCAAGTTCACATTATTGTGGACCGATAGGGCCCAGTTTTTAGAGGGAAAGACCAAACCTGGGGTGGTTTAATTTGCAACATGGTCATGTGTAATGAGCACAGAATTGCTCACGTGTGCTGCTCCATCTCCTTCAGTGGCCTCTGGCATGGCAGAGTGTGGACCCTCCCTGCCCCAGTGCTCAGAACAGTGTTCTGAGAAGTGACTGCCTTGGGGAGCTTTTCTTACTTTTTCCATTTTTGCCTTAAATCAGTTTGGAAAGCACAGATATGGTGATGGTGTGTGGCGTCCTTTTTTTTTTTTAAGCATTTCACAGGGACATGGCTGGTCATTCCCACGGAGAAGAATCCCAGTGTTGACTTTGAATCCCAGTAGAGCTCTGCAACACGCAGGACTTTCACCCATTTTGAACATAGCCAACTGAGCTAAAAAGCCCCATGTTCTGGAGGCTCAGGCACACACAGCACATGTGGACAGTGAAGGCTTGAGAAGCCAAGGACAGCGGGAGCCTGTTCAGCTGTGATCAGCTCAGCATGCCCAAGCCTTGCTGTCCCAGTCGCAGTTTTCTTTCTTAGGAGAATAAGTGTTGCTTAGTAGAAGGATGGCTCTTTTTTTTTTTCTTCCTTCAGGACATATTTTAGGGTGTTTCTAAAAAAATTCCTGTTTGTAATATTTTGCCAAAAGATTACTGGTGGCAGAAAAGAACACTTTGTACGTTGATTAGTTTTTTTCTTGATTTTTGATAGTAAGCATTCTTTTGGCTTAAAGATACTTTCTGTTGACCAGTGACCAATGATGGATGTAGTCAGGTTTGGAATCCTTAGACTTGTTTGACATTGATTCCTGCTTTTTCACTCCAAAAATGGAGGTTAACAGACTTCCTATAAAAAGGCTCATGAGTGGCAAAGAGGGTTTGCCTCATCTAGCAATTATGTGTTTGCATCTGATGCTAAACATTTAGGGAATTGCAAAACATGCTCACTGACTTGCCTATAGAAGGGTATCTTTGGTTCTACCACAATTCCAGCCTCTTGAGTTCTACCTACATAAATTTACATAGGCCTATGCCTGTCCTCAATCAGGGAACTCCAGACAGGAAGACTCTTAGAGGGTAAATGCTGTAGGCTAATCTGAAGCGTGTTTTGAAATGCTGCTTTGGGAACTCAGTATATCTTTCCCCAAAGGGCTACATTATGCAAGTGTGCATCTATGATGACTGTAAATGCAGGTTGCATTCTAGACCTTTCCTGTACAGTCCTCTTTACTCCACTGCAGCTCTAGGACTGAAATGTTATGGGCTTCATGAAAATTAACCAAATGTCAGTATGGTTGACAGGTTGATGAGTCACATCTACTGGAAAAAAATAGGAAGTTGACAAAATTGACCTACTGTGTTGTTGCTCAAGAAAACACATGAGGCTTAATTGAGGCTGTACGCCAAGATTTCAGCACCTGCGTACATGCACATGCTTGTATGCTGGTACACACAGAGACTTTTCCTCATACTATTGCCTACAGACATTCCAAATTCGTGTCCCTCTCCTTACCACAGCCTTCATGGTAGACTTTCAGAAGAGGAAGACCCTTGCGGAAGTCTCTCTTGCTGGATTCCATTGTATCAGTTTCAACATAAGGATTTGTAAAGAGAAAAGTTAAATCAGGTGAGAGGAAATAGAAGAAGAGATAGCTTTCTATGAATTCTTGGTAAGAACTGAAAGCAGTAATAAAAGGTCAAAGACAATTTTAATGTGTTTATGTGAGACAGACAGAGAGAGGGAAGAAGAAGAGAAAGGGAAAACAAGGGGAGAGAGGCAGGGCAGAGAGAAGGAAGAGGCGGGAGAGGAGGGGCAGGGAAGAGGAGGTGGCTCATCTTTGCTGGTATTTGGGTGGCTGGTTCCTAAAATGCAAGAAAACCTCAGGGGCCAAATCTACACTGTAGCCTTCTGAAGTCAAACATTTTAAAGAAGGTGTCAAAGACAGGGAAAGTATTACCACCAGACCTTGGTGTCCCACTTATCTTGAGTTGTGCCTCAAATACACATAGACCCATTGGCTCTCAGTGTTCTGCTTTTTCCTATTCCATGGCTCCTAAGACTAGATTTCCATCATCAAGATACGTTATCTGACTCTCCAGTGAGCTGAAGCCTAACTATGGCACACCAAATTGTCTAAAGTTTTCTAAGGCTTCCCCCTCCCCCCTGTACCACCCACTGCACATACTGCTGGTGCTTTGTTCCCCACCTCTACTGTTGCCCCGTCTCTTCTTTCCAAGGGAAGGATTTATTCTAAAAGAGGAGGGGCAGTCATTCACCCACAGCAAGGCACCCTACCAATTTCTCCTAAGGAGGCAGAGTGGCTGGTTCACCAAAGGAAAACAAAGGACCTCAGCCAAGCTCCCCACATGCCTCCTTCCAAGGCCAAGTACCTCCTGAGCCTTCCCTCTGGATCATTAAGACAGCAGCTCTACCCACGGCAGGCTGAGCACAGAGTCCACTCCATAAATGTTGTTGACCAGCTTACTTCTCAGCTCCTGTCAATGGGCCTTTCATTCCTGGGGACGTTAGCAAATTCTCTTAAATAGCAATGTAATATTGAATGTTTTTTCTAAGTCTTTGCCTGAAAACTTAGTGAGGAAAATTGGTGCACTAGTCTAAGGCTATTAAAAATGATGTTTAAAAAGTGTAAGGACTCTGGGAACACACAAGCTTTCTACCTTCATGCTGCATCAGGTACCCAAGGCCTCTTCCTCTAACTGGGATTTATTGATGGGCTGAATCAAATGAGCTCAATAAATATTTAGTGAATGCACAGGATATTTAAGGTACAATGCTAGGAGTTTAGGAGACAGATAAGAATGGAACACGGGCCTTGTTTTCAAGGAATTCAGAATATGGTGACCAGCAATGGAATACTATATGAACTCTTGATTGTGAGTTTTAAATAGACATTTTCATTTCTACTTATTAGATGCTTTTCTTTTAACTGAGATGAATTCTCATTCTTTTACTCAAATGTCAATTTTGTACAGTTTTAGCAAGCTACAGTTTGCCCATTGGTTCTGTACAAGCTTAAACCTTGCTACACACTTCTCTCAACAAATATTTACTTAATGACTAATTGCTGTGTGCCACTAATTGATCGAAGACTTATTGAGATGCCAGAGAAGTTCAGTATGCACATGCATTTTAATACGCACACCAACATATATGTGTGGGATACAGTCACATATACATACATAGCTATATTTGGTCAGATCTTGGTATCTGTGGATTTTACATAATGAATTTAACTAACTGCAGACCAAATATACATATATATACATGTATATATGTATATATACTTTTAGAAACTTGTATCTGTGATGACTATGTATAGAATTTTCTCATCATTACTCCATAACCAAAATGGTATAGTAATTATTTATATAGTCTTTAGATATTAAAAATATATAGAGATGCTTAAAAGATATGAGGGTGTGAATCAACCCCTCACATATATAACTATATATCAGTATATGAATGTGCACATATATTGGACGTATGTGGCCATTCGTGTATATATACACATATGCGTACTTATGTTTTTGTAAAGAGTTCAGCCACACAGCTACTCCTGATTAGGAATTGTTGAGAGCTGTGAAGAGAAAGCAGGCATGATCAAGGGTTGAGAGGATGAGGTCTCTCCTGAGTTGGAGTGTGTAGTGCAGGCAGCTTGTCTGAGTGGAGACTTGCCAGTGTCTGGGGGAAAAACACCAAGTTCAGGGCGCCCAGCAGGTGCAGAGGCCCAAAGCAGGGTGATGTGGGAGTGGATGAAGAGGAGCCAAAAGACCCACATGTCTGTGGCAGCAAGGCTGAAGGGGTGAGTGAATGGTAGGCGGCAACCTGTAAGATGAGCGGCTTACCAGCCATTGCCAGTGATGTTGCCCACAAAACAACTGTGGAGATTTTGGGGGCACAGAAGCAACCTAATCTGACCTTCATTTACAAAGGCCCCTTTGAAGCTGGAGAGATGGCTCAGTGGTTAAGAGTACATATACAGCTCTGGTGGTGGTATCCAGTTTAATACAAAGAACACATATCAGGAAGATCACAGCCCCTTGTAACTCCAACTCCAATGGGCATTTGATGACACTGGCTTTCTGTGGGAAGCTTCCTACATCTGTACTCACAGGAACACACACACACACACACACACACACACACACACACACACACTCACACACCAAAAAGTAAAAATAAATTCCATACGAAGTTGAGAATTGCTTTTTCCAGGTCTATAAAGAATTGTGTTGGTATTTTGATAGGAATCACATTGAATCTGTATATTGCTTTTGGTAGGATGGCCATTTTTATTATGTTGATCCTACCTATCCATGAGCATGGGATATCTTTCCATCTTCTGATGTCCACTTCAATTTCTTTCTCAGCCCATTTATTTTTTTGTATAAAGAAGGGCTTCTGATTTTTTTTTGCATTAATTTTGTATCCAGCCACCTTGCTGAAGGTGTTTATCAGCTGTAAGAGTTTTCTGGTGGATATTTGGGGTTGGTTATGTATCCTGTCATACAGAATAGCTAAATAAATCCTGTACAATGAACAAAAAATCTGGAGGTATCACCATCCCAGATTTCAAGCTATACTACAGAATAATAGTAGTAAAAACAGCATGGTACTGGTATAGAAACAAACCAGTGGATCAACGGAATCGGATTGAAGATCCAGAAATGAACCAACACACCCATGGTCACCTAATTTTTGACAAAGAAGCCAAAACCACACAATCGAAAAAGGACAGCATCTTCAACAAATGGTGCTGGTCCAACTGGAGGTCCACTTGTAAAAGAATGAAATTAGAATTATCACCTTGTACAAAACTTAAGTCCAAGTGGATCAAAGACCTTAACATAAGGCCTGACACACTAAATCTATTAGAAGAGGAAGTGGGAAAAACCCTCAAACTCACAGGCACAGGTGACAACTTCCTGAACAGAACACCAACAGCTCAGGATCTAAGACCAACAATCAATAAATGGGACCTCATGAAACTGAAAAGCTTCTGTAAGGCAAAAGACACTGTCATTCAAACAAAACGGCAACCTACAGATTGAGAAAAAAACTTCACCAACCCCACATCTGATAGAGAGCTAATATCCAAAATTTACAAAGAACTCAAGAAATTAACTGCCAAGAAATGAAATAATCCAATCAAAAAATGGGGAACAGAGCTAAACGGAGAATTCACAAAGGAGGAATTCCTAAAGGCTGAGAGACACTTGAAGAAATGCTCAGCATCTTTAATCATCAGAGAAATGCAATTCAAGATGACTCTGAGATTCCATCTCACACCTGTCAGAATGGCTAAGATCAAAAGCTCAGATGACAGCACATTGCTGGTGGGAGTGCAGCGCTGTACAACCATTATGGAAATCAGTCTCGCAATATCTTAGAAAACTTGGAATAGATCTACTTCAAGACCCAGCCATACCACTTCTGGGTATACATCCAAATGATTCCTCACCAAAGCACAAGGAAATTTTTTCATCTCTGTTCATAGCAGCCTTATTTGTAATAGCTAGAAACTGGAAACAACCCAGATGTCCCTCAACCAAGGAAAGGATTAAAAACTGTGGTACATCTACACAATAGAATACTACCCAGCTATCAGAAACAAGGACATCATGCAATTTGCAGCAAATGGATGGAATTAAAGAAGCTCATCCTGAGTGAGCTAACCCAGACTCAGAAGGATGCACATGGCATCTGTTGACTTATAGTCGGATTTTACCCATATAGTACAGGACAACTATACTACAGCCAATGTGCCATTTTCTGAAGAAAATGCCTTATATTTCACTTTGAGAAAAATAAGTAAATATCTTAAATATCTGCTGTATTATTTCAGTCTTAGATCAGAACTGCCTTATTTAATGTACACTCTTTGCTAGTTTCAAATGCACTTCCAATAATTTGTCGCTGTTATCAAAGGACAGTTTCTACCTAGAAGATTCAACTCACTAGCAGTACAAACCACATGACAGTTGGAGCCCCCATCACTATCCTTCCAGCCGTGAGATTCCATGCTAGAAGTGTCAAACTAGGTGATTCACCATTAGGCACTGTGGACCAATTTAACACCAAGCACACACTGGCCTTGCAGAACTCTCCCTGACTTGTATTGCTGTGAGTGTTGTGACTCTGGATTCATCTGCCCCACTAAGCTGGATGAAATTGCATTCTAGACTTAAGGTAAGACATGGCATGTGGTGGGCAGGATGTTGAATACTCACAGCCCTCTGCATCCTCAAAAATCCTTCTGGTTACCAATGGCGTGGTGGCAGCTGATGGTTGTCTACAATCATCCTCTCATGAAATGGCCCTAGCGTACGTACCTCAGGTCACACCTTTGATGCAGGAAGCTCTGACTTGCTTTCACCCACTTAGTACCACTTCAAATGACTATTTCAGCTCCAGAGCTCTCGGGTTGAGATATACAGCAGCCCAACTTGTCCTTGTGTCTCAGCTTGCTCTTCTATCCTCTTCTCTGTGCTAAGTGTCCCCATAGGTTTTTCTCTTCATCCTCCTGCTCCATAACTGTCTCTGTCTGTCTCCTGGGAATACAGTTTGAGACCACCATTATGTAAGAAAATAAACTGCCTTTGACGTCCCATAAGAGCCCAGGGCTCTTTTCTGTTGACTTGTGCTGACAAGGCTCAATTTCACATAAGACCCAGGGGAACTGAAGGCTCGAAGGGTCTCTATGGGTGTTCCCAGTGCAGTCGGCACTTAAGGACTATCTGGGTCTGAGGAGAGAGGTCCTGTTATATGCTTCTGAAAGTATAAGGGGAAAGTGGGCCTTCTAGCAGTGTTGATGGGAAACATGGACTAGCACTCTAAGAGAAACTCATTTAAAGATGGGGGGAACAAATAAAAAAAATGAAATAAAGCAAAAGTATATTCTCAATGAACAACACTGCAATTCTGAATGTTAAAGCGACATTTTATGTGCTAGGTATTTTATCATAACACTTTACATTTTATCTTGAAGTGCTTTGATGAGAAAAATTTTTTGAAAGTATCTTACATATGGATCTCCTTGCTGACATCCAAACATCACTAACATCCAATTAGGGAATGAATTTTGCCCCAGCGCAAGCATCGTTAAACATCTATTCATGTAGGTAGAGTTTAGGGCATTCTGGTAGAAACGTGGGAGAAAAACTGCTAATATTAATTGGAAATTTGTGTACATATGAGAATACACAAACATCTGAACGCCTTTTCTTGAAGGAGTGTTGTAGACCTTCTCAATAGGTGTGTGATTGTCTTGGTTGTGTTCACACCTGCCCTGACCATCACTGCTTTGATTGGAGGTAGGCCGCTGGCTCACTGGTGCAGGCTTAGGAGGCCCAGCTAAGTACAGAGTGAGGTCGTCCCTTCCCCAGCTTTGTGCTATCAAGCAAGTTGCTTTTAGACACTCAAATAACCCTATAAAACGGGGATCAGAATACTAGAACCCAATTTCCAGGTTTGTTCTGAGGAGTTCTCACAAATTACCTGCCGGGAACAGTACCCTGCCCACGATCAGCTGTGCACAGTTGCTGTTATTATTTAGGTGCGTTTCTCTCCTAACCCAAAGCACAAGCGACAGACTCTGAGGTGGTTGGTATCTTCAAGATGACACATTCCAGTACCACGGACTTAGTTCCTCCCGCTTAACAATGTTACTTAGCTGACTGTGAGCCAAGAAAAGCAGGAAGCTTTTTGAGATATCTGCTCCTCCCAAGTAGTGCTATACTTAGATGTTTCTGTAATTTCTAGCTGTCGTAACATCGGGGAATACTTCATGTTACTAATTTTATTCCCCTTGCCTGTAAAATGGACATAGAATAGCGAACTGTTCAGGTTGGTGAAAAGTGCTCACTATAACAACTGGGTTACATGGTGTTTAGAGACCTGCCATCTGAGGGTTAAAAGGATTATGGGAGGGAGGAGTAGCCACAGATAGCATCTCATATAGAGTTCCTTCACGTGGTACTGGGACACCAACACCTGTGCATCAGGGTTGACTAGTCTGTTTCTCCAGTTGAGCCTGACTCACGTGTGTTGTAAAGAAGCCTTGATTTTCAGACATGCAAAGCAGCGGTGCGTGCTCTTTGTCTCATCAGACTGCTAAAGCTGAGAAGTGAGAAGTGGACATCAAACCTGGGATCCACATGGGTAGAACGAGGACCTGGACACAGAGTCTTGCTGCTATTTCTCATGCTGAAGGTGGACCCAGGATTTAACAGCAAAACCAGGCTCCTGGCGCTCATGTTGGATTGCAAAAGGTGGTGAGGCATTAGCGGAACTGGAAACACTCATGAGGTGTCTGTCAACGTGAACCGTCCAGCTTGGGGTTCCTTCTGGCCCAGGGGTCTCTGTGAAGCAGGTTTCTACTGCTGCCCAACAGTCTTAATTCCATGAGTATAACAAACATAAAAATAAGAAATATGTTTATTTGAGTTTTTATAGTATATCACATTTCGAGTAAAGTTTTAGAAGAATTTCTGAATCCAGATATCATTTATCTTTGTTCTCTAAAGTGGGTAAAAATGGTAATCAAATTATCAAATTGTTACAACTTAGAACAAAGTATTCTTTCAGTATTTGGATGGTTCATTACATTTTGTGTATTTTATTTAAACCTTATTATTCAAATTTATTAACATTATCATAAAGAAATGAGGGACCTTGTGCAGATCTGAGATGCATGTCTACAAAAAGAAACTACTGCAATCTATGGAGGAAACAATCTTTAGAACCACAGCTAAGGAGAACAAAAATGTTATGGGTAAGGAGTATTTACCTTTAATTTTTTCCTCCTTACATCATGTTGAAAAGTTTTCCTCTAAGTTAGGTAGCAGCCAAATGAGTCAAAACACACATATGACTGTTTTCAATAGCCTTTCTTAATTGTCCCTACACTAAGGTCAGTGGCTAGGATGTTCACAGTGTATAATGAAATCTAATATACAGCCATGCCATTTCCTGTTTCTATTCAAGAGTCACACTGAATACTAAATTTTACTTTCCCCAATCTTAAAAAAATTCTTTAATAACCCTGTGCACTCCCACCTCCCACACCACCACTCTCTTCATTTCCCGGAAATCAAGATGAACCAATGCAACAAATAAGAAACCTCCAAGAAACTTGTATTCTGGAATCAAAGTATCTCCCAGGACAAATCTCTTTCTGATTTCTGTTTTGTTTTGTTTTTTTAAAGATTAGAGCTACAACCCTGTTTACATTCCAAAGAAGTATTTTAGCAATTCATAGCTAATTTATCAATGACCAAGCAGCTGCAGGCTGTGCAGTTTAAAAAAATATACCTCACCCTTCATGTTTACATAGGCACTGAAAGCCTGGTGTAGCACAGGATGCGAGCCCCCAGAGTCATTAGGAAGGTCCACCAGAGCGCCAGCCTGAGATGGTGGAGAGATGTTTGCATTATATTCCGACACATCATTAAGGACACAATTGTTGTTTAATGTGGTACAATCATCTTTCTACCCTTCGTGAAATCCACTTAAGTAATTACCTTCTTAGCTCATTGGCTTTGTGAGCTGCCTGCTTAGAAAGTGTTATATCTAAGGAAATATTAAAAACCTGCCTCAGACAATTGCCCCCTTTAAGCTGGATTGTATTTATTAATATTGAAGATGAAGATCATTTTTCCTACTGCCCTGAAACAGTGAAGGAACTCCAAGGTACACCAATGCTTTGGAGCACTGGCAGGGTTTCAAGAGACTAAGAACATATTAGCCAAAGGCTCTTCTGCTTCAGTCATCCTAAAATAAAATAAAATAAAAAAGAAGCTGATACCTGCTTGATGCTAGGCTCTCTAGCATCAGCTGGATATCTATTTAAGCCAATCAGAGTCAATATACTATTTTAAAATTTGCCCTGGCCTTCTCTTTTTAAGAAAAGAACAAAACCCAGGTAGCTCCCTAAGCTGTTGTGGTACCTCCTAAATGGTGTAGTTTTGAGGACTTGCTTTGATTTTTATAGATATTAAGATGGAAGAGTTAAAGAATGCACAAAACTTATTTTCAGAGCTCACTTAAATGTGTTTTAAGGAGATTTTTTTTTTTTTAAATGACGTGTCCGGGATGAGTCTGCAGAGATTTTGAATCATTTAAGGAGAGCAGATCCCAGGCACAGAACTGAAATTGCTTGAAAATGCACATCTGCATCTTAAACTTCCGGCTCCCTCTCAGAACACACGGCACAATTGTGTTTACTATAAATACAGCGAGGTAAGTCTGAAACACCTTTATCTTATTTGGCCGCTCAGTGTCTGAGCCTCATTGTTTGAACAGAAATGTCAGCTGTATTTTACTTTATTATATAAAAAAGTTTGGGAATCTAATTAAGGGTCAAGTACCAGCAGCGGATAAATGCAACAGCTAAAGCGTGTTTCTGATCACACTGAAGTCTGCAATCATGAAAATTATTATCATTGAGTAAAACTGGTCTCAATGATGGCGACTGGTAGATGGATTCTGTGTTACTCAGCCGTCATTTACATAATAATGGGTTCCAGTTCTCATCAGCACCTTTTGTTTGTACCTTGCTTACTGCTACAGTAAATTGTCAAAATGTCATTCCTCTCCAATCAGCCAGAAAATATCAACAGTAAACACAGCACAGGAAGAAATTCTCTGATTTGAAGCGCAGCATCAGAAGACAGAAGCTGAAGTCTCTGTGATCGCTTGGAACATGTTATGGTGGTGTTTCCCATAATACAGCCACCCAGCAAATGAAAATCACTTCTTTCTCTTGCCACTTCCACCCAACCCCTTTAATGAAGAAATACCACTCTGCTGATGAGGTCTCTGGAACCCTCATGACCATCTCTGGGCACAAATAGATTTACATATGTTTGTCGCTGCCACACTGTCCCCTCTTCCTAGGATCAGCCTTTCCCATTTCTAGCAGGGTAAGGCATGTTCAAGGAGCCTGAGTCTTTACAGTTTTCTTGTCTATGTCTAGTTTTGAATCTTGGCCAATGTGATTGCAGAGAATGAAGGAGCTGTGTATGAATTTGGCCCAGGTCCTGACTGCCATGGAATGGGGCAGACACGGAAAGGCTCTCATCAACACTCCAAAGGAAGCCTCTCTTGTCTCAGTGGTAGAGCAAAGTTCAAAGCTGGAAACTTGCCTCAGCTGGCTGCCACATCATTCACCCCAAGTCTATCTAGTTGCCTTTTATTGAACTCAGAGGCCAGAGACCAAAATCAGAACCACAAATTTGGGGCATTGTGTCCCTGAGTCTGGTTTCAAAATTATTATTAATTTTTCATCAACATATTTTTCTGCTCCTGAGAGAAACCTCTGAAGGATCAGGAGAGGATGAGGGTGAATTAGTACAGCAAATGCCTTCTAACCATTATAGTTACCAAGTATGTTAAAATTAAAGACTTCACATTGTGTTTGAAATAAAAATGAATATAGTGGCACCCTGCCAAGAGCCCCAGAAACCACTCTTGTGTGGAATTGAAACATTTGGCTCATATAATACTTAATTTATTTTTATGAAATGACACGTTATATAAATGTATGTTTAAAACAGAGAGGCACAACAGTTTTTTTTTCAGTAAATTCCTTTGTATTCTGGCTTGTAGAACTACACAGAGTTATGACATAGCCAAACAGAACAACAACAACAAAAAGCAGTAAGTTTCCCCCAAAATTTTTAAGCAATATATCCTCTCAAATATTTCAAAATATCACCTCATACCGAGGCTGCCTGAGCAAGGCTCTGGGAAAAAATAAAACAAAATAAAAAAATAGGAGTTTTAGAATCTAGTGACCCGAAGTGTTGACATCAGTCATATTCTGTATTGATTTCCATTTCTTGTCATGCACTTTATTTTTCTTGGCTACTTTTAATTTTCAACCCCCCCCCCCCACACACACACACTTCTCTTTGCAAATCCAACACTGTGCAAACCCTTTGGATTAAGAAGCTTGGCTGAATGAAATCCCTGTGATGCTGGGGTGAAACATCTATGAGCTGGGGTGGGGGTGGAGGTGGGGCCGGAGAAGGCTGGCGGTGCTGAGGAACAGGGCTGATCAGCGGTAATTACCCTGACACCTCATGCAGTACACAGAATTAACTCCTAGGACTTTGGGCCGAATGAAGAAGTTGATGTCTGTCGTGGTGAATGCATCAGTGGCTGAACCCATTACCACTTTAAACGAAGATGGGAATTTGCTATACACTTTTTTTTTTCCCTCTAGGTTGGGAATGTAGAATGGTGTGCAGAAAATGAGAAAATAATTTGGGATGCTGCAGCAACAGCTATGTGTATTTTTATTAAGGCTTTTTCTTTCTGATTCTATAGCCTTTCCATAACATGTAGATAAAAGTGGAGGGCCCTGGCAACCATTGTCTGGAAAAACAGACAGTTCATCGTCTTAAAGAGGAGGTTATTGTGTCGCGGAAGTAGTGAAGGTATTCCATGACAGACTTACAGCAAGGAAAGTGCCGGAAAACACAGAGCAGGGGGGCGCACTGCTCAAAAGGCAACTAGTTAGCAGCTGCTACCGTGACCTTTAACTGCATCCATGGTAACTGGGCTAAAGATGGAGTTCCATTTTATTATTTTCACACCCACAATGTTAAGCTTGTGAATCCCATTGCAATTTAATGGCTGAAATCAGAAGGCAGATCTGTGTTCATTGGACCAGTGCTGATACCCTCTTAGCTAATGAGCGCAATAAACATTTTCATGCCAGGAAGCCAGTGTGTGTGGAAATATCATGGCATACAGAAATGTATACCCAAACACAAAGAAATGGTCAGTAAAGCCAGTCTTTTGTGTGTATTTGCATATTCTAGCATTCAAAGCCAACCATTCTTTTAAGAAAATTTATAAAAAAGACTGCTATACTATTAAAACCCAGGGCACACCACGAAGCTTGTTGTGGATGAGCCATCTGAAGAGCGAAGGATCTGGAGCCAGTGACTGTGGCTGCCCATTCTATTGTTTTTCTTAATGATTCTTATTATTTATTACTGTATGCTTCCTTTGCTAAGGCTCTCATGTGTTGGCCTCTTTCCCCCGACTACACACATGGTGACACTTCCAGTTGAGTGAAACACAGTGTACAAGCAGGACTCTTTTTGGTATCAAGGAAAATGCTTTATTGTAAATTTGCCTTCAGTGCTGTTTAGTTTTAGTTGTCAAGAATTAATGACTACAGTCCACTATCATTATCATGGTGGTGGGACCTCAAGGGGACGTGCAGAATGTGTATTAGTTGATTTTTTAAGCCCCAGAAAAGAATGATGATGCTGGCCAACTAAGTCCTAACTATCACCCCTGGTGACAATTTAAATGAACACACATATATTTAAGTTTAGTGTGATCTGAGAACAGGATCTGAGCACATCAATTTACAAATAGCTAATCTCAAAGATTTAAGCATCATAAACATGTCATAGGGATTTTTAATTGTGATTTGTTGGTTCTCACATTTCCAATAATTCTTTTTGTGAGACTTATTCTTACTGTGTTAAACTCACCAGTGTCTATGGGCAGCGTGTATCAGAAGGGTGACAGATATCCTTGAAGCCCATCAGATTTGTTCTAAGTACTCAGCAAACCTACACAGAGTGGAATCTGTGGAAAACTTCCACCATTTCCTCTGTTTATCTCACTAGTTCTAAAACATCCAATAACACTTTTTGGTTCATTGTTTTCTGAGAAGAGATGGAGCTTAATAAGTTTCCTTATTATGAACAATAAATACATGCATTCCTTGCGGAAAACTCCAAATGGCTTGCCTGCAGAAGCCACCTGCCTGTCCTCAAAACTGCAAAGGTCGGAGAGAAAGTAACTTGGGTGCTTCTTATCTTTTAAAACAATGTCATTCTTCTATCATTATCAGAGAGTTTGGGGAGGGTTCAAAGAAAGGGAAAAAAAAAAGACGAGACAAAAGAATTGAGAACTCAGGGAACTGAATAATCACACCTGTTTATTTGACTTCTGAAAGGGCAGGATGCGCCTCCGTCAGTTAATAAAAGATGTTCCATCAATTTAGACAATTATACCAAAGATTAAGAATGTCATGAAGCTATTGAGATCTCCTAGGTGACATTAAAAAATAATATGCTTTGGATCACATCATATATTAAATGACAACTGCCAATTTTTAAAAGACTACTCAAAAATCTTTCCTGAATGACAATTTTGAAGTTGAAACACTTTGTTCTTAACAGTCAAATTCATTGACGTGGAACTGCTGCTTCTTGACTCAGGAAATGTGGTTAATAAGAACTGTTCTGTTGTTGGCGTGAAAGTGAATTGTAAGATACAGAGTTTACAGCCGCCCCACATCTTTGCTTAATTAAAGCACACATAGGAAATGTTTTGCTAGCACATTGCTTGCTTTGAAATATCTAAATATGACTTACATTTAAATATTTATCATCCCCTTGACTTGGTTTTCTTTATTAGGTTCAAAACAATTGCACTTTCTATCTTCAGTCTAGGAAAAAACTTATCACAGAGTGTCATTAAGTGTGCGACCATAACCTCCACAGGGAAGATCGTTAGGGCTTACGATAACCTGGTCAGCCCCAGCACTGTGGAAGACCAGGGTAGGTAAGTGCACCTATCATTCACAACTCCCATTTCCTTAGTGTGCGCAATGGTGTCTGCTCATCTTGTAGACTGCTCGGCAAACATCTACAGCCACAGAGCAGCTGACAGGCATCATCACCCCAGGGCCAGGGAAATGTGATATCACTTAGCAACCTTTGTACAAACTTGCTGTTAACTTCAGACCTGGGTGGATGGATGCTGCCGGGACTCTTAGTGGAACCTCATCTCAATGAAAGTCCCTTGTTCATTATGTGACCCACCTGGGGAAGTCTCCTGGACCCAGTGATGGCACAGAAAGACTGTCAGCCCAGAACTCAGGGACCAGTGAGGATGAGATCTGGAGATCCAGGAAACAAATTTGGTGTCAGCAACCAGAGTCCGTAGACTCTGTCATTTTTAGGGAAACTTGGTTTGGTGACTCACTCCAAATTTGCATTATGTCCCTGCTGTGGCTTGATATGTCTTATTAAAGTTCATGCACTGAAAATAGAATCTCTACAGTTGTATATTAACTGTATTGGAAGTGGAAGACTTTGGGATTAGCTGAGTTAATGTGGTTGGGATCCAGGTGATGGCACTAGCAGCTTTGTAAGTTCAGGAAGATGGAAGGCCTGAGGTAGGGCACTTGTTTTGGCTTTCTATATGATCCCGTCTGCCATGCTAGGATGAGGCAAGGGATACTGTCACCATGTTATTTAGTTTCCCAGCTTCCAGGACTGTCAGTCAGACAAACTTCTGTACTTTACAAATTATCCATTATACTTTGCAGTGTCAATAGAAAAACAACAAAGACAGACCCTCAAACCTGCTTTCTGCTCCATCACTCTGTGGAACCCTCTAGTACCTGTTGTATCTTCTTGATTTGACTCTCTACACTCTGAGACATAGTACCAAATATTTCTGGATTGTTTGCCATGGGTGTGAAAGGTTCTTTCTCACTTCCTGCTTTCAAGATCTGGCAACCTCCACATAACCTTCTGTTATTTAGAAATATAACTCCCTCCTTGTCAACAGGAACCATAGGGATTTATACAGGTCTTCCCTGGGTGTCTTCTAGCTGTCTCATTTAGCCCACATAGCAAGCTGATGTAGAAGACAATTCCAGGAGATTAAGTAAGTTTCCAGAAACAGGAAGAATTTAAGTGGGCAGTAGTTGTCAGAAAGACCAACTATGGGGATGGAAGCAGTTCTGTGGTATGGATGCCGCAGTCTAAGGATACTTAGCTCATTCTGCTATTTGTGGAGATGGAGGGTAAGAGATTATTTTCTGGTTTTCTATTAAAGAACCAATCTTCATGAGCAGGGGAATTAACAACCTTCTTGGAAGATATCTTTAAATTTATGGCTCCATTTATCGACCCCTAAATGCTTATTGAAAAGCATCAAGAACACATCTGTGCGTGGAACCTTCTTGTGCATGCCCGCCATGGGACATATGGGACATGGCTATGAGTTCACCTAACATTTATCTCCATGGTCCTCACTACAGTGACAATCAGACGTATATTCATTAACCCATTTGACACATTTTAGAGACAAAATCATCTTGCAAGAAGTCATCAACAGAAAGGGAATCAAAGATCAAAAGGTTTTTCTGTTTTTGTTTTTGCTCTTTTTTTTTTTTTTTTTTGGTGATAGAATTTCTTTTTGCACAAACCCACCTCCCCAGTTCTGTATTCTCAGAAGGCAAAGTGGGTGGTAATGGAATAAATATACCAAAACATGTTTTTCAGTTTTGAGATCATCTTAAACTATAATTTTATTTATCAGTTTAATAAAGTTATTATTATTATTTTATTTGCATGACGTATTTTGATGTGGGATTCAAAGATTGAACATGGATCATCAGGATTGTACAGCAGGCATCTTACTGGCCCATATCTGACTTTTCTCCTTCTATTTTTGAATATTTTCAATAATTAATTTGTGTATGTGTGTGTTTGTCTGTATGTGCACAAAAATGCATGTGGGTGCTCTCAGAAGAGAGAAGGAGCACTGGACCACAATGTGGGTGCTAGAAACAGAGCATAGGTCCTCCAAGAGATCAGCAAGTGCTCTTAATCACTTAGCTATCTATTCCAATGTCATTTAAAACCACTACAAGGGCTCAGTTTATGTAGGACTTCATTGTGTCTCTGTGTACAAGAGTCTGGGTTATGTGAGCATTAAGACAAATCTTAGATACTGCCAGACTTCTTTCCCAGAAAGACAAAGCTCCCCAGGAGTTAGAGAAACAGCTTTGGATCTCTGAGGGTCTTCCCAGCTACTCACTATGTTCCAACTAGGGTAGAGGAGCCACCTTGCAGAATGCTTGGAGGAGAGAGGCTAGTAAACAGGAAAAGGCAATTTTCTAAACATATCAGTTCTCAGACTCTGATGAAGAAATGAAATAACATGTTTGAGATGTGGGAAATGATAGCTAACAGGGGAGATCTGAGAAAGCACAAATACTAATGAGAAGAAACAAAAGAGAGTCAAGAATCACGGAATCATTTTACGGGGATAAGTCAATAACGTCCAGGAACTGAGCAAACACACAAGACATAGGACCATGATCTTGGGATAATAAATAAGGCAATTTGCATGCACTGGTGATTCAAAATGGAATTGTATGGGAAGCAAATCAAGCAATAATTCAAAATGGAAAAAATCATCCCATCCTCAAAAAAACCACAACTCTCGTTATCAAGTAGCAGAGAGCACCAACGGTTCCAGGCATCCTAAGGATGCAATGTTAGCAGAAGTCCAATTTAAGATGGAAAAGGATTCACATGAAGAGTGATATGTGTTTCTGCAGCAAAGATCACTCCTCAGAATGCTGTGTTAAGTACCAACCACATTTGGCATGCCTGATGTCATCACTTCTGGTTCTATGATGGAAAGTCAAAAGGATAAGTAAGTCAAAGAAAGAAAAGTGTTACAGACTAGACTGGTCTATCATTGACAGGGTTCAGGAATCAAAACACCACACATTGCAATTTAGCACAGATTTAATATAATGAAATTTGAAGTTGTATTTTGTTCTCCTTGCTGACATATTTGGAATTGTTATGACTCAGGGATTCTCTTAGTGTATAATTCTAATGAATGCTTTTATTTGTTTTTGCCTTAGCATGGAAGTAACTAGATCAGTCAGGTAGGTTTGATTATTCCATTCTGCACAAAAATAGAAGCACATAGACAAGGCAAACACATCAGATTAGATGCACTCTAGAAGCAGACAATGGCAGACAATTTGTGTTGACACCTCAATTAGGACATGCTTTCAGCTGGCCAGTCTTCCCAAAAGAAGACTGTAATTGTATGTGCTCAGAGATGCTCTCCCATTATTACTCTGCTTTCCTTGTGATTCCAAAGATAGTTTAAGATGGTAATAATTTGGTGTGGTCAAAGAAAAAGGTAGTTTAGATTTATTTTGTGGGACTGAAATATAAAAAAATTAGAACCAAAATTATCTCTGTCTCTGTCTCTTTCTGTCTCTGTCTCTGTCTCTTTCTGTCTCTCTCTGTCTGTCTCTGTCTCTCTCTCTCTCTCTGTGTGTGTGTGTGTGTGTGTGTGTGTGTGTTGTGGCTTCATGAGCAAGTGGTGGGGAGGCCAGATGCAGCCCTAGGTGTTGTTCCTCAGAAAATGTATTTGGAGACCAGATCTCTTACTGGGACATGGGGCTCACTAATTACAGTAGGGTGTCTGACCAGTGAACCTCTAAATCTTCCTTCTCCTCCCCTCTAGGGTGACAAACTGACACAATCTTTCTTGATCTCTTATGTAGGTGCTAGGTTACAACTCACGTCTTCAGTTTCTGCTGTCAGCCTTATATGGCTCAAGTCACTTGGAGAAAGGAAGAAATGGCCATGTGTAGACATGGGTGTGCACTCAAGGCAGCCTCCCAGGATTACCACATAAATCAGTGAAGTTTCAGAGAGGGTGTACTCTCAGAGGACCGGTAACAGATCTTAATGGCCTAAACCCCTCTTAAGGTCTCACCTGATCTTGTCCTTCACTGATGCACAATTGAGATTAGATTTCAATATGAGTTCTGGCTGGGGAATACAAACTGCTACAGACTTTGCTTAATTTCTGTGACTGCAGCCAGCTCTCTCTGTCTGGGATTGTAACTCATAGATTCAACCAACTGAAAATGGGAAATATTCAAGAACACAAATTGTTCTCACACCTAATACAGTCATTATTACCCAAATATTACAGTACAGCAAACTATTGATTGACATAGCATTTTCATTGTGTTGGACAATGCAAAGAAGATTTAAAGTATAGAAGAATATATACTTGGGGTATAGGCAAATACTTTGCCACTTATGTAAGGCACTTGAAGGCTTACTGTACAGGAATAAAGTATTGTTGATTTTCACTATTGCTAACTCCTTCAGTATTATTTATGATGTTGCTATTACATCCATTTTTGTTCATCTCAAGATGTACCAGTGTTTGGGGTGTATAGAAACATAGAATTTGAAGTTGTGGATAACCTGAGTCTCATAGACATAGCTATGTCTGTAAATGCAAAGCTTCTGAGTACGCAGTGCAATTTCTGGTTACCAGAAATTGTGAAGTAGATTGGTAGGATTGAATGTCCTATGAAGATAACAATGGTAAAATGTGAGATAGTTTAAGACAAATAGACAAACAGCTATATAACTTGGAGTAAACTTTAAGAGATGGAAAGTAAGAAAAGATTTGAGGAAATACGATAGAGTTAAGGAAGACCGATCATGACAACAGGACTAAAAGGCATGTGGGCTACTAGCCAGGACACTCCCTAACCAGAATATGGTCTTGATGGCAAAAAGTCATAGATTAGTGGACTTGAAATTTCTGGATACTCCTTTGGAGGCTGGATAAGCATCCAAAAATTGGGATATAAATTATGAAGGGTTGTGTTTATAAAGGAGAGACCCCTAAACGAATACCAAAACTTCTCACATCCTTTAGTTCCCTTCAAACAGCAGATAGCAGGAGACCATTGGAAGGCTAGAAAACAAACCAAACCAAACCCCATCACTACTACTGCCACCATCACTGCCAGCATCACCATCATCACCATCATCATTATCACCATCATCATCACCATCATCACCATCATCATTACCACCACCATCATCTTAATCATCATCACCATCATCATCATCATCTTAATCATCATCACCATCATCATCATCATCACCATCTTCATCATCATCATCACCATCATCACCACCATCATCATCATGATCATGATCATCATCATCATCATCATCATCACCACCATCATCACCATCACTATCATCATTGTTATCATCACCACAAGCATAATCACCACAATCATGCCCAACAACAACTATAAGAAAACACTCTAACAACTGGAAGTTGCACTAATTCAACCGAGCTTATAGGTGCTAACTTATTACCTCGACACAGATTTTTAGTTTGAGTAGCCAAATTAACTTCTTACTACTACAAAAATGAACCTTAAAAGTTAGTGGATTTGAAGTCTTCTAATGATAAACAAGCTGAGGAAAACAGTTCAGGAAAATAGAGATTTAGGGGCCTAAAGAACAATATCAGGCTTTCTAAAAAATATACAATTGTAGATAGAGTTCAGAGTCTTTATATATGTTGTTTTCAGTGTCTAAAACTGGATTAAAAGAAACATGCTGAATGTGCTATGAAACAAAACAATATATTCCACATCAAGAAACCATCAATGGAACCAAACCTTGAGAATATTATGACAAATGAAGTTTCAATGTTATTATAAGTATGTTCAAAGGCATATGGAAAATATATAGACAATGAAAGAATGTACAGACTTATAGTAGACAGCATAAATCACTCCTGGGCATACATCTAAAAGATTCCTCACCAAACTACAAGGATATCACCTTAATTATGTTCATAGCAGCTTTATTTGTAATAGCTAGAAACTGGTAACAACCCAGATGTCCCTCAACTAAGAATGAATAAAAAAAACCTGGTACATTTACACAATGGAAAACTACTCAGCTATCAGAAATAAGGAAATCATCCAATTTGATGCCAAATGGATGGGACTAGAGAAGCTCATCCTGAGTCTGCTAACTCAGACCCAGAAAGATGCACATGGCATCTATTCACTTATAACTGCATTTTAGCCATTTAGTACAGGATAACTATCCTACAACCAACAGACCGAAAGAAACATGTTACCTGATAGTGGGACACTTTGCTCTAGTGGAGCTGTCATGTAGGCCCCCAGTGCAAGAGGAAGCTCTTAGCCCTCATATGACTGATGAACTGAGGGGGGCTGAAATGTGTGGGCACCCCCGCATTGGAGGAGTAGGATAAGTGGGAGAAGGTGGAGAGGGTGGGAGTGTGGGACTGGTAAGGGTGGGGGGAGGGGCTCTGATGGAGATATAACTTGAATTAATAAATAAACATTTAAAGAAAGAATTCCGGGGATCCAAGATGGCGGCGGCAGGCACAGACGTATTTTGATTTCGGGGTCAACAGTCAGAAGGCGGCAAGTGTTGCAGGATGCTGTACAAAGGGCACGACCCCTTCTAAATCTCACCCAGCTACACAGGGACAACGGAAGATGCCTGGGCAGGACGCCCCTTCCAACTCTCGGACATGCTAGGAAGCCTCTGGACCCGGGAATTGGGACAACCCATCCCCCCAAAAGGAGAAATACCTGGTAAGTTCCAACCTAATACCCAGGCAGATTCAGAAACCACGCAGAGATAATCCCCACCCTGCTGGCCACTCCCAGGTCTCACACAGACGATCCAATTATCTGGGAAAGGTTGTGACCCTTGGAAGTGAAGTAGCTCCACTGCAAAGCACCTTCAGATCCCAGTCTGTGATGTCACAGGCCAGCTTCCAAGCCTCGGGAGCAGCAAGGCTATTGGAGCTGAACTGCAGATTTACCCCCTACAGGAACCAACCCCGGGCAAACTGTGAGATATTTGAAACTGTCCTATATTGAACTTTTGTACTAGTAAGGGCCCTTCCGGTGGGGAATCACAGCTTACTTGTGCACAGCTCTGCCACCTGAATTAATTAGGTCCCCACCTGGGAGGTGGGACTGAATGACTCTCCTTATAGAGGTGGAGTAAGGCAACTCCTACACCACAGTGCACCCTTTGGACCCAAGTCCAGAAGACAACAACAATAAAAAAAATTCCTCATGGCCAGAGGCCAGAGACAAAAAAAAAAAAAAAAAAAAAAAAACAGAGCGAAATGTCTCCAACAAAAGAAAGCAACGCTATTCCATCCAGCCCCAACCACCTCACCACAACTGAAACACATGAAAATGATGACAATTCTACATTATGGAAAGTGATAAAGTCCCTTCAAGAAGAACTTAAAACTATGAATGAATTCAAACTAGCCACAATTCTACAAGTCAAAACAACGAATAACATCATTAAAGAGCTCCAAGCCAAGGTGACCCAGCTTGAACAGGAAAAGGATAAAGCAATGAAAGATCTCCAGACAAAAACAAGGAAACTGGAGAAGGAAATGTACAAAACGAACACTACCATTCAAGACATGAAAATAGAAATGGAAACAATAAAGAAAACACAGTCAGAGTTAAAAGAGGAAATGGAGAATCAAGAGAAGAGAACAGGAACTGCAGATGTGAGTATGAAAAATAGGATGCAAGATATGGAAGACAGAATCTCAGGCATGGAAGATTCGATGGAAGAAATCAGTACAACATCCAAAGAAAATGAGAAGGCTAAAATATCTCTCACCCACAACATCCAAGAAATCAAGGACTCAATGAAAAGACGAAACCTAAGAATTATAGGCATAGAGGAAAGAGAAGACTCCCGACTCCATGGTCCAGGAAATATCTTCAACAAAATCATAGAAGAAAACTTCCCAAACTTAAAGAAAGAGATGCCAGTAAAAATCCAAGAGGCTTACAGAACACCAAACAGATTAGATCAGAAAAGAAACTCCTCTCGCCATATAATAATAGAAACTCCAAATGTAGAGAACAAAGAAAGGATATTAAAAGCTGTAAGAGAAAAAGGCCAAGTCACATACAATGGCAGCCCCAACAGAATCACACCTGACTTCTCCTCAGAAACTTTAAAAGCTAGAAGGGTGTGGACGGATGTCCTACAAGCCCTGAGAGAACATAGGTGCCCAGCCAGACTACTATACCCAGCAAAACTCTCTATCAACATAGAAGGAGAAAAAAAGATATACCATGACAAAATCAAATTCAAACAATATCTCCTCACAATCCCAGCCCTAGAGAAGATCCTAGAAGGAAAATTCCAACACAGAGAAGATAACTACACCCAAGAAAACAGAGGAAATAGAAACCTCCACAGCAACTAAACAAAAGAGAAACACAAGACAGCCAGCTATACCAAAATAATGGGAAATAACAACCCCTGGTCACTAATATCCATCAACATCAATGGACTCAAGTCACCAATAAAAAGACACAGACTTACAGACTGGATCCTTAAACAAGACCCATCTTTTTGCTGTATAGAAGAAACACATCTCACTATTGAAGATAAAAACTACCTCAGAGAAAAGGGCTGGGAAAAGTTCTTCCAAGCAAATGGACCCAGGAAACAAGCTGGAGTAGCCACCCTAATATCAAACAAAATAGACTTCCAATTGAAGTTAATAAAAAAAGACAGAGAAGGGCATTACATACTCATTAAAGGAAGTATCTACCAAGAGGTCATCTCAATATTGAACATCTATGCCCCAAATACAAAGGCACCTACATTTATAAAAGAAACGCTTCTAAAACTTAAATCGCACATCGATCCAAACACTTTAATAGTGGGAGACATCAACACCCCACTCACAACTATGGACAGATCATCAAGACAGAAGCCAAACACAGAAATAATGAGTCTAACAGAGATCATGAACCAAATGGACCTAACAGATATCTACAGAACGTTTCACCCAAACACAAAAGAATACACCTTCTTCTCAGCACCTCATGGAACCTTCTCCAAAATTGACCCTATAGTTGGACACAAAGATAGCCTCAACAGATACAAGAAAATTGAAATAACCGCTTGTATCTTATCAGACCACCATGAAATAAAACTGGACTTTAGTAGCAAAAGAATCAACGGAAAGTCTACACTCACATGGATATTGAACAACTCTTTACTAGAGAACCACTGGGTCAGGGAAGAAATAAAGAAGGAAATCAAAGACTTCTTAAAATCTAACAAAAATGAAGACACAACATACCCAAACCTATGGGACACAATGAAAGCTGTGCTACGAGGAAAGTTCATAGCATTAAGTGCCTTCAAAAAGAAAATTGTGACAGCTCATATTAGCGAATTAACAGCTAAACTGGGTGAATTGGAAAAAAAAGAAGCAAACACTCCCAAGAGGAGCAGAAGGCAGGAGATCATCAAACTTAGGGCTGAAATCAACAACTTAGAAACAAAAAGAACTATACAAAGAATCAATGAAACCAAGAGTTGGTTCTTCGATAAAATCGACAGACCCTTAGCCAAATTAACTAAAAGACAAAGGGAGAAAACACAAATCAACAAAATCAGAAATGAAAAGGGTGAAATAACAACAGACATTGAGGAAATCCAGAGAATATTTGGATCCTA
>CAJQZJ010000389.1:169645-186575 GCA_907164525.1 Lophiomys imhausi | reverse complement strand
GGCGGGATTTCATTTACTAACTCTTCATAGAAACTATATAGCACCTTACTTCCTCATTAATACTGTGGGTCAATTCTGGCCAATCATGCTGCTAATATGAGAATTTGTGTGCAATGGAAAAGTCAGGGTTTTCCTGCATTCTGTATGATCCTGCCATCAACAACTGTTTCTATTTTGTAACCGAGGGGCTGAGATGAGCTCATCATTGATTTGCACAAGCTCACATAAATGACAGTCTGGGGACCATGAGATTTGAATTGAGGCATCCCACAGGAGAGGAAGATGTCCTGAGTGAGCATGTTGTTGACATGACCATTGCTATGTCAAGGGCCCTAGTGCTTCGGACCCATGGGAGTGGTAAGGCTTTCCTCTGTTCTGAGTACAGATGCCACGAACAACTCACCTTCAGCTAAAACCAGTGGATAGAAACTTTCAACCACAGCTTTCTCCTCCCAAGTGACTACAGCAATAAAAAGGCCCCCAAATGAGATTAGTTAACTCTTTTCTTTTTCATTCAGCTGTATATGTGTATGGTGTTTTTAAAACATACTGTTTCCAGGCTGCTAGTACATCTCCATCAGAGTAAACATGCTACTCAATTCCAGCTTTTCAGTATGTGCAAATCTACTTTCTTAATCCCCTCATTGTTGAGTCAAGTTTCATGGACCCAGATTTGTGTTTTTTTTTAAAAATTTATTTATTTGTTGCTTCAGGTTACATCTCCATCATATTGTCCTCTTTCCCCCTTCCCAGCCCCTCCGTCCCACCCTCTAGCCCTTAACCCTTCCATCCCTCTCCTCTGGAGTGGAGTGTCCCTACAAAACAGTCCCCCACCCCGGTTCAGAAGTCATATGAGGGCCAAGAACCTCCTCATACACTGGGGGCCTACAAGGCAGTACCACCAGTGAAAAGGGTCTCATTGCCAGGGAGAGAAAACTAAAAAAAAAAAAAACAAAAAAAAACCACACACACAAACAAAACAAACAAACAAACAAACAAAAGTCTATGTCCATGTCCCCTTTGGTGTGTTGGTTGTAGTACAGATATCCTGTACTATGTAGCTAAAATCCGACTATAAGTGAATACATGCCATGTGCATCATTCTTGGTCTGGGTTAGCTCACTCAGGATGAGCTTCTCTAGTTTCATCCATTTGGCTGCAAATTTTATGATTTCATTGTCTGATAGCTGAGTAGTATTCCATTGTATAGATGTACCACAGTTTTTTAATCCATTCTTCGGTTGAGGGACATCTGGGTTGTTTCCAGCTTCTAGCTATTACAAATAAGGCTGCTATGAACATAGATGAGGAGACTTCCCTATGTCTCCGTGAGAGGTCCTTTGGGTGTATACCCAGAAGTGGTATGGCTGGGTCCTGAGGCAAAGCTATTCCAAGTTTTCTAAGATATCAACAGACTGACCTCGATAGTGGTTGCACAAGCCTGCATTCCCACCAGCAATGGAGTAGGGTACCCCTTTCTCCACACCCTCGCCAGCATGTGCTGTCATTTGAGTTTTTGATGCTAGCCATTCTGACAGGTGTGAGATGGAATCTTAGAGTTGTCTTGAGTTGCATTTCTCTGATGATTAAGGATGCTGAGCATTTCTTCAAGTGTCGCTTGGCCTTTAGGAATTCCTCCTTTGTGAATTCTCTGTTTAGCTCTTTCTTCCATTTTTTATTGGATTATTTGGTTTCTCAGCATTTACTTTCTTGAGTTCTTTGTAAATTTTAGATACTAGCCCTCTGTCAGATGTGGGGTTGGTGAAGATTTTCTCCCAGTCTCTTGGCTGCCGTTTTGTTCAAATGACAGTGTCTTTTGCCTTACAGGAGCTTTTCAGTTTCCAGATTTCAAGCTGTGCTACAGAGCAATAGTAGTAAAAACAGCATGGTACTGGTATAGAAACAGACAGGTGGATCAATGGAATAGAATTGAACACCCAGAAATGGACCCACACACCTATGGCCACCTAATTTTTGACAAAGAAGCCAAAACCGCACAATGGAAAAAGGACAGCATCTTCAACAAATGGTGCTGGTCCAACTGGATGTCCACTTGTAAAAGAATGAAATTACACCCATGCTTATCACCTTGTACAAAACTTAATCCCAAGTGGATCAAAGACCTTAACATAAGCCAGGTCACACTAAATCTACTAGAAGAGAAAGTGGGAAAAACCCTCGAAATCATTGGCACAGATGACAACTTCCTGAATAGAACACCAACAGCTCAGGACCTGAGACCAACAATCAATAAATGGGACCTCATGAAACTGAAGAGATCTGTGGGTTTCAGCAGCAGCCTGGTGGCTACTCTTCTGCTACACCAAAGCCATCTAAGCTTATGCCTGTCAGTGATGTCAACGGAGGCAGCTGCTATTTAACAAGGTAACGTGTCCAGAAAACTGGCAAGAAAAAGCAAACCCAAAGCAGTGGGGCATTCTGGGCTTCCATGTGTATGGGCAGACTTGTGTTATTGTGGGGAATGGGGTTAAATGGACTTTAAGAGTTGAAAATATAGACTGGCATTTTTCCTCTAAGAAAAGGCTGGACTAGAGCCCTCAGAATGGTGAAAGAAGAGTTGAAAACCTGGTCTGTGGCATCTAGGAATGGTGGCTCACATGGACTTGTGAGTGCAAAGAGATAAAGTCAAACCAAAGATCAATAGAGTCAGGGACGAAGGCAAGGCATCCCGTGAGCAGAGTGACCCAAGCACCCCCGGAAAGCCAAAGGCTCCTGCGACTACTGCATCCCTGACTGTGGACTCCTGTGGACTCCACTGGGATGCCAGACAAGGGCCAGGAACACTCTGCAGAGGGAGGGGCTAACACTCAGGCCTGAAAGTCAGAATTTCATGCTTCATGAAAGAATTCTAGGACTGAGAAACAGACCAAGTTAGGACAGTACAAACATAAATCCACTATAGAGGAAACAGAAAAGGGTAGAAATATCTTGAAAGGGGGTTTGATTATATTTATTAATCAATTGGGTGAATGACAAATCTTCAAATGTGGGCATTTAAATAAATTCATGCACAATCTTGGAACTAAAAAGTGATTCACATAAAATTGGAAGAGACAAACTATAGTGAACTCACTCATGAATAAATTATAGAACAGAAAGTGCCGGGAATTTAACTTATATGTATTTATGGATTTCTTTCTGTGTATTGATATATTTATCTACCTAGCTATCCACCCATGTGTGTGCGTACACTCACTTAAGCACATAAGGAGATTAAAAAATAGATGTTTTCTTTACATTTGTGATATAAGTTTATGTGAAGTGAATATTTCCTATACCTATAAGCTTGTGGACTTTTGGAGAATAGGTCAAGAAATTGTGACACAAATGTAATAGGATTCAGGAAAAGAAGACAGAAGCAAGAGTAGATAAGCAATGTCAGATGAAAAGACATTTGAAATTTTTCTAGAATTGATTAAAGATGTGAGAGAACTTTATTTAATTAAAAGACACTATGAAGAGACCCAAGTTAACCCAGGAGAGACTGGAATGACAGGTTCAAAGTAGAGAAAGAGCACACCCTGTCCTTAGACAAAACAGTGCTGAAGAAATTCATCAACACTGGGATGCCTTTCAGGAATTTCCAAAAGGAATTCTCAGAGCTGAAGTCAAGGCTAAGACATGGTTGGTAACACCATGTCCACAGAAGCAATCAAAGCTGATGGTAGAGTCCCAGGCTCAGGACACTCTATGACTGTGATGTTTGTTTATAGTTCTGTCACTAACAGGAAAATTGAAGTTAATTTTTTAAACTATAGAATAAGTTGTCACAAGATACATACACCAAAATGATATAAATTCTTACGTCAACACCATAAAACATAGAGGAAGAAACAAAATGTGAAGTTTTTGTGAGAATCAAATTAAACGTTTATCTGTGAGAAATCGCTTGTTGTAAATACAGGGTCCTTATATAAGTTTTGTGCTAACAAAAATGAAAGCAAGCAAACAAACAAATAAAAAACTACAGGGAACTCACAAATCAAAAGCCAAAGAACATTCTAATCATTCCTCTAATAAAAACCATCCAATTGCAGAACAAACATCAGGTCATGACCCACCCACGCAAAGTTCATACAACACAATCAGAAAATAAAGAGTTAAACTGACATTCCTGTTCTACAAAATACTTCCTTTTTATGGATATAAGTAGATATTGGATAACCAATGAGGGAAGTCAACACTCCAAAAGACTAATTCTCCCTCTCTCAGCAGTAATTCATTGTAGTTCTTTGTCTAGGGGAGGCAAGCCATGAGATTTTTCCCTTTCTGCATTAGCATATATGTTGACATTGTCATTGTTCAGGTCTTGTTTATGCAGCCATTTCTAAGAGACACAGTTTCACAGAAGACTTCTTGATATTCTGGCTCTTACAATCTTTCCACCCCTTCCTCTGTGATGTTCCCCCAGCCATAGGTACAGTCGGATTGTTGAACATTTATCCACTGAGCTGAGGCTCCCCATGATCCATTAAACTCTGCATTGTGTCCTGCTGTGATTTTCTGTAATGGTTTCCATGTCCTTGTACTGTAGAGAGAAACTCCTTTGATAAGGTGTGAGAGATACATTTATCTATGGAGATAAGGGTAAGTTTTAGAACATACAAAGTCAATAGGCTTGTCTAGTAAATTCTAAAAAACATTTAGAAAGAAATTCATTATAATGCTCCATCAATTTTTTTACACAAGTTTTAAGAGGAATGAACATTTTCAAGCTCATTTTGTGGGAACACTTTCAACCCAGGAGCTACAGGCCAATATCGTGGATGAACCAAGGTATAGGTATATATATCCCCACTAAAATACTAGTAAAACCAACTCAATACAACTCTAAAAGTATTGTTCACCATCACCAATTGTGATTTATTTCTGCATACAGTAATAAATCAATATTTTCAGAACAACAAATATGTTACAAAGCATTGCCGTAACTGGTATAAAACATAAGATCATCTTATAAGAGGTAGAAAAAGCATTTGTTAAATTCAATATCCCTTCATGTTTAAAATAAACTCTCAGCAAATTAAATATAGACAGAAAACACTTCAACACAATAAAAGCTATGGCAGTAAGCCTACAGCTAATGCTGTACTTGATAATGAAAAATCAAGCTTCCTCCCATATTTGGAGGAAGGTAGGGTGGTTATCTTGTCATTTCTAGTCAGCACGGTATTGGCAGTCCTAGCCAGAATAATATCGCAAAAGAAAGAAAGAAAGGAAAGAACTCTAAGTAGGGTTAGAAGAAGTAAAAGGCAGCTATTATCATAATGGGAACTAAAAGAAGCATGTGTGAGGAAGATGATTTTGGAAGAGAGAATGTCTGAATGTGTAGTTAATGTGAGCCAGGCCAATGATTGCATGAGAATAAACAAGCCACTTACATCATCAGAAAAAGTTAATAATATTCTCAGGTAATTAAAAAATAATCGGAAAATATTATAAAAACAGATGGGAATTGTGTTTACAAGTAAAAGAAGAAAAGGTGCATAATAGGACCATTAGCAAAGCCATCTTTGAACACGTCAATACCTGTGATGGATGTCAGGGGAAATCTGCTCACTGCCTGCAGGGTTAGAATCAAGACAAAGAGTTCATAATGCATAAATCTTTTGTTTATAAGAATCAAATACATCTGGAAGTATTGAAAATAAAAGTATAAAATAGATTGAGTGAATCCCAAAAGTTGACATATAAATATTTAATGTTGGATAAATTGTTATTAAGCTTAAGGTGTCATTATTGTGGGAATGTCATTGTTGGTAAAAAGGGGATTTGTATAATTTTAATGATAGAAGACACTAACCAGGCGAACATTCATATCCCCACCTATTGACTATGACTGGGGATGAACCTGGGACATGTCAGGAAAGTGATCTGCCCTTAGTCAGATCTCTGGCCCACATACATGTGATTTTAGAACATAGAATAACTGCAACCTAGAAGGCCAGAGACAGATGCATGTAACCCCCACAAACTTCCCACATTTTTACCCTGGACACAGAAAGCTTTATAAAGATTTTCTCCTCCTAATCCTGCTATTTCAAAGTTACATTTTTGAGTCAAGAAAAGTATATTTCTTTCCAGCTTTATTGTTTAATGTTGTTATAGATTATCTATTCTGGCTTGTAGAGAAAATGAGAAAAAGAATGTCCCAAGCAATTAAAAATGAGTCAAAATGCACAAAATGATGGGGGCATTCGTGTTAGACTGTAACTGGTGAATAAACATGTTGTACCTTTGCTTGGTGAAGATTTACCACTCAACAACTGAAACCTCAGGTATCCTAAAAAGGACAGTAGACAACTATGCCCTCCAAGGACATGCATGGCTCAAAGGGGAATGATCAATTATTTTCAGATTCCTGCAATGCAAAAGAAAATTAAGTGTATGTCTGAATGTATACACATTTTAAGGTCTGGAATGTGAGCTCAATTTTTATTAGAAAAGGTGTCTGAGAAATCTTCACCCATCACAAGAAAAATAGGAGCTGGATCCTTTCTGGGACTTCAGAGAATTCTGGCTGTGAAGCAAAGGAGAGTTTTGTTGAAAATTAATAGATGTACACAAAAAGATTCTTGATTGTGACTTTAAAAGGTGCCTTCAAGTATAAGTAGCCATCACTTCCAACCAAGATTGCCATAGAAAATATGCCACACAAGTATAAATTGGATACATGCTCATCACAGCTCAAGGATGAGGGTGCAATTTTCTTTTAGCCAGAGGAGCACATGGGCTTTTTCTTTTTTCTTTTTCCTTTATTTTTTATTTCTTCAAGTTACATCTCAATCGCAGTCCCCTCTCTATTCCCCCTCCAGTCCCACCCTCCCACCCTCAACCCCCCATCCTCTTCCCTTCTTTTTTCTTTTAAGTTTAAGGTATATCTTATTTCCCCCTACAGTTTCCCCTTTCAGTCCAACAAATGGCTCTTTCTCTTATAATAATAAATACAATACAGTACAACAGAGGTAATTAGGCCACAGTTATGAGGGTTATATGGCTTAACGTACATTCCCAATGACCAGTCCATATGTATTTGGTACCTGATTTTAACATTCTACTATCTAAACATCTCCATCAGTTTAAAGTTCTATATCAGACTCAACATTCATACTAACTTGCAACACAATTTTAAAAGTATCTTCTTAGATCTATAACACTCTCTTGACTCCTAAACAACTCAAAATTTAATTATGAGACTCTAGATATCTGTTCTTCAACCACCTCAGAGACCTGAGAGGGATAAATATATCTGATTTTATAGGAAGTACAGGGCCTGCAGCTTCCCAAACTAAGAAATGACATACCAGTGGCTGCCTGGACAGTTCCCATTTTCTCTCCATACATTACGGCATCGATCTTCAGTCATTTGGCCCCGTTTCTCTGACAGACATTGATTGTAGAGCAGGGGTTATGAAGGACTTACCTACCCTGTCTTGGCAGAGCTAGGCTGTCGATTTACTTGCTTCCAGGTTTTGTCCTTTTTGGACAGCATTCTGTCTACAGTTGGAGCAAGGGGCTTTTCCTACCAAGAGATAGACTTGTGACTAATTCAATCATCTCCCACTGGAGATTCTTCGATCCTCATCTACTTGGAGGAGAATAGGGGGTGCTGTCAGGAGTTGATATGTCTTGATATAAAAAATTAGGAAGAGCAGGGGTTTGTCTTAGGCCTTCTATGTGCTTCTGCAGTAGAATATACAAAACTGAGTGATTTATGAGAACGGATATTTATTTCTATAGATTTGGATGCTGAGATGTTCAAGATCAGGGAATCCATATCCGGAGAGAGCCACATAGGACAGTGGTGCTTTCTTTGGCTGCGGCATCCCATGGTGCAAGGCAAGAGGGTGAAAGAAGTTCACCAGAAAGCTTGTGCTCTAACCCCAGTGTCAAGCCTACTGTTGTCTGTGTGTGTGCGTGTGTGTGAGTGTGTGTGCGTGTATGTGTGTGAGTGTGAGAGTGTGTGCGTGTGTGTGTTTGCGTGTGTGTGAGTGTGCATGCGTCTGTGTGCGCACGTGCGGTGTGTGTGTGTGTGTGCGCGTATGTGTGTGAGTGTGAGGGTGTTGCGTGTGTGTGTTTGCGTGTGTGTGCGTGTGCATGCGTGTGTGTGCGCATATGTGTGTGTGTGAGGGTGTTGCGTGTGTGTGTTTGTGTGTGTGTGCGTGTGTGTGTTTGTATGTGTTAGCTCGTGTGTAAATATGTGCTCATGCAGTTGTTCATATGTATGTATGTGAATGTAAAGTCTAGAGGCTGATGTTTGGAGTATTCCTCTGTTGGTCTCTACATTGGATTTTGAGGCAGAGCTTCTCAGTGAACTTGAGTTTAACACAGTTAGACTGGCTGGCAAAGAAACCCTTACATAGGCTTATCTCTTCTGCTTGGTATAGGGGGCACAAAGATGCACCACCATGCATCTGTTTTTATGTGGATACTAGGATCTAACTCAGATCCTATGCTTGCCCAACAATTGAGCTCTCTCCCTAGGCTCAAGCCCCATCTGCGGTCAGGGCATTAATTCATCATGAGCTGCATGCCATAACCTTCCTTCCTAACACTGTTGTCCTGGAGTTAAGTTCTCAGTACACACTTTTTGGCTGAAGCCACACATGAAACTTAGCATTTTTCCAAGTATTTTATCCTGTCTGGTACTGGAATTTACAAAGTGGATTGCAGTGGAATTTTTCTAGTTCTCATGTGAATCTTGATTAAATAAAAGGATGGTAGACGGCTAGTGGAATTCTAGCCTCCACATCCCTATCCTTGTTTTCACACTGATGGGTTAAATATTTGCTGTGGATTTGTGTTCAGTTCTATTTTGTGCTACTTTTCTCTTCCTCAAGTCCCCCTCGAGATACTCCCAGAAGGACCTCAGCTACTGTTGGTGAGAAAGGCAGTGCCCAGAGCCAAAGCAGTCACCATCCACCCATCTGCAGGCACCGCAGGGGCCAGTGGCCAGACCACCACTTCCCAGCCTCAGGTAAAAATATTTTCTTTACCATGACAACCCTAGACCAAGAGTAGAAAACCGAAGCACAGTTAGCCTTCCACAGGGCCAATTCATCTGAAATATGTTATTACGAAGCACAAAGGTGTTTTTCATTGTGTCCTTTTCAATTACTGTACGTTTCATACAGAAAAACACAGACTTTAACAGAGCTCGTCACACCTCTAAAACTCTTAAAAAATACGTCTTTATGATTCCTTGTAGTTAATGACATGTTTGGTTAACAGCAATTAAGTGTCATTTGTTATACAACCTGATTTGTATATACTTTTTCGAGGAAGAGGACGAAATTTACATTTGCTTGGAACAAATGAAGCAGTGAAAATATTTAGTATAAAATAAGTGTGTGTGATTCAAATGCCTTGAGTTTAGGATTACTGGGAAATTAATATATATTTTTTAAAACCCTGGACTCAAAAGGCTCTGTGGGATACTGAAGGCAGCAAATGGACATTTGCATTTTGACCTTGTGGTCAGTCCCCAGACTTCACTGTCTATTTGAATGTTTGTGTTTTTTTCAAGGTAGCCTTCTGGGACTAACCATTTTTTTTTTTAATTCAGAAACTGTGGCATCTATAAATAGCTTTGTAGCCCTACACAAGGTGAGAGAAACCAGTACTCCATTGAGAATGCAATGGATAATTTTGAATTTTGAATAAAAAGGGGTTTAAATGGCATTTTTGTTTCAACAGTAAAATTAAAAGGAAGAAATAACCACACAAGAGAAACAAATAGATACTGTTGTGATAGCTGGATCCCTAAGGAAATCGACTACATATTTCAAGAAGGTGAGTATTAACACTGGGGTACACAAACAGTGTGTTTTGGCTGTCACCTACCAAGTCATTAGGAAGTACAAGAAGTTTCAAACACGCACCATATCCAGTGTGCACTGGTCTTCACTGGAATCTCTGCTGCAGATCATTCTGTATAATTTAATTAGTGAAGTTAAAATTAAGATGAGACTCCAGTGTGTTTAGATGAAACAATTTCTGTGAGAGGACACTTCATTAAAACATTTAATAATGCAGCAACTCCTGTTTATCAAACAACTGACTGGAAAAAAATTGTTGCCAATTAATAAAATGATTCAGTCTAAAATATCTGTTCTAGAAAATTCCAGATACCCCAGCTATGGTTGTTTTCTATTTTTTTTCCTTTATTTTTTATTTCTTCAAGTTACATCTCAATCGCAGTCCCCTCCCTATCCCCCCTCCAGTCCCACCCTCCCACCTTCAACCCCCCATCCTCTTCCCTTCTTTTTTCTTTTAAGTTTAAGGTATATCTTATTTCCCCCTACAGTTTCCCCTTTCAGTCCAACAAATGGCTCTTTCTCTTACAATAATAAATACAATACAGTACAACAGAGGTAATTAGGCCACAGTTATGAGGTTTATATGGCTTAGCGTACATTCCCAATGTCCAGTCCATATGTATTTGGTACCTGACTTTAACATTCTACTATCTAAACATCTCCATGAGTTTAAAGTTCTATATCTGACTCAACATTCATACTAACTTGCAACACAATTTTAAAAGTATCTTCTTAGATCTATAACACTCTCTTGACTCCTAAACAACTCAAAATTTAATTATGAGGCTCTAGATATCTGTTCTTCAATCACCTCAGAGACCTGAGAGGGATAAATATATCTGATTTTATAGGAAGTACAGGGCCTGCAGCTTCCAAAACTAAGAAATGTCATACCTGTGGCTGCCTGGACAGTTCCCATTTTCTCTCCATATATTACCGCATCTATCTTCAGTTGTTTGGTCCCGTTTCTATGACAGACATTGACTGTAGAGCAGGGGTTATGAAGGACTTACCTACCCTGTCTTGGCAGAGCTAGGCTGCCGACTTACCTGCTTCCAGGTTTTGTCCTTTTTGGACAGCATTCTGTCTACAGTTGGAGCAAGGGGCTTTTTCTACCAAGAGATAGGCTTGTGACTAATTCAATCATCTCCCACTAGAGATTCTTTAATGCTCATCTTCTACTTGGAGGAGAATAGGGGGTGCTGTCTGGAGTTGATATGACTTGATATAAAAATATCTACAGTTACGAAAACATCTTTGAATGCTATATTCTGCAGATCTCTTGAGGTTTTTGAAGAGGCCCTATCTATCTCTTATATTAGGGTAAGCAGATGTTGCTTGTCTATTAGCAGCTTTATTTCTGATTAGCTTAGAAAATAACTATAATAGGCTGTCATAGTACCTAACAGAATGACCGGCTTGCATAACCATTAGTTTGCATTTCGTAATTATTCTAAACAGTTTATGACAATTAGTAGTAAAAGGCCGAAACATCACATTTCATTTTTTTCTTTACCTCCAAACCCTTCCATCCCATTTCTCTGGGGTGGGGTGTCCTTATATAACAGTCCCTCATCTCAGTTGAGAGGTCGTATGAGGGCCAAGAGCCTCCTCATTCATTGGGGGTCTACGAAGCAGTACCATCAGTGAAAAGTGTCTCATTGCCCGGGAGATAGAACTACTAAACAAACAAACCAATAAGCAGACAAATAGATAAAAAAGACTAAAAAATAGAAAAAAAATAGAAAAAATAAAAATTAAAAATATGTCCTTCAATAAAAGAATGGCTGAAAAAATGCTTCTGTAAGGCAAAAGACACTGTCATTAGAACAAAATGGCAGCCTACAGACTGGAAGAAAATCTTCACCAACCCCACATCTGACAGAGGGCTAATATCCAAAATCCACAAAGAACTCAAGAAATTAAATGCCAAGAAACCAAATAATCCAATCAAAAAAATGGGGGACAGAGCTAAATAGAGAATTCACAAAGGAGGAATCCCTAATGGCTGAGAGACACTTGAAGAAATGCTCAACATCCTTAATCATCAGAGAAATGCAACTCAAGACTCTGAGTTTCCATCTCACACCTGTCAGAATGGCTAAGATCAAAAGCTCAAATGACAGCACATGCTGGCGAGGGTGTGGAGAAAGGGGTACCCTACTCCACTGCTGGTGGGAATGCAGGCTTGTGCAACCACTATGGAGGTCAGTCTGAGGATATCTTTGAAAACTTGGAATAGCTTTGCCTCAGGACCCAGCCATACCACTTCTGGGTATACACCCAAATGCCTCTTCATGGAATCATAAGGAAGTTTCCTCATCTATGTTTATAGTAGCCTTATTTGTAATAGCTAGAAACTGGAAACAACCCAGATGTCCCTCAACTGAAGAATGGGTTAAAAAACTATGGACATCTACACAATGGAATACTATTCAGCTCTCAGGGACAATGAAATTATGCAATTTGCAGCCAAATGGATGGAACTAGAAAAGCTCATTCTGAGGGAACTAACCCAGACTCAGAAGGAAGCATATGGCATCTATTCACTTATAGTAGGATTTTAGCTATATAGTAGAAGGTATCGATACTTGGACATAGACTTTTTATGGTTGTTTTCTAAGGCCCAGTCTGGTTGTGGGAGTCTCTACAGTGCTGTGATAGGATTAATGATCAAAACATTTATTGAACACCTACTGTGTGCCAACCACTGTTCTAAGCTCTTTGGATACAACAGCGAAAGTAATAAAGTACGCATCACCATGAGTTTCCTATTTTGAGCCAGATAAACTAAGCTGTCATTTGTTTACTTCAACCATTTACACAGTTAAATTTAGAACTCTTTATCCAGAAAGAAAATCTTTAGTTCTTTATCTGTCATCTTAATCTTCTTGTCTCCTAGTTCTAGACAGTCATTTATCTGTTCTTTATTGTCTTATCTATACCAGATATTACATTAAGATGCAACCATACAATACACAGCTTCTGTAACAGCCTTTTCACGTAACATGTTTAAAAAATATATCTACACTATAGAATGTACCAATACTCCCTTCTTTAACTGCTGAAAGATAATTTGTGATGTGGATTTTATTTATCTATTCATCATTTGATGGACATTTTGTTGTGTCCCATTTATCTTATTATGATTGCTGGGAACATTGATGCATGAATTTCTGAGTGAATATACACTTTCATTTTTTTAGGTTTATTAGCATACAGTAATTATGTGTAACGGACTTCATCATGATGTTCCATACCTGCATGCATTTCACTTCCATCACACTTTCTTTCCCCCTCTTCTCCCCTCCTTTATCAGACTATTTCCCTTTGCACTTTTTTGTCTTCTTTTTAAAATGACTAAATGAGCTTCATTAGCACTCCTTACGGAGGATAGGTGAGGAATTGTTTGCGGGAACATTGAGACCTTACCAGTGGCTACCCTGCTGGAACTCTCCCCAGGAAACCATAACAGCAATGACTCCTCAGGAAGAGTTGAGGCTCACAGGCCCATCCCTCATCTATTAGAGGACTCTGACAGGCACAACAGTGTGCAGATAATCTCAGTTGCTATATGCTCAAGAGTACAATGGCCATATTGTGATTGGAAATCAGTATTTTATATCACTCCTCAATATTCCTCCTGAACTTCTATATTCCTTCTGTTTCTCACACTGTGATTTTTCTGAGTCTCGGAGGAAGTGGTTTTGATGTCTCAGTTATGCCTGAGCAGTCAGTAGTCAGTTATTCCCAGCATTTCAGCAGTTATGAGTTGTCCACAGTTATTGCTCCTGACCCTGCAAAAGGAAGCTATCTCTCCAGCAAAGCTGACAGAGAGCAACACTACTCTTTGGCTACAGTTATTTAGAAAGCAATTCAAGGGACCCATTGTGTAAATTTAGCAAAATGACAGCTATAGCTGATCCACTATTTCCAGCCATGGGATTTAAACTAGCTTTGTAGTACAAGATATAAATTTTCTCCTGAGGAATGTACATCAAATCCAAACAGAAAGTGTTTGGTTTCTCCTATAATAGATAGGCCACTATAACATCAGTGGACACATCTTCCGTTGCTGGTTGAGAGCACTGCAAACAGGGTCCAGAGTTGAGCTAACTGTTAACGATAATTCTTTCCCAGCCTGCATAGCATATTCTAGTACTATGAAGGCTAGCCCCCAGGGTGAAAAATTCTAGGTCAGTTCTAATTTGATTTTCCAGTGTCCTGTGACCAGATCATGGGGTGTCTTCAGCAACTGCATCTTACCAGCTCTTTCTGGTGGTCAATCATAATGGCAGTAATTGCCTGTGTTGTTTTGGTGCCCTACAAGTCCTCCCTGTCTAACAACTTCGGAGGCATCCCACCCCTAACACTGGGATTTTTGTTTAATAATCCATAGCTACTTGGAACATATTTATCCACCCACGCAAGCTACTTCTATTCTAACTCTTCTTAATTTTTTAAAAATGATCATACCAATTATCAGATTTTTTTTAAATGACTTTTCACACAGGACTTGTTGATGTACATGGTAACTCTACTTTCTCTTTTTGAGGAACTGTCAAGTTACTTTGCAGAGCTGTTCTGTCCATGAACACTCCTTTCACAGTGTGTGAAGCATTCAGCTTCTCTGTGGTCCACCCAGCACCTGTCACTTGTTCCCTGATCATTGTAGCTATGGCAGTAGATGTGACTGTCTCTCCCTGTGGTTTGTGCATTTATCCTCTAGTGACAGCTGTTGATGCTGAGTATCCCTTCTAGATCTGTTTTCACCTGTATTTCATTGGAGAAATATCCATTCAGTTCTTTTTGCCTATTTTTAGTTGTGTTATTTATGCTTTTATTATTCACTTCTAAGTGTTCTTTATTGTCTATATATTTCTAGATATGCCTCTTATAAGAGATATGATTTATGAATCTTTTCTGTTTTCTTTCTATTTTTAGGATGATATCCTTTTAAACACAGTTTTTAAAGAACAAATTATTTTTCTTTAGTTGCTGTACTTGGAGTGTCACATTGTAGAATCTACCATCAAACCAAAGTTTACAACAATTTACTTCTGTGCTTCCTTTCTTAAAATTTTTATAATTTGAGCTACCCCAACTTTGTCTTTGACCCAGTTTGAGTTAATTTATGTATGTGGTGTGAAGTAGGGGTCATGTGTTACTTTGGGTAGAGAATTTATTCCCCCAAGGAAAAGATACATTTTCTTTCTAGTAAAAGTGTTTTCAGAAAAACAGTGTTCATTTGTCAAAAATTACTTATGTTGTGCTAGGCATATTTTCTTTGAGGAAAATAATCACAATCCTTAGCCTTTAAGGAGGCTTATTTATATAGTAATAGATGTAAACAAATTAGTATAACAGAGTTAACTGACTTATGAACTGTAGGAGAGTGGACTTCTTAGTTAAATGACTGGAAACGAGTACAAAGGACTTAGGGCTATGGTGGTGGGTGATAGGTTCCAGGTATACCAATGGAAGGGCCCTGAGGTGGGGGAGTCAAGAGGACGCCAGTGTTACTGAAGAAGAAACACTTGGACTGGAGAACAGAGAGGCACTGGGGAGGTATTAGATAGAATGGTTTGGATTTCAGTAGACATATTCCCATGAGGATGAAAGACTGAGGGGTAGTGAGCGAGACACGTGATGGTCCACCTTAGGTTTTAGGTGGTAAAGAGTAGAGAATAGCTAGTTAAGAGGAGGTACTTCAAGTCAACCAAGCAGGTTGGATCCAAGGTCTAGTACTGAGGATGATCACAGACTGGGTGGATTTGGAAGTTATAATCAATAAGTAGGAGATGTAAGAAAAGGAGGGACATCCAGGGTCAGTATTTGGCCTTGCAGCTAGAGGTGTGGGCTGTCATTGACTAAGACAGGGAAGCATGAATGTTCTTGTCCCAGGAGAGTGAGAATTCACCCAGGGAATATGCAGATTCCTGCTAACATAGGAGTGGCAAACTTAAGTGCTTAGATGGTGTTTCAGTGCAATTTGACTGTGAAGGGAAAGTTGAAAGGTAGTATTCTAACAATGTGAGAAAGGGAAGGAAAACCTGGAGGTCTCTTGGAGAAACGTGGGCTGCATAGTTAGCCCCATGCTGGGTCTGCATGGTTTCATTCATGCAAAATGTGAAGTGAACCGGACCCATGCCCAAGCAGCCTGAGTGATGAGAGGACATTAGCAGGCACAGGGAGATGATTAAGGGCCAACAAAGCATCCTTTCAGGGGGCCTGGTACTTTGCCTCTGTGCAGGAGGGAGCCACTCCAGAGTGGAGGGTTTAAACTATATACTCTCTTTGCCTGCTGGGCAGTGGACAGGTCATGCTGTGGGCATAATTTGAAGACGAAGCTGATAGGATGTGATGTGTGGTGACTATTTTTTCCATGGTTCCTGGCTTAGACCTGGCTTTGCTCTTATTGTGTCAAAATAGGTTTGGTACAATAAAGATGAAAGGCAGCTTTTAAATATTGAGGTGCTTGAGATTCCTGAAACTGAACAAAGTCCAGAACTCTCTCTCCCCTTCCTTCCTGTCCTCCTTCTCCCTCTCTATTCATTCTCTTACTCCCCATCCACCCCTTCCAAGGATGACATTGTAGAATTCATCTTTAAGGGCAGGTCAAAGAAACTAATTTCCTTTCTTGCACGTCCTGTAGCTGGTGCACAGATCCTCTGACCTATCATATATGATATTAGATCATAAGACCACCTTGCTCAGGAGAGGGATCCTGCTCCACATCTAGGAGAAATGAATACTGCAAGCTGAGGCCATGAAGACTGAATGAGGGGGGGGTCACACCCGAACATCAGGGAAAGAAAACTGTGGTCAGGATCTTTTGAGATCCCACCGTGTGAATTCCTTTAGCTCTTTAAAATACAACTTATGCAGATCTCATGACGACTATGGTAAATGTGGCCCAAGGACTCATGGCTTGGGAGGTCATAGGCCCTAGAGTGAATCTACTACTGTTACTTTGTAAATGAGCATAGTATCAAACTGCCTTCTGAATATGTATGTCTCTCCTCACAGGTTATTGCAGCTTCCGGTTATTGAGACAGAGCAGTCTTTGTGCAGTTAATACAGAGTCCTGG
>CAJQZJ010000389.1:137491-169635 GCA_907164525.1 Lophiomys imhausi | reverse complement strand
AGTTAATACAGAGTCCTGGGACAAAGTGCAAGGACAAAGGGACTATATAGAGTTGTCAGTCCTTCATGACACATGTCTATCACACATATATTCACCAGAGTCTGAGTGAACATCACAGAAGATGGGGTGGTAAGACTACAAGACCTGGAGGTCAGGGACTTTGAAGTCAGCAGCTGATGGCTAGTAAGGGAGGAAAAGCATGTTTTTAGGGGCACCAGTGCTGGTAGGTTGCCCGTGTCCCATTGGATGGTGATGGCCCTACACCCACACATACATAGCTAGAGCTGACTGGGCTCAGGCGTATAAGAGAGTTTGGAGAGAGGGACAAGCAAGGGTAAATTATGTAACGATATTAGAATCTTAAAAATAAAGAGAAATGTTTTTATTCATGAAATGCCTGTTTTATTTAGACTGATCAGGTAGGAATTATGTAATCTTACAGATTCTTTCACTTACATCAAGAGAAACATATTTTTAAATTTTATTTATTTTATAACTGCTAATGATTCAATTATGGGATAAGATATTGTTCTTTCTTTAACATTTATTTATTTTTTCAAGTTATATCTCCATTACCATCCCTTCCCACCACCCCCTCCCAGCCCCACCCTCTACCTCTTCTCCCACCCATCCCACCCCTCCAGTGTGGGTTGCCTCCATGTATAAGCCCCCCAAAGTTCATTAGTCACATGAGGTCTAAGAACTTCCTCTTGCACAGGAGGCATACATGGCAGTTCCACTAAGGTGGGGTGTCCCAATAACAGGTAACCAAGTCTGTGTTCCTGTTTTTTTGGGTCTACTGGTTGTAGGATGTTTATCCTGATTATATGGCTAAAATCCAGTTATAAGTGAATATATGCCATGTGTATCTTTCTGAGTCTGGGTTAGCTCACTCATGATAAACTTCTCTAGTTCCATCCATTTGGTTGCAAATTGCATGATTTCATTGTTTCTGATAGTTGAGTAGTATTCCATTGTGTAAATGTACCACAGTTTTGTTTTTTTTTAATCCATTCTTCAGTTGAAGACATCTGGATTGTTTACAGTTTCTAGCTGTTACAAATAAGGCTGCTATGAACATAGTCTTTGTGGCTTGGTGAGGAATCTGTTGGATATATGCCCAGGAATAGTAGGCTAAGTCTTGGGGTAGAGCTATTCAAAGTTTTCTAAGATATCGCCCAGCTGCCCTCCATAGTGGTTGTACAAGACTGCACTCCCACCAGCAATGGAGGAGTGTTCCCCTTTCTCCACAACCTCGTCAGCATGTGCTGTCTTTCCATTCTGACAGGAGTGAGATGGAATCTCAGGGTCACCTTGAGTTGTATTTCTCTGATGATTAAGGATGTTGAACATTTCTTCAAGTGTCTCTCAGCCATTTGAGATTCCTCTTTTGTGAATTCTCAGTTTAGCTCTGTTCCCCATTTTTGATTGGGTTATTTGGTTTCTTGGTGTTTAATTTCTTGAGTTCTTTATAAATTTTGGATATTAGCCAACCCCAGATGTGGGGTTGATGAAGATATTTTTCCAATCTGTAGGCTGCCATTTTGTTCAAATGACAGTGTCCTTTGCCTTACAGAAGCTTTTCAATTTCATGAGGTCCCATTTATTGATTGTTGGTCTTAGATCCATATTTGTTGGTGTTTTGTTCAGGAAGTTATCACCTGTGCCAATGAGTTCGAGGCGTTTCCCCACTTTCTCTTCTAATAGATTTAGTGTGTCAGGCCTTATGTTAAGGTCTTTGATCCACTTGGACTTAAGTTTTGTACAAGGTGGTAAACATGGGACTATTTGCATTCTTCTACACGTGGACATCCAGTTAGACCAGCACCATCTGTTGAAGATGTTGTACTTTTTCCATTGTATACTTTTGGCTTCTTTGTCAAAAATTAAGTGACCATAGGTGTGTGGGTTCATTTCTGGGTCTTTGATTTGATTCTATTGGTCAACTGGTCTGTTTATATACCAGTACCACACTGTTTTTATTACTATTGCTCTATAGTATAGTTTGAAATCAAGGATAGTGATATCTCCAGATGTTTTTATTGTACAGGATTGATTTAGGTATTCTGAGTTTTTTGTTTTTCCATATGAAGTTGAGAGTTGTTCTTTCAAAGTCTGTAAAAAATTGTGTTGGAATTTTGATGGGAATTGCATTGAATCTGTGTATTGCTTTTGGTAGGATGGCCATTTTTATTATGTTGATCCTACCTATCCAGGAACATGTGAGAGGTTTCCATCTTCTGATATCCTCTTCAATTTCTTTCTTCAAGGACTTGAAATTCTTGTACAGGTTTTTCATTTGCTTTGTTAGAGTTATTCCCAGGTATTTTATATTATTTGTGGCTATTGTGAAGGGTGTTGTTTCCCTAATTTCTTTCTTGGCCCATTTATCTTTTTTGTAAAGAAGGGCTTCTGATTTTTTTTTTTTGAATTAATTTTGTATTCAGCCACCTTGCTGAAGGTGTTTATCAGTTGTATTAGTTCTCTGGTGGAATTTTTGGGATCACTTATGTATACTATTATATCATCTGCAAATAGGGATAATTTAACTTCTTCCTTTCTGATTTGTATCCACTTGATCTCCTTTAGTTGTCTTATTGCTCTGGCTGGAATTTCAAGTACTATGTTAAAGAGATATGAGGAGAGTGGGCATCTTTGCCTTGTCCCTGATTTTAGGGGAAATGCTTTAAGTTTCTCTCCATTTGATTTGATATTGGGTACTGGCTTGCTGTATATTGCCTTTATTATTTCTAGGTATGGTTCTTGTGTGCCACCTCTCTTCAAGACTTTTAACATGAAGGGTGTTGGATTTTTGTCAAATGTTTTTTTTCAACATCTAGTGAGATGATCATGTGTTTTTTTTTTTTTTCTTTTAGCTTGTTTATATGGTGGATTACATTGATAGATTTTCCATATGTTGAACCACTCCTGCATTCCTGGGATGAAGCCTACTTGATCATGGTGTATAATACTTTCGATGTGTTCGTGGATTCAATTTGCAAGTATTTTATTTAGTATTTTTGTGTCTATGTTCATGAGCAAAATTGGTCTGAAATTTTTTTTCTTTGTTGGGTCTTTGTGTGGCCTAGGTATCAGGGTGACTGTGGCTTCATAGAATGAAGTTGGCAGTGTTCCTTCTGTTTCTATTTTGTGAAAGAGTTTGAAGAGTATTGGTATTAGCTGTTCTTTGAAGGTATGGTAGAATTCTGTGATGAAACCATCTGGCCCTGGGCTTTTTTTTTGTTTGGGAGACATTTAATGATTTTTTTCTATTTCCTTAGGGGTTATAGGACTGTTTAATTTGTTAACTTGATCTTCATTTAACTTTTGTAGGTGGACTCTATCAAGAAAATTGTCCATTTCACCTAGGTTTTAAATTTTGTGGAATACAGACTTTTGAAGTAAGACCTAAAGATTATCTGGATATTTTAATGTCTGTTGTTATTTCTCCATTTTCATTTCTGATTTTGTTAATTTGAATATTTTCTATCTGACTTTTAGTTTATTTAGCTAAGGGTTTGTCTATTTTGTTGATTCTCTCAAAGAACCAACTCTTAGTTTCATTGATTCTTTGTATTGTTCTTTTTATTTCTAAGTTGTTGATTTCAGCCCTGAGTTTGATGATTTCCTGCCATCTGTTCCTCTTGGGAGTGTTTGCTTCTTTCTTTTCTAGTGCTTCCAGTTCAGCTGTTAAGTTGCTAATATGAGCTGTCACAATTCATTTTGAAGGCACTTAGTGCTATGAACCTTCCATGTAGCACTGCTGTCATTGTGTCCCATAGGTTTGGGTATGTTGTGCCTTCATTTTCATTGAATTTTAGGAAGTCTTTGATTTCCTTCTTTATTTATTCCCTGACCCAGTCAGTTTCCATGAATGTGTAGACTTTTTGTTATTTCTGTTGTTGTTGAAGTTCAGCTTTAATCCATGTTGGTCTGATAAGATACAAGGGGTTATTTCAAAAATTTTTTTTGTATCTGTTGAGGCTTGCTTTGTTATTGACTATATGGTCAATTTTGGAGAAGGTTCCATGAGGTGCTGAGAAGACGGTATATTCTTTTGCATTTGGGTGCAATGTTCTATAGATATCTGTTAGGTCCATTTTGTTCATGATCTCTGTTAGTCTCATTGCTGAGAAGACGGTATATTCTTTTGCATTTGGGTGCAATGTTCTATAGATATCTGTTAGGTCCATTTTGTTCATGATCTCTGTTAGTCTCATTATTTCTCTGTTTGGCTTTTGTGCCAATGACATGACCTTTGGTGTGAGTGGAGTTTTGAAGTCTCCCACTATTAATGTGTGGGGATCAATGTATGGTTTAAGCTTTAGTAGTTTCTCTTTTACAAATGTGGGTGCCCTTTTATTTGGGGCATAGATATTCAGTATTGAGATCTCATCTTGATGAATTTTTCCTTTGTCAAGTATGTAGAATCCTTCCCTATCTTTTTGATTAATTTTGGTTAAATGTCTATTTTATTGGATAATAGGATAGCTACTCCAGCTTGCTTCCTTGGACCATTTGCTTGGAAAATCTTTTCTTAACTCTTTACTCTGAGGTAAAGTCTATCTTTGCTGGTGAGATGCATTTCTTGTATGCAGCAAAATGATGGGTCTCGTTTACAGATCCATTTTGTAAGCCTGTGTCTTCTTATTGGTGAGTTGAATCCATTGATGTTGAGAGATAGTAATGACACTAGTTTGTTATTTCCTGCTATTTTTATGTAGGTTGTGGTAGTGCATTTGTGTGTTTCTTTTTGTTTAGTTTCAATGGAGTTATTTGTTTCCTTTACTTTCTTTGCTGTAGTTACTTAGGTATCGGTTCCCTAACATTTTCAGGAGACACAATGCACTGCAGACTTACTGTTTCTTTAGATCTTTCCAACACTTTTTCTTTTACAATATTTCCAACACTCTTCTGTCATGATTCCTGAGTCTTAGGTGAAGGAGTTGTATTATAGATGTGTCAGCTGAGACTGGGGAACCACATAATTAATTATTCTCTGCATTTTTTTTATTGGTTGTGGTTCTCTGTAATGGTCTCCATCCACTGCAAAGAGAAGTGTCTCTGTTGAGTAGTGAGAGCTATAATTAATACAGTTAGAATGATGCTGGTTTAGTAGAAAGGTGGTTGTAGGTTCTCCTCTGGGAGCCATGACCTCACTAGCATCAGGTAGTTAGTTGGTTACATTTCCAGTACCAAGTGTGATTTACCTCTTGCTGGGTGAGTCTTAAGTACAGTCAGAGATCTATTAGTTGCTGTTAATATATGTGTGCCACTATTACACCTTAAATATCATTGTGTCATGCTGTCGGTAACTGTGTAGGACTAATGGTTGTTGCCCTGTTTTCAAGGTGTGCATGGAGCATTCTGGTACCATAAAAACTAATCCTCAAGGACAAGGCTTAGATTAGAGTGAGCTCAGATTCTATGAGTCCTATGTTTAAAGGGAATAGGATTTCCAGCAATAGAGATTTCCCTTTAAACTCTGGGGGTACATCAAAGGGCAAAGCAATAGCCTATAATGTTTTATTAGGTGTATTGGACTCCCCTAACCAATAGCTCAAATTGGGGTTTCTCATATATGATGTTGAGGTTTTTGTTAGTTAGTGTATGGCTCCTGGGTGCAGCACTGTCAGCAGAGGTAGAGAAGTTTCATTTAAACTATGTATGTATATGTTACACAGACTTATATGTATTATGCAATCTTAATTAAATAGATAATAACATCTATTAGGACATTCTTACTGTTTTTTCACCCTCTTCTCTTTCCTCCTGTGTTACCTCTCCCCCCACTACCTAATTAAGCACATCTCCATTTTTCTCATCTCTGAAGATGAAACTTTTTAACAACTATATTTATTAATAACTATAAACACCTATTACCTAACAACTAACCCTATTAATAACTATAAATATCTGTTACCTAACAACTAACCCTAACCCTTTAGAAGGATACAGACTCGGAGGCAGGTCCTCAGAGTGTAGGTAGGTCCTTGAAAGCAATTAGCCATTTGTCTATCTGCAGGAACACCTCAGGCATAGGTCCTTGATGGCACGTGGCTACCATATTGCTATGGCAGCTTCACTTCTGTGTAAGCCTGAGAACTTCTTTTCTCTGTGGACCTCAGCTGCCCATAGGCCTGCTGGGGTGGGACCAGATAGCCGCAATTCTACTCATTCCTCTGTTTTAACTGGCTGAACCGCTCAGGGCAGATACTGTCCCACCTCAGGGCCAAAGTTCTACTCCTGGGGGCTCAGAGATGACCTTATTTGTACAGCGCGGCTTTTCAGTCAGCACTGCCATAGTTCCAGCAAATGACATATGCTGCTTCACACCTTGTCATTTCTAGCAGCAGACCTCCAGTCTCCGCCCTATATCCTTAAATAGGGTGTTGTCTCTCAAGGTTTCACCTGGCTTCAGCCTAATCTGGGCTCCACCCACTTTGGCTGCTATTCAGCAGCTGAAAGTAATCCTAAACCCGAAATCTTCTTTCAGTCCATATGCTGCCATGCCAGGTGTCCACAGGTGCCAGGCTAATCTCCATGCCCCGTTTTAGAGACTGTATCAGAAGCCCCTACATATTCACTAAAGAAATCTAACTCTCATTACACACCTCCACCTTTGAATCGTTTGTATGTTACTATTTCTCTTTCTATTGCCTACTCCCTGAAACATTACCCAAGGTCCCTTTTATTTGTTTACTTTTTTATTTCTGTTGTTACTCCAAATTATATACTCATATCTGAAGATTTGGAGCTTGTACCCACAAATAAGAGAAAACATCCACTGTGGTTCCCCAGTCTTTCTGGGTCTCAGCTAACTCACTTTTAAAATTCCATCCATTTACCCACAACTTTCAGGATTTAAATTTTTACAGCTAAGTAGCACTCCATAGTGTCTACGTACCACATTTTCATCATCCATTTGTCAGCTGAAGGACATTTGTGTTGTTTCTGTTTCCTAGCTATTGTGAATAGAGCAATAATGAACACAGATGAGCAAGTGCCTGTGGCATGGGATGTGAAGTCCTTTTGACCATATACCAAGGCACTATTTTTAGCTTTTGAAGGATTCTACACACTGATTTCCAGAGTGGCTGCACCATTTGGAAAGTCATCAACAGTGAATGGATGTTTCCTCATTTCCCATCCCTCTCCAGCATTTGTTGTTGGTTGTTTTGTTGATCTTTGCCATTCTGACTGGGGTAAGATGAAATCTCAAAGTTTTTTTGATTTGTATTTCCCCAATTTCTATGACATATCTCTTAGCCAGTTTTTATTCATTCTTTTGAAAATATCTATTCAGATATATAGTCTGTTTTTTGGATGTGTCATTTGATTTTTGACTCTTTTTTTTAATTCTTTATATGTTCTGGATTCTAAACTTCTATCAGAGGTTCACCTGGCAAAGATTCTCTCTCATTCTATGGGCTTCCTCTTCACTTGTTTTATTTTTTTCCTTAGCTGTACAGAAGCTTCTTAGCTCCATGAAGTCTCACTTGTCAGTTATTAACCTTAATTTTTGGGCAAATGGAGTTTTATTAATAAACTCCTTTCCTATACTTATATCATATGAGGTATTGCATATGTTTTATTCCTAGAAGTTTCAGGTTTCAAATTTATGTTTTTCATCAACTTGAGGTTAGTTTTTGTGAAAGGTGATAAATACAGGTATAATTTCATTCTTCTGTATATGAACATCTAGTTTTCCCAGCACCGTTTGCTTCAGTTTTGTCAAATGTTAACAGCTGTTGTTTGTACTTACATTTTGGTCTTCTCTGTTCTTACAGTATTCTACATGTCTATTTTTTTGCCAGTGGCATATTGTTTTTATTACCAGGGCTTTTAGATGTATCTTAAGATCTGGAATGACAATCTTTCCAGCATTGCTGTTTTTGCTAAGAATTGTTTTGGCAGTTTGGAAAACAAACAACAATAACAACAAAAACCCAAACACACAAATAAACAGAAATCTGGAATCTTTTGTGGTTCCATGTAAATTTTAGGATAATTGTTTCCTATGTTTTGAAGAATGACACGGGAATTTGATTGGGTTTATACTGAATCTGTAAATGGCTTTTGGTAAAATGGTCATTTTTACAATATTAATTTTATCATACAACAATTATGGGATGTCTTTTCTACTTTCTAATGTCTTTATCTCTTTCTTCAAAAATTTTAGGTTTAAAGTCCTTCACCTCCTGGACTAGGTTTATTCCTAGATACTTAATTTCTTTGAGGCTATTGTGAATAGGATTGTGTCCATGATATCTTTCTCTGTATATTTGATGTTAGTGCACAAAAAAACAAAACAAAACAAACAAACAAACAAACAAACAAACAAAAAACCTATTGGTTCGTACAAGTTGATTCTGTTTCCTGCCACTTTGCTGAAATTGTGTTTCCTTTTAAAAAGTTTTCTGGTTGAATTTTTGGGACATCTTATGTATAATGTGACATCATCTCCAAATAAAGATAGTTTGAATTCTTCTTCTCATATTTGTATACCTTTAATGTCCATCTCCTTCCTTGTTGCTGTAGATAGTACTTTGAACACAGTACTAAAAAGGAGTGGAGATTGTGGACATCCCTGTCTTGTTCTTATTCTCTGTGTGGTTGCTTCAAGTTTTTCTCCATCTAGAATGTTGTGTGTGGATTTCTTATGCGTAGCCTTAGCTGTGTTGTCATGTGCTCCCTTCAGTTCTACTTCCTCAAGGTCTTTATCATGAAAATGTGTTGGATTTTGTCAAAAGGTTTTTCTGAATCTATTGAGATGATCATGCTATTTTCCTCTTTAAGTCCATTCATGTCATTTATTATACTTATTGACATGAATGGTGAATCACTCGAATCGCTCCTGCATCCCTGGGAAAACGCCAACTTGGTCATGGTGGATAACCTTTTTTTGGTATCTGTTTGTATTCTCTTTGTTTTCTTGAGGACATTTGAATCTATGTTGACCAAGGATAGATTCATCTATCAGGGATAGATGGCATGTAGTTTTCTTTCTTTCTTTCTTAAGAAGGATTGGCTGTAAGTTTTCTTTGAGAATATGAAAAATTCTTCTGTGAGTCTCTCTCAGCCTATACTGTTTGAAATTAGACATTTTATTGTTTTTTTCCTTTTATGTTTGTTATGAGTCTGCTTACGATATTGATAACTTCTTAGATTGATTTTGGTAGTTTGAAATAATCTAAAAATTGGTCTATTTTTTTAATTTTCTAACTTAATGGCATACAGTCATTCTCTTATGATATTCTGAGTTTCTTTATTGTGTGTTGTGGAGTTTCCATTTTCATATCTGATTCTGTTAATTTGGGTCATCTCTTTGGTTAGTTGGGCCAAGGTTCTTGTTAATTTTATCTTCTAAGAACTATCCCTCAAATTAGTTAATTCTCCATTTTGTTTACTTTGTTTATATTTCATTAATCTCTGCTCTGAATTTTTTTATTACCATCTACAGTATTTGGTTTTGACTTGCTCTTGCTTTTTCAATGTTTAAAGTGTACCATTATTTGTGCACTTCAAACTTATGCATCTATTTGTGTTCTTTCTGGTTTTTTAATGTTGACATTTGAAGGTATAAATTTCCATGGTAGGATGCTTTTTATGTTGCCTAGAGTTTCACTGTGCTGTGTTTTCATGTTCATTTAGTTCCAGGAAATTTTTATTTCTTTCTTGACGTCTTCTTCAACTCATTCATCATTCAGCAATAGGTTGTTTAATCTCCATGAGTTTGAATATTTACTAGAAATTCGTTTACTTTCAATTTCCAGTTTTTATTATATTATGGTCGGAGAAGATGCATTTGGTTAATTCAATTTTTCTGACTTGGTAAAGGTTTGTTTTGTTTCACAGGATATGAACTCTTCCAGAAACGTTTCCATGTGCTGCTGGGTAGAATATATATTCTTTGGCATTTGGGTGGAATTTTTGTAGGTATTTATTAAATCCGTTTTATACACAGCATGTTTTAATTGTCCTTATGACCTGACTGATGGAGGATTTGAGGAATTGAAACCATCCAGTATTGATGGGTTGGTGTTAATGTGTGTCTCTAATCACAGCAGAACACTTTTTATGACATTAGGTGCACCTAGAGTTTGGAGCATGTGTTTAGGTTTGTAATGCTTTCGTGATTAACCATTTCTTTGATTATAATTAACTGTCCCTGTTTATCCCTTCTGATTAGTTTAGTTTGAGGGCTTTTGCTCTTGTTTTTGTTTTCAGGTATCAAAAGAGCAATACCTACTTGCTTCCTGGTTCCAATTGATTGGAGTATTTATCCATCATTTCACTCTAAGGCATGCACATCTTTAAAGATAAGATGAGTTTCTTGTAGTCAACAGAGAGAGGGATGTTGTTTCTTGATCCATTCAACAAGCCTATATCTTTTGTTTAGAGAGTTGAAGGCATTGGATTCAAAGTTATTATTGAAAGGTGTGTGTTAACTGCAGTCAGTGAGGTTTTGTTTTGTTGTTGTTGTCTCAGTAGTACTCTGTTTTTCAGTCACTATAACTTCATTTGCTTCTTGTTCATGTCTATTCCTGTCTTCAGCCTAAAGCTTGGCTCCCAGTGACTTGTTTAGGCTTTTGGTCTCATGGACAGGCATGTTTTAAGGCTGTTTATATTGTGGGAAGTTTTTCTTTCTCCTTCAACTATACCAAGTCATTTTACTTGGTACCTTAGTCTGGGTTGGCAGTTGTGGACTCTTAGAACTTGAAATGTATTGCTTGAGGCATTTTCTTTCAAACTTTTCTGCTTTCAAAATTTCTACTCAGAGATCAGCTGTTGTTCTAATATTTTTTTCCTTTGTGTACTACTCATGTCTTTCTTTTCCAGCTTTCAATACTCTTTCTTTCTTCTGTATACCTAGTGTTTCAATTATGATGTGGTGTGAGGAGTTTCTTTTCTGGTCTTACTTGGTGTTCTGCGTGCTTTTTCTATGTGTATGGGTGTGTCTTTCCTTCGTTTTATTTTATGATTTAATCTATGTATTGGCCTGGGATTCTTCTCCCTTTTCTATGTCCATAAATAAAAACTTTGGTCTTCTCACAACACCCCACATTTCTTGCCTGCCTCTACTGTCTCTCTCCTCTGTGTTTTACATTCACATTATTTGTTTGTTCAGTCTGTTTACTAGGCTTTTTATTCAACTCCTGACGGTCGATCTTTTGTTGTATCCATCATACCTGTAAATCTTTCCCTTGAGGTTTCCAGTCGGGTTGTTGAGTTTTTCAATTCTACCTTCATTTCAGCCTGATTACCTTTCAATGCTTCTAGCTCTTTATGGAACTCTATTTTCATGTCCTGGATTGTTTTTATCATTTCAACTGCCATTGTTTATGTTTGGGTTTTCTTAGGTTTCACTCAGGTATTTATTCTCTTTCAGTTAATTTTCTTAATGTTTGTTGATATGCTTCTCTGTGTCTTCTTTAAACTCCTTGAATACTTTGACTCACTTTAGAATTATTCTTTAAAGTTATTTGTCCTGGAGTTCAAGTAGGTAATTCTCATTATAAAACATTCCTATAGGAATGATAGATCTTGGGAGCTTGGATACTGTCTTGATCTTTCATATTGTTTATATTTTTTGTGATGAGGTCTGGGCACGTGAACTTCTTTTGTTCTGTGTCTGATATGAAGACAGCAGGCTAGAAAAGAGCGCAAGATGTCCTTGAAGGGTGGGGCCTGATGGTTAGATGTGTGTTAGGGGTAATAAAGTAAGGTGGATATAAGAGGCTGGCATGCAGGCTGTTCAACCTGTTCTCATCCTGGAGTTTGGGGTGAATATGTGGATTGACGAAGGTGCCTTTGACAGGAGGATCATGCAGACTTACTTGGCTAGATGCTAGCACTAAATGTTATTGGCTGGGTAGAAAAGTTGGATGTGGTGCATCAGGGGTCTGCAGGTTGTGAAAAGACATTGTGGGAGCCTGGGGGCTGAGATCAGCACAGGCAGAAGTGGCCAGATGAAGCTCTGACATTGTTTGTTAAGAATTGTTTGATTAAGCAAGGAGTTTTTACATGCCAAGAGATAGGCTTGCCACTAATTCAACCATCTCACACTGGAGATTCTTCGATGCTTATCTTCTCCTTGGAGTAGAATAGGGGGTGCTGTCAGGAGCTGATATTTCATGATATCAAAAAAAAATCTTAATTTAAGACCACATCTTTGAGTGCCATATTCTGCAGATCTCTTGGGGTTTTTGAAGATGCCCTATCTATCTCTTGTATTTAGATAAGCAAATGTTGCTTGTCTCTTAACAACTTGATTACTGAGTAGCTTAGAGAATATCTGTGATAGACTGTCATAGTAGCTAACAAGGTGACATGAATGCATGACTAGGAGTTTGTTTTTCTTAACTACCCTAAACAGTTTAAGATGGTTGGTATCAAGAGGCCAGAGCTTCAGACAGACTACTGTCCAAAAAGGACAAAACTTGGTAGCAGGGAAGTCGACAGTCTAGCTCTGCCAAGACAGGGTAGGTTAGTCCTTCATAATCCCTGCTCTACAATAAATGTCTGTCAGAGAAACAGGACCAAAAGGCTGAAGACTGATGCTGGAATGTATGGAGAGAAAATGGGAACTGTCCAGGTAGTCACTGGTTTGTCATTTCTTAGTATTGGAAGCTGCAGGCCCTGCACTTCCTATATAATCAGATATATTTATCCTTCTCAGCTCTCTGAGGTGGTTGAAGAATAGACAGCTTGAGTCTCATAGCTAAATTTTGAGTTGTTTAGGAATCAAGAGGGCATTCTAGATCTAAGAAGATGGTTATAATAGTGATGCAAGTTAGTATGAAAGCTAAGTCAGTTATAGAACTTTAAACTCATGGAGATGGTTAGAAGGTAGAAGGTTAAAGTCAGGGGCCAAATATGTATGAACTGGACATTGGGAAGGTATACTGGGCCATTTAACTCTCATAAATGTGGCATATTTAATTCTGCTGTTTTGTATAAAATTTACTGTTATAAGAGAAAGAACCATTTGTTGGATTGAAAAGGGAAGCTGTTGGGGGGGAAGAGGGTGGAAGGGTGGGACAGGAAGGGGGAATAGGGAAGGGTTTGTGACTGAGATGTAACTTGAAGAAAAAAAATAAAGTACTTATATAAAAAAAAGAATTGTTTTATTACTGATATAAAACATTTGCATATTTCTTGGGAATCACAGAAGTGAGCTGTACTATGAATGTATGATAAAAAGTTTGTTTTGTTTTATCTTCTGTATCTTCAGGTAGGAGTTACTGATAAATTAGTTGAGAGACTTGAAAGATGACAAATAGAGGGAATTTGGTTTGAACTGGAAGGGTTGGGTGACTTTTACTTGAGATGGACAATGTAAGAGATCAACCATCATTGTCCATGTTCAGTATGGTGTTTGTTTTGAGCTCATCAGTCAATCACAGACAATCAGAAGCCTCAGCGCCTCTTCCTTAGGATGCCATCTTTCATTAGAAACCTGCTTGCCTGGGAGCTTTCTTTTTTATCTTAGAGCTGAAATCTTAAAGTCTGCTAATATGAATGAGCCCAGGTGTCACAAAAGAGGGAGGAAATCTTTAGATTCCAGGGATAAGAAATGTAGAGAGTGTACTATGTCAGATGACTCTCTAGAGCATTAGCCAACGGGGAAAACAGGGCAGGGATTTTTCAAGATTAGGGACTCTAAATACCACAGTTTGTTTTTACATTGTTTTGCCAGATGTTTTGCCTTTTCTCAAGTTCAGTGCCCAACTTTACAAGGTGGAAAAATAAACCACTTGGCTCTCACTACCCTTGAGTCTGCAGTACTCTTATGAAGTGAGGATCATTGTTTCTTACAAAATACACTACAGTTGTGCTGGTAATGTTAACTGCTTTCTACTCTATAACAGTGTACCTGAGGTAATTATCTTATAAAGAGAGATAGATTATTTTGCTTCAGAGTTTCAGAGGTTCCTGTCTACTGGAGGTCAGCATGAAGTTCTAGGCCTTGGTGAGACAGCATGTCATGGTGGACACGGAAAGCCAACTTACCACATGTTGGGAACAGAGAAAAGAGGGAGGGGCTAGGATACTGCAGTTCCTTTTGGGGACATTCCATCTGTATCCTTATAATAATTCACAAAGCCCCACTTCTTAAAGGCATCACTGTATTTGAAACGATAGCGGACAAAGTTTCCAATGCGTGAGTGTCAGGGCGGCAGGAACATGCAAGTCGTGGCAATTATTACTTGTAAAATTCGAAACAGTACATTTAGCAAAACTGTCTCCTAAATTTGATATTTATTAATGTTTTTTTATATTTATCTACTATATATACATATATATTATATTATAGATAATATACATATAAAAGATATATATATACATAATATATATTATCTATATATCTACATAAATATATATGTATAATATACATATAATATATTATCTATAATATACTATATATGTGCATATATGTATGTATTATATATGTTTGTGTGTGTGTTTGGTGTGTATCTACATATGCATGTTTGCATGTGTGTAATGCATGTGTGTGTCTATGCCTCCCAGGGTTGATGTTGGAAAGCTTCCCAGAACCCTCAACCACCTTATTCGTTGATTTGATGGAAACATCCCATTTAGGGTTGAGTGTTCCAAAGTCTCTCAGTCACTGCACATTGTTCAGCTGTGGGCCTTTGTGTCTGGTCCCACCTCCGGCAGGAGGGAGACTCTGATGAAGGCTGAGCAAGACAGTGCTCTGAGTGCAGCAGAATGTTGTTAGGAGTCACTTTATTGCTGTGTTCCTTCAGCAGAAAAGTAGTGTTTGGTTTTCTTCTGATACTGCTGCTTGTCTAATCTCAGGTTCTTTACCCCCTGAGCAATGTTAGGCATGGGTTTTATCTCATGGAGTGGGCCTACTCCCACAGCTTTTCTGCTATCATTGTGCTGGGGTAGCATGCAGACAGAGCACCATTATAGATCACAGAGTTTGCAGCCTTGTTGGTATTTACCATTCCCCTCTGGTAACATGCAGAGCCCTTCAGAGCCAGTAGGGGTGGAGGCTCTAGGTGGGCGCCATCCTGACTTCTTCATTTCAGAGCTGCTCACTGTTCTTACAGAGGACCAGAGTTCAGTTCCCAGCCCTACATCACATGCATCACATCCCCCTGTAACTCCAGCTCTAGGAGTTCTTCTGTCCTCTTCTGGCTCCCCAGCACAACCATACACACACACCCGTACAGATGTACACACACACATTAATTGTTGGATACTCCCATAGTAGAGGACTCAGATCTCTCCTTTCATGGCCCCCAGCAATCTTTACACTTCATAGTATGTGGAAGTTATTCAATAGTTGTTAAATTAATGAATGTATATATGAGCAGATAAAATTATAATATCCTATCCACTTTCAGAAACATTCAGCAATACTGTCTCTGACTTAACTTCTGGGCAGTTATAACAGCAACAACTAAGATTAAAGTTCTCCCTGTTGTTCATGGAAGCAGATGCAGTGGCTCTGAACCTCCTAATGCTGAGGCCCTTTAATACAGCTTCTCATGTTATGGTGACCCCCAACCATAAAATTATTTTTTCTACTACTTAATAACTGCACTTTTGATAATATTATGAATCAAAATATAAGTATTTTTGAAGATACATGTTTGCCAAAGGTGTTGGGGACCACGACCACTGAACCACTGAAGTAGAGACCGTGACTGCTGGGTCATTTGGCATTTGCTCCATCACTTGTCAGGGAGCCAGAGGAGCTGGAGAGAGGGGTAAGGCTGTACACCAATTGACCTTGCTGTGGAATTGAACAAATCAGAGTCCCCTCTCTTGATCGTTTAAAATGTACTGAGTTAGGGTCTCATGATACAGCACAAGCTGGCCTCAGTTTGCAGTGATTTCTAGACTTGCTCTGAAACTGAGTTTGAGATTACGGGTGTGTACCACCACCAACCCTGCTGTGTTCCCTCACTCTTGCTTCAAGAGTTAAACTTCTTTGCTGAGCTTCAACTTGGAGCTGAGAAGAATGCCATATGCCTAGTTTTCAGATGGTGTGCCCGAACTAGTACAGTAGGCCCTCCCTTCTTTTCATAGTATCAGCTATTGGGGGTCAGCTTTGGTCTGAAAATATGAAGTGGAAAATTCAGACATAAAGAATTTGTAAGCTCCCAGTTGTATTGACAGGATAGTGCTGTCTCCCTGCATCCCACTCTGGATGGATGCTTTTCTTTGTTCAGCTCATCCACATTGGAAAGCTCCTGCTCACTGGTCACTTGGTAGCTTCACAGTTATTGGTCCAATGGTCAGGTGTCAAGTAATCATTATTTCACTCACTGAAGACACAGTGTAGTGATGCTGACAATTTAGACATGCTACAGAGAGCTGTGAGGCCTGATATAAGTGGAAAAGCTGAAGTTAGCACAGGTTCTTGTGGAAACAATCATAATGTACCTAAGACTGCACATTGCCCATTGTTCCAGATATACACCCAGGTCCTTAAAGCACCTTCCTGTGGAGTGGGAAGGAGGTTTTACATACATCAACTTATCAAGTTCCTTTAGGATCATTCAAGTACAGATCTCTTCCCATATATTGTGGGAAGTGAACTAAAGCTAACAACCTGAAGCAAAGGGCAGCCTTGGGGCAGAGAGCCCTCATAGACGCCCCCTTGTCTTTAATGTCACACCCTGTCCATGGTGCAACACCACTAACATCTTAGAGTATAAGAAAATGTAGTTACTTAAGTGTTTTCCAGGGCTACAGGGTCAATGAAACAGCCCTATGTTTTAGGGTGTCTCTACCCCCTTGCCTAAACCAGGGCTTTCTTCAGCAATGGCAGCTCAGGGTCATTTTAGCGATTGGAAACAGTGACCAAGCACCAAATTGTTGGCAGGGGGAATCCAGACAGAAGGGACATTAAATTGATGGCCCTACAGAGGCCGAAGGAATTTGAAACAGAATTGGCCTGGTTTTGTTTGGTCAAATCACCTTTATAAAGAACTGAGATGTCCAAAGAAGGTCCAAACTCTAGATCATATTTAAAAAATATGGAATCAGGAATTCTAAAGGAAACTTCAGTTCTCTGGTGGGAAGAAACTAGTTTATTCAGATGAAAACCTTCTTCATTTTAGGATTCATGAGTCTTTATAAGCATCACTGTCTCCCACAGCCCAAGGAACTCATTACCTGGTTTTTGCTCATGGGTTAGGCAAAGTCAAAAGATCTCATGTATAATTTACATAACTTTAAACTGTATTTGATTTTTCAGATCCTTAGCGAGAAGAAATGGAAAACTAAATGGGGACTATGTCTAACACTTCTGACCTACTAAGCTCCAATGGATGCACAGCACAGACCACTGGAGGGCGACTTGTGTCCCCTTCAGGTTTGCAGAGAGGACTGCCAGCCAGAGCTTGCTGCCACTCCTCAGCATTATTGAAAAGGGATCATCTCAGCCCAGTAAATCACCCAAATTCAAAATAAGGATTTGGTTTGCTTTCTATTGCTGTGATAAACATTATGGGGAGGAGAGTGTGATTTAACTTGCAGGTCCTCGTCAGAGTCTGCCACAGAAGGATGCCAGCATAGGGACCTGGGAGGCAGAAACTGAAGCAGAGAATATGGAGGAATGTATCTTCCCGGATTATTCTTTATGGCTTGCTCAGTTTGCTTTCTTACACAGCACAGGGTCACCTGCCTAGGACTGGCTCCACCCACCATGGGGAGAGCCCCCACACCAATTATGAGTCAAGAAAACGAGTGCCCCACAAATGTGCCTACAGGCTGCACTGGTGGATGTAACTCCTCAGTTGATGTTCTTCCTTTCCAGGTGACTTCACATTGTGTCAAGTTGACACAAATCAAACCAAACCAAGAATCAAAATAAAAAACAACAGAAACAAACAAAAGCAAACAAAACCAGCAAACACAAAAACCAACCAGCATACATGGATTCCATTGAATGCTTATGGCTTCCACAACATGTAGCATTGAGTGGTAAATGAAACCATTTTAAGATGGAAGGTTTGGTAAGTATTGTGTATGACCTCATTGGTTAATCCCCATTTGTCATAGACAGCAACTTCACTCAGTTTAAAGATGAATGAGTCCACCTTAGATTTAGTTCTTTGTTGGGGAAGGTCTAATAACATTACTTCTGATAGACTGATTTCAATGCTTAGATCTGCTTATTGCCCCTTCTGAGGCATTCTCTTGATTGGTTAATGAAAGTCGCTGATGGCCAATTAGCTGGGCAAAAAGTATAGGAAGGTGGGACTTCCTGAGATTAAAACAGGAACCCTGCATTTTACACAGAAGAGACATGAGAGCAGATAGACATGTTTGAGAATGCTGGAAGGTAATCACAGGCACGTGGCAGTTTGGAATTAGGTGATCCGGGATAACTTAACTTAGTGTAGCTAATTGAGATTCTGCCCAGCTAAGGGCTAAGTGTTGAAACGTTAAAAGGTCTTGGTGTATTTAATTATTGAGGAAAGGACCACGGTGGGTTATAAGCTGTCAGTCTAAGCAATCCAGGGCTGTCAGACTCCTATAGAACTCTGGCAAATCTTCTGCCAAGCTGCTGGTAATTCTACTGGCCTGATATAACAACTTATATTACTTAACAGAGTTTAGGTTACAGATGGTATAGGCCACCCTTTGTCGAGGGCTCTTTCCAGACAAATCAGGCCGCCTGTTAAGGCAGGGCCCCATCAGGCCACTGGCTGCTCCACTGGCCTAATCTTTCAGTTTATACTTATTAATAAATACAGTTTCTAATTAAATTGCAGTTTCAGTTCTTTGTTACCTAAAGATCCAAATGACAGGATGTAATTGACACCGTCATCTCCCCTTGTGGCCTGTGTTCTTTCTGGCTCTTGCTTCTAGTTTGCAGTTACTGTAGTCATATAAGTTCAGGCACTAGGGGCTTTTCTGATGCTTCTGGGGTGAAAGCAATTTTCCTTGGACTGGATCCTCACTCACTTCCTCCTCCTGTGGTCCTGTTTCTGCAAATGCCCAGCTGTTGTCCTCAGCTCTGACTCTACCTAGTTGCCTGTAGCTGTATGTACGTCTCAGAAACTGCTTCTCCCTCCACCGTATTGTCCCCTTGCCTAGGCACACTCTGCCTCCATGTTGTCCACTTCCAAAAAGCCTAGTCTGCTCTGGCTAATACTGCTGACTCTTCCCTCTCCCAGAATGCCTCTCGCCAGTGCCAGGAAACCTACAAATATCCATGGATCCCAGAGAGTCTTCTGTGGTCATAGACTATCCTAAAGTCCTTGGCCTTTCCCTGTCTGTTGTCCTGCAGTCATTAGGGCAACTCATGTGTTTTCAGGACCTAGATTATTGAAGAGGTGTGTAGCATGTATATGACAATGATGATGATGACACTGCTGATGATGATGATGACGATGCTGCTGACGACGATGAGGATAACGACGACGACGATGATGACTATGCATAAAACACCAGTAACTTCTGATCCCACAAAGTTTGCAGGTAATTTTTACACCCCCAAAGTGTTTCTGTTTTGCTACAAAAAAAAGTGAAACCTGATTATACATTAGAAAGACACGAATGAGCCCTATTACTGCCACTGAGTCTTTAGGAAGTCATTTCTTTTATTGGAGATTCACTTCATCTATTTATAAAATAAGAACTATGATGAGCAGTGAGATGGTTAGGTACTTGTAACCAAACCTTCTGAAGACTTGAGGAACCCACACAGTGGGAGTAATGAACTGACTCCCACAAGATGTCTTACACATGAACATGTACACACACACACACACACACACACACACACACACACACACACCACACCACCCATATACATGCACGCATGTGCACACACACCCAAATGTAACTTTGAAATAACAGCAGTGATGTTTTGTCTCGTGCATCTGTGATTTCTCAAGGCTCACCTTCATGTTCTGCATATTACAGTGGAGTCCACAGAATACTCTTTGATATAACATTACACATTGTTCAAAGGACATATGAGATAACTGCACCTGAAGGGCATTTGGAAAAGCTGTCTCTTCCTCTGGACCCAGCCTGCTCACACCTTTGCTTGTCTGCATATCAGCCTACCCCAACTGTACCTACGTAGGCACCAATGGTAAGCAATGTGGACATCTTGTGCACAAACTATTACTATGGAAGCGTCCAGGTAAAGTGGGGGAAGGAGGGACTATGCCCTGCTGCTTTGTTATGCTGCACATTATCAGCTGAAATCAAAAGGCTTCCAACTCCAGAATGTGAAAACAGTGAGGGAAGGGGCTGAAGAAGGAAAGATGACAGCAGAGATGTAGAAGTTTTGTTTGCTCAAGAACCCACACAGTAGGACTGCTTGGTCAGAAGACTGCTATGGTCTGTGTTCTGTTTACTCAGGAACTCATACAGTGGGTCCACTTATACAAGGGGCTGTGCCTGTATATCAATTTTTCTCCCAGGGCTGCCATTAAAGAAGTGGCAGGCATTTTTAATAAACTGAGTATCATTTCCAGATTGGCAAGAAGACTATTTCATTTTGTTTAGAAAAAAATACATTAGAATCTGAATGTACTATAAATTCATATTCAACAATGTTTGCAACAGCCAAACACACAATAAAGCTATAAAAGTTGGGAGTCTACTGACTATGGCAGGCACCCTGGTAAGCATGTGATCTCTATTATTTAGTTTTAGTTTTATAACTTCCCCTGGAGAGAAGGAACTTTTGCTTCACTTTTTCTGTGTAGGAAAAATAAAGGAGAAATATTTCCACCTTCCTTCTGGACTGGGCAGCAGACTTTGTGGGGTGGCCCTGAACATGAGGGCAGCAGGCTCTGCCTGTGTGGGACTCAGGCCTGGACGGGCCAGGTGTGGACAGGGGTAAACCAGATTCTTAAATCATCAGCTCAGAAGCCACATTGCAGCTGGATGTTTTTGTTTGCATTTCTGTCTCTTCTGAGTTTTTCATAGCTGCCAAGGACAGAGGGAAAGGTTGAGTTTTTAGTGGCCACCCTAAACCACCAGACCAAAATACGAGTCAGAAAATGAAATACTGTAAAATTGACTTTGCACTAGGAACACATTCAATGAAGACCAAAGGCAGGCAGAACATTTGCTAAGAAATGTGAGAACCAGTCTGCAGTAGCCTTAAGGACGGGGGCCTTAAGATTGTTTCTTGAATACCCTTTAGCTTGGTTCTGAGATGTTCTCAAAACCGCAAGGGTTAGAAGATGGGATTCTCCAGCTTCTTCGTGCTAGAAAGGGGATTTATGTCAGTGGGGGCATGCCTTTGAGAGGGATTTCTCCTTTCTTGATTTTTGGCTCTAAGACCTGCTGCCCTCCTATGATGTGCTACATTAGCCAAAATATCAGGGTTAACTGACCTTGGATTAGAACCCCTGAAATAATCTTTTTCTTTTAAAGTTAGTCATCTCAGGCATTTCATCATAGCAACAGAAAATTGGCTGATACATTCCTCTTTTGAAGACAGGAGAATGGTCAGTCTGAGAAACACAGAGATTCGCCATCTTTGTTCATGGATTTGGAAGTGTGCAGAGACCTTTGCCATAGCACTGGGTGAGGATAGCCATCCACAGGATAGTCTACAAGCCTAGTCTGGCCTAGGCAGAAGAAAATGGGAGTTCCTTCCAGGACAGCAAGTCTTGTTATTAGACAAGCTGTGCCTTTTTCTTCCTTGAGGTGAGAGATGGCCCGGTGGCTGCAGGCAGCTGTACACTACTCTTAACTATTCTGCCAGGACAGGAGCAGAGCTGGGAAGGCTTGCCCGGCATCCTTCCTTCTCCCTGGGGTGTGGGAAAGAGGCAGGCTAGGTAGAATGTTCCCTTCCAGCTCACATCTTTCTCTTATTCCCAAACACTGCTTTCCTGTGGATGACAATAGCATCTCTCACCCTGTCAAACAGAATTTGCAAACTCCTTGTGAGGAATAAAAATATTCAGGCCACCTAAAGGCTAAAGTGTGCACAAATATGAGTGAAATGTGAGTATTATTTAGACTTGCTTTCTCCCTCATTAGTTGACCTGTTGCCAACCGCACCCATGTAAAGACACAGCTACCTGATACATAAAAGTGGCACTTGAAGAACCATAGCTACATATCTGGGAGATAGCCACAAAAGTGGGTCTGATCATTCTAGCTCTCATAATACACACACCATTTCACAAAACTTCACAGTAATATTGGCAGAGGGAGAGACCTTTATACTAGTATGAACACAATATTTTTTAGAATTGATATTTTACATGCTACCTTTTCATCTCTTCTTAGGGGGTCAGTGGTGTGCTGATGTTGCCAAACATGAAAACCAGATCACTCTTCTCTCTTCACCGAGTTTCAAGGTTCCCTAGAATGAGATCACAGGAGCCCAGTAGTAAGTAAATCAACTAGGAAGCAATTCCTGGTAATAAAGCTCTGGGTGATCTCTGAGGCTATAAAAGAAAGGTCATGTTGAGTTTGAGATCACAAAGAAAATTCCTTGGGAAATAAACTTTTCTGAGCCATATGAAGGCACCAGTCAGAGAAGTCAAAGAGATAACCCCGTTACCCCGTTACCCAGGCATCAATGAGAAATTCAAATCCACTGGCATTTTCATTGGCAGAGCTCCTGGTGATTGACACACATTGCTATCTTGGAAGAAGTATGAAAAAATGTCATTTCCAAAGTTAAATAGTTGGAATCTCTATGGCCAAGGGATAGTGGCAGGTGGTGGACAACACACAGACGGAGGCTGGCTTGGGCATTTGCTCAGTTACACCAACACACTGAACTGGAGGTATATGAAAAGGAAGAGAAAGAAAGGAACAATTGTGGAGTCCATTCTATTGCTTAGAAAACTGAAGCCACACTGCATACAAGGCAACCAGCCAAAGGAAAAGCCCTTATTTACATCTCACCTGACTTTGATTCCTATCTTTAAAGAGAGGGAAGAAGGAAAGATTTCTGGTGAATAGCTGGTTTTACTAGATGGTGAAGAGAAGTCATGTCCTCTTCGTCAATGTCTGGGAATAATGACTACCTGGGCTTGAAATGGCCTCCGATGAGGGAAGGAGGGGGGAGTGCAGAAGGTTAACTAGTGAGTTAAATCACAGTGAAGACTGGCCAGTTTCTCAGCTTTTCCAACAAGATTAGGAGACTAAAGCCAATGCAGGGTTCAGAGGCAAGTGAGAGCCAGTTTTCTCAGGATTTGGATAAGAATTTTGTTGTTTGGGGGGATCCAAGATGGCGGCAGCCTGGGCGGACGTATTTTGATTTCGGGGTTAACAGTCACAGGGCGGCGAGTGTTGCAGGATGCTGTACAAATGGCTGGACCCCCTCTAGATCTCACCCAACTACCCAGGGACCACTGAGAGTCCCTGGGCAGGATGCTCCTTCCCGCTCTCAGACACACAAGGAAGCCGCTGGACCCGGGGATCGGGATCCCCCATCCCCCACCAGGAGAGACGCTGGGTAAGTTCCAATTTAATACCCAGTGGGCAGATTCAGATCCCACACAGAGATAATCCCCATCCTGCTGGGCACCCCCAGGTCTCGCACAGATGATCCAGCTATCTGGTGAAAGGTTGCGACTCTTGGAAGTGAGGGCAGTTTGGCTGCAAAGTGCCTTCAGACTGCAGATTGCAACCCACTGCTGTGACGTCACTGGCCAGTTTCCAAGCCGAGGGAGCGGCAAGGCTATTGAGGGTGAAGGGCAGATTTACCCACCACAGGAACCAACCCCAAGCAAACTGCGAGATATTTGAAACTGTCGTATATCGGACTTTTGTACTAGTACTGGCCCTTCCGGTGGGGAACCAGAGCTTACTTGTACACAGCTCCACAACCTGGATTAGTTAGGTCTCCACCTAGGAGGCGGGGCTGAATGACTCACCTTATAGGGGTGGGGTAAGGCAACTTGACTCCTACACCAAAGGGCCCCCTTTGGACCCAAGTCTAGAATACAGCTAAAAAATTCCACATGGCCAGAGACCCCAGACAAAAACAAAACAAAACAAAACAACAACAACAACAAAAAAAAAAAAAACAGAGCGAAATGACTCCAACAAAAGGAAGCAACGCTATTCCGTCCAGCCTGAACCACCTCACCACAGCTGAAACACATGAAAACGATGACAATTCTACATTATGGAAAGTGATAGAGCCCCTTCAAGAAGAACTTAAATCTATGAAGGAATAAAGAAGCCACAATTTTACAAGTCAAAATAAGGAATAACACCATTAAAGAGCTCCAAGCCAAGGTGACTCAGCTTGAACAGGAAAAGGACAGAGCAATGAAAGATTTCCAGGCAAAAACAAGCAAACTGGAGAAGGAAATGTACAAAACGAACAATACCATTCAAGACATGAAAATAGAAATGGAAACAATAAAGAAAACACAGTCAGAGTTTAAAAAGGAAATGGAGAATCAAGGGAAGAGAACAGGAACTACGGATGTGAGTACCAAAAATAGGATGCAAGAGATGGAAGACAGGATCTCAGGCATGGAAGATTCGATGGAAGAAATCAGTACAATATACAAAGAAAATGAGAAAGCTAAAAAAACTCTCACCTACAACATCCAAGAAATCAAGGACTCAATGAAAAGATGGAACCTAAGAATTATAGGCATAGAGGAAAGAGAAGATTCCCAACTCCATGGTCCAGGAAATATCTTCAACAAAATCATAGAAGAAAACTTCCCAAACCTAAAGAAAGAGATGCCAGTAAAAATCCAAGAGGCTTACAGAACACCAAACAGATTAGATCAGAAAAGAAACTCCTCTCGCCACATAATAATAGAAACTCCAAATGTAGAGAACAAAGAAAGGATATTAAAAGCTGTAAGAGAAAAAGGCCAAGTCACATACAATGGCAGACCAATCAGAATCACACCTGACTTCTCCTCAGAAACTTTAAAAGCTAGAAGGGCCCGGACAGATGTTCTACAAGCCCTAAGAGAACATAGGTGCCCAGCCAGACTACTATATCCAGCAAAACTCTCTATCAACATAGATGGAGAAAACAAGATATTCCATGACAAAATCAAATTCAAGCAATATCTCCCCACAAACCCAGCCTTACAGAAGATCCTAGAAGGAAAATTCCAACACAGAGAAGATAACTACACCTAAGAAAACAGAGGAAATAGAAACCGCCACAGAAACTAAACAAAAAGAAACACAAGACGACCAGCTATACCAAAATAATGGGACATAACAACCCCTGGTCACTAATATCCATCAACATCAATGGACTCAACTCGCCAATAAAAAGACACAGACTTACAGAATGGTTCCGTAAACAAGACCCATCTTTTTGCTGTATACAAGAAACACATCTCACTATTGAAGATAAACACTATCTCAGAGTAAAGGGCTGGGAAAAGGTTTTCCAAGCAAATGGGCCCAGGAAACAAGCTGGAGTAGCCACCCTAATATCAAACGAAATAGACTTCCAATTGACGTTAATAAAAAAAAGACAGAGAAGGGCATTACATACTCGTTAAAGGAAATATCCATCAAGAGGGCATCTCAATATTGAACATCTATGCCCCAAATACAAAGGCACCTACATTTATAAAAGAAACACTTCTAAAACTTAAATCACACATCAATCCAACACTTTAATAGTGGGAGACTACAACACCCCACTCACAACTATGGACAGATCATCAAAACAGAAGCCAAACAGAGAAATAATGAGTCTAACAGAGATCATGAACCAAATGGACCTAACAGATATCTACAGAATGTTTCACTCAAACACTAAAGAATACACCTTCTTCTCAGCACCTCATGGAACCTTCTCCAAAATCGACCATATAGTTGGACACAAAGATAGCCTCAACAGATACAAGAAAATTGAAATAACCCCTTGTATCTTATCAGACCACCATGGAATAAAGCTGGACTTCAATAGCAAAAGAATCAACAGAAAGTCTACACTCACATGGAAATTGAACAACTCTTTATTAGAGGACCACTGGGTCAGGGAAGAAATAAAGAAGGAAATCGAATACTTCTTAAAATCCAATGAAAATGAAGACACAACATACCCAAACCTATGGGACACAATGAAAGCTGTGCTACGAGGAAAGTTCATAGCACTAAGTGCCTTCAAAAAGAAAATTGTGACAGCTCATATTAGCGAATTAACAGCTAAACTGGGTGAATTGGAAAAAAAAAGAAGCAAACACTCCCAAGAGGAGCAGAAGGCAGGAGATCATCAAACATAGGGCTGAAGTCAACAACTTAGAAAGAAAAAGAACTATACAAAGAATCAATGATACCAAGAGTTGGTTCTTCGAGAAAATCAACAAAATAGACAGACCCTTAGCCAAATTAACTAAAAGACAAGGGAGAAAACACAAATCAACAAAATCAGAAATGAAAAGGGAGAAATAACAACAGACATTGAGGAAATGCAGAGAATATTTGAATCCTACTTTAAAAATCTATACTCCACCAAATTTGAAAACTTAAGTGAAATGGACAATTTTCTTGATAGATTCCACCTACCGAAGCTAAATCAAGATCAGATAAACAGATTAAACAGCCCTATAACCCCTAAGGAAATAGAAAAAGTCATTAAAAATCTCCCAACCAAAAAAAGCCCAGGGCCAGATGGCTTTAGCACGGAATTCTACTGGACCTTCAAAACGGAGCTAACACCATTACTTTTCAAACTCTTTCACAAAATAGAATCTGAAAGAACATTGCCAAACTCATTCTATGAGGACACAGTCACCCTGATTCCTAATCCACACAAAGACCCAACAAAGAAAGAGAACTTCAGACCAATCTCTGTCATGAACATAGATGCAAAAATACTTAATAAAATCCTAGCAACCCGAATTCAAGAACACATCAAAAGTATCATACAACATGATCAATTAGGCTTCATCCCAGGAATGCAGGGATGGTTCAACATATGAAAGTCTATCAACATAATTCACCATATAAACAAGATGAAAGAAAAAAAACATATGATAATCTCACTAGATACAGAAAAAGCATTTGACAAAATCCAACACCCCTTCATGCTAAAAGTTCTGGAGAGAATGGGCATACAAGGACCATACCTAGAAATAATAAAGGCAATATACAGCAGGCCAGTGGCCAACATCAAATTAAATGGAGAGAAACTTGAAGCATTTCCTCCAAACTCAGGGACAAGACAAAGATGTCCACTTTCACCATATCTCTTCATTATAGTACTTGAAGTTCTTGCTAGAGCAATAAGACAACTAAAGCACGTCAAGGGGATAAACATTGGAAACGAAGAAGTCAAACTATCCCTATTTGCAGATGATATGATAGTATACATAAGCGACCACAAAAATTTCACCAGAGAACTCTTACAGCTGATAAACAACTTCAGCAAAGTGGCTGGATACAAAATTAATTCAAAAAAATCAGAAGCCCTTCTTTATACAACAAACATATGGGCTGAGAAAGAAATAAGGGAAACAACCCTCTTCACAATAGCCACAAACAACATAAAATACCTGGGGGTAACTCTAACCAAGCAAGTAAAAGACCTGTACAACAAGAACTTCAAGCCCTTGAAGAAAGAAATGGAAGAGGCCTTTAGAAGATGGAAAGATCTCCCATACTCATAGATAGGGAGGATCCACCTAATAAAAATGTCCGTCCTACCAAAGGTAATATATAGATTCAGTGAAATTCCTATCAAAATACCAACACAATTTTTTATAGACTTGGAAAGAGCTATTCTCGATTGCATATGGAACAACAAAAAGCCCAGAATAGCTAAATCAATCTTGTACAATAAAAAAAAAAAAACAAACATCTGGAGGTATCACCATCCCAGATTTCAAGGTGTACTACAGAACAATAGTTTTAAAAACAGCATGGTATTGGTATTGAAACAGACCAGTAGAGAAATGGAATAGAATTGAAGATCCAGAAATAGACCCACACACTTATGGCCACCTAATTTTTGACAAAGAATCCAAAACTGCACAATGGAAGGACAACATCTTCAACAAATGGTCCTGGTCCAACTGGATGTCCACTTGCACACTTGCAAAAGAATGAAATTAGACCCATACTTATCACCTTGTACAAAACTTAAGTCCAAGTGGATTAAAGACCTTAACATAAGTCCAGTCACACTAAATCTACTAGAAGAAAAAGTGGGTGAAAACCTCGAACTCATTGGCACAGGTGACAACTTCCGGAACAGAACACCAACATCTCAGGACCTGAGATCAAAAATCAATAAATGGGACCTCATGAAACTGAAAAGCTTCTTTAAGGCAAAAGACACTGTGATTCGAACAAAACAGTAGCCTACAGACTGGGAGAAAATCTTCACCAACCGCACATCTGACAGAGGGCTAATATCCAAAATCTACAAAGAACTCAAGAAATTAAATGCCAAGAAACCAAATAATCCAATTAAAAAATGGGGGATGGAGCTAAATAGAGAATTCACAAGGGAGGAATCCCTAATGGCTGAGAGACACTTGAAGAAATGCTCAACATCCTTAATTATCAGAGAAATGCAACTCAAGATGACTCTGAGATTCCATCTCACACCTGTCAGAATGGCTAAGATCAAAAGCTCAAATGACAGCACATGCTGGCGAGGGTGTGGAGAAAGGGGTACCCTACTCCATTGCTGGTGGGAGTGCAGGCCTGTGCAACCACTATGGAGGTAGTCTGAGGATATCTTTGAAAACTTGGAATAGCTTTGCCTCAGGACCCAGCCATACCACTTCTGGGTATACACCCAAATGCCTCTTCACGGAATCATAAGGAAGTTTCCTCATCTATGTTCATAGCAGCCTTATTTGTAATAGCTAGAAACTGGAAACAATCCAGATGTCCCTCAACCGAAGAATGGGTTAAAAACTGTGGTACATGTACACAATGCAATATTATTCAGCTATCAGGAACCATGAAATTATGCAATTTGCAGCCAAATGGATGGAACTAGAAAAGCTCATTCTGAGTGAGCTAACCCAGACTCAGAAGGATGCATATGGCATCTATTCACTTATAGTAGGATTTTAGCTATATAGTAGAAGGTATCGATACTACAACTAACACACCAAAGGGAACTTGGACATAGACTTTTTATTTTTTATTTTTATTTTTTATATTTTTTTCTATTTTTTAGTCTTTTTTATCTATTTGTCTGCTTATTTGTTTGTTTGTTTTTTAGTTCTCTCTCCCGGGCAATGAGACATTTTTCACTAGTGGCACTGCCTCGTAGACCCCCAATGAATGAGGAGGCTCTTGGCCCTCATACGACCTCTCAACTGAGATGAAGGACTGTTATATAAGGACACCCCACCCCAGAGAAATGGGATGGAAGGGTTAGGAGGTAAAGAAAACAAATGAAATGTGATGTTTCGGCCTTTTACTACTAATTGTCATAAACTCCTTAGTATAATTAAGAAATGCAAACTAATAGTTATGCAAGCCAGTCATTCTGTTAGGTACTATGACAGCCTATTATAGTTATTTTCTAAGCTATTCAGAAATAAAGCTGCTAAGAGACAAGCAACATCTGCTTACCCTAATATAAGAGATAGATAGGGCCTCTTCAAAAACCTCAAGAGATCTGCAGAATATGGCATTCAAAGATGTTTTCGTAACTTTAGGTTTTTTTATATCAAGACATACCAACTCCTGACAGCACCCCCTATTCTCCTCCAAGTAGAAGATGAGGATCGAAGAATCTCCAGTGGGAGATGATTGAATTAGTCGCAAGCCTATCTCTTGGTAGGAAAAGCCCCTTGCTCCAACTGTAGACAGAATGCTGTCCAAAAAGCACAAAACCTGGAAGCAGGTAAGTAGACAGCCTGGCTCTGCCAAGACAGGGTAGGTAAGTCCTTCATAATTCCTGCTCTACAACCAATGTCTGTCAGAGAAATGGGGCCAAATGGCTGAAGATCGATGCTGTAATGTATGGAGAGAAAATGGGAACTGTCCAGGCAGCCACTGGTATGTCATTTTTTAGTTTTGGAAGCTGCAGGCCCTGTACTTCCTATAAAATCAGATATATTTATCCCTCTCATGTCTCTGAGGTGGTTGAAGAACAGATAGCTAGAGTCTCATAATTAAATTTTGAGTTGTTTAGTAATCAAGAGGGTGTTATAGATCTAAGAAGATATTTTTAAAATTATGAGGCAAGTTAGTGTGAAAGCTGAGTTAGATATAGAACTTTAAACTCATGGAGATGGTTAGATAGTAGAATGTTAAAGTCAGGTGCCAAATACATATGGACTGGACATTGGGAATGTATGTTAAGCCATATAACCCTCATAACTGTGGCCTAATTACCTCTGTTGTATTGTATTGTATTTATTATTATAAGAGAGAGAGAGCCATTTGTTGGACTGAAAGGTGAAAGTGTAGGGGGAAATAAGATATACCTTAAATTTAAAAAAAATGGAAGAGGATGGGGGTTGAGGGTGGGAGGGTGGGACTGGAGGGGGCAGTAGGGAGGGGACTGCGATTGGGATGGAACTTGAAGAAATAAAAAATAAAGGAAAAAGAATTTTGTTCTTTGAATTTTGCATGCTATTAACAGAAGAAATTACCCAAAAATGGGTGTTTTTAAGGACCGTTTTTAAAATATATGTACATAACATACATCATATAAATTAATATGTTTGGATTAATGGAATATTCTGAAATTTGTGTGTCTTTGAAGAGTAAGAAATATTGTACCCTATTACCAATGTGAAACAAGTGGAAGGGAGCTTTAGAAAATGAGATGTGTGCTTAATGGTCTTGGATTAGTACTGGTTTTTAAAAAGAAAAGCTGCATTCAAGAGAGTGTTTGGACTATAACTATCTAGTCTTCAACCACACCAGAGATCTGAGGATAAACATATCTGATTATACAGGAAGTGCAGAGCCAGCAGCTTCCAAAACTAAGAAATGACAAAGAACTGGCTGCCTGGACAGGACCCATTTTCTCTCAATACACTGGAGCATCTATCTTCAGCCTTTTGGTCCATTATCTCTGACAGACATTAATTATAAAGCAGGAATTATGAAGGACTTGCTTACCTTGTCCTGGTAGAACTAGGCTGTTGGCTTACCTGCTTCCAAGTTTGTCCTTTTTAGACAGCTTCTGTCTGCATCTGAAGCGAGGGCTTTTTCTTGCCCAGTAACAGTGTTGCCACTAATAGTCTCATAGTTAAGTTGTAAGTTGTTTAGGAATTAAAAGGATGTTCTAGGTCTAAGAAAATGTTTTTAGGTTGGTAATGCAAGTTAGGATGGAAAGTCAGTTAGGCGTAGAACTTTAAACTTATGGAGATAGATAGATAATAGAATATTAATATCAGTTGCCAAACATATATGGACTGGACAGTGAGAAAATACGTTATATCTTGTAATTTTCATAATTGTGGCCTAATTATTTTAAAAAAAGAATTATGAGTTCTGGGAGAAGGGGCAGAGGTGGGAGGGTGGGACTAGGAGGGATGGGGAGAGGAGACTGTGACAGAGACGTAACTTGAAGTAATAAATAAACATTAAAAAGAAAAAGAGTGTGCTTGGAGATTAAGGGTGTACATAGCTCAGAGTCAGAGCATAGTATGTCTGGGGCTTCAGCATTATAAGAAGAAGAAGAAGGAGGAGAAGAAGAGGTACAGAGGTATTTTGACATGTTGCAATTTGCTTGGGTCTTTAGCTTGGCTTCAAGACTGGAGTCAATTCACAGATACTGAGGGGAGTCAGACATTCCTAAGAGGCTGTGAATATTTCTTCAGCTCTCTCTGTAGTGGTGTGTCATGCTAGAGAAAGTCACACTGGGCAGCCAGGAATTGCTAGGATCTTTATTGTAGCATTGCTTTATCTTATGTACACCGACACTCTTCAAAACTGTTAGGTAAAATTTCCAGTTATTTATGGCTGCTCAAAATATTTCTCCATAACTAGGTCCTTGAAAACATTCATTTTATGATGCGTGCAGATTCTGTGGTAGGGAGTTCAGAGGGGATACAAGGGATCCCTGTCTGTTCTGTGTAGTTGGAGGCTGTGGCTGGGTGAGCTTGGAATGCTTTATAATTTTGGTTATAACTCTCGGTAATTTGAAAAGTCATTGCATATTTTATTTTTAGATAAAATGGGAGCAAGACATACACAATATATATATATATATATATATATATATATATATATATATATATATA
>CAJQZJ010000389.1:124153-135161 GCA_907164525.1 Lophiomys imhausi | reverse complement strand
TGTATGGCAAGGCCTTGTGCGTGTATCTGTATCTGCATGTGTGTACATAACAGGTGTATGGCAAATTCTTGTACCTTTTGGTCAATCATGCTTTGAGCTCAAAATTACTCTTAAAAATTAAAAACAAAATTAAAGAAAAGTACATCATTGAATTTCTTTAGCCTGTAATATGGAAAATGAAAGTTTACCACTCAGCACAAGAGCTTCATTTGAAGAATCCTGCTAAGGAATCAAGGGTTCAGTAAGCAGAATGACTCCAGTTAAGGACAACCCTGCTGGGAGGACTGTGAGTGCTTCACACAGAAAGGTCGTTAATCTCCTTCTCCGGGTTATGGTTGCCGCTTAGGACACAATAAAATGCCAGTAGAGAAGAAAGTCAAGGTGTTCTGAGCTGTGCTGGTTATGCTATGTGAAGAGGCACTCAGGAATAAATCCTGTTTGGTAACACCATTTGACTTGATGAGGACATATCTCATCTGGATCCTGGGTTTGGGGCACCCTGCCTTTCACAGAAAGAACTAACTAACAAGGGGAACTCCCGATAAAAGTTGAGAAAATGTGACCCATGAGAAAATGTTCAGAGAACTGGATACATCCAATCAACAGAAAAGAAGACCCGAGGGGCACATAATATCTATTTTACCTCTGTAAAGTGGTATTATAAAGAGGATGGGGACCAATTATTCTCACTAGTCAATGGGGACAAAACAATAAGTAATAGGCTTAGAGCTCAGTAGGGCAGATCTAGGTTGAATATTAGGAAGAATTTAACAGCAGCCGATGTTAGAGATGGCTAGGGACAAAGCCTAGGGTTGAGTAAGCACCTTCTCTAGGTGGCTGATGTTGAATTTAATGCCTTGATTAGGTGGGATTTTAAACCAAATCCTCTTTGATGCCTGTAGCCTCATGTGTCACTCGATCCTTTCACTCCACTTTCCTTGCTTTGGGGATCCACAAGAATGAGAACATATCTATATGTCTGAGGGTTTCCTATTATACATCTTTACATTGTAATGTCAAGAGAGGAATGCTTCTTAAACACATGTCAAAATACATTTATTTATCTGCTATTAGAGAGTTGAGCGTACTGCTTCACGATTCATGGGATGTGCAGCTTCCATCAGGCTCTCAAGTGTTTTTCAGAAACATAACACTTAGTAGTGTCTAAACAAGAGCATGAAAACATGCTTTCTAGTATTGAAATCCTTTTATTGGTGTCTCTCTCTCTCTCCTCTTGTTTCAGCCAAGCTGCAGAAAACCCTTCACATCTGCACATCTGGAACCAGTGAACATGCAACCCCAAGACCTTACCCTCTAGTGAAGCTTATTGCAATTTTATCTACCTAAAGATTGGACAAGCTTACAGAATTATTTCTCTGCTCTCTCATTGGCTGCAAAGTGTCTAGACCTTGATACATCTTTTCTTCGAACCATTAGTTGAAGCAGCAGTAATGAAAGCTTCACAGTGACTCATTTAACTCTTTGCAGTGGAAACACCCCACACATTACCTCAGCAGCATGCCGAATCCCTCTGGAAACTCACAGACCTGCATGGTGCCACTGCAGACAGACCTCATCTCAGAATTTCTGGTGGTAGGCCATGTTCTTCTAACTTCCCGTAATCCCAAATAATATACACAACCTTAGAGTGTGAAAGCAGCAGAATGATTTGAAAAGTTCCTGTGACGTTGTTATGTATTTGCATTACCTCAATGCTTTGAAATGCCACCCGTTCATTAAAATAAGGTAAATTGGGGTAAGTCAGAAGAGAGGAAAGAATTTTCCCACTATACAAGACAGATCATCACAGCATATCTTTTTGAAAAAAATAGTTATTTTAAAAATAGTTCCAAATTTTCAAATAGTGCAAAGGCAAGCATTTGTTCACAACTATGGACAGTGCTCTAGGCCCCTGCTTCTGGGAGACCCTCCCGCTGAGGCGTGGACGCAATTGTCTCCCTGGGGAATTAAACACGTTCTCTACTCCCAAAGCAGACTCCCTGACCTCAAAGGATTTCAGAATAAAAGATTGGAATTGCCTAAATTTTGGTGATGACCACAGGCCAGAAGTAGAATGATTTCATATTTAAAGAAACACATATACCAAGAAATGCTCTTGCAATGTTATTTGAACCACACATAAAAAACAAATTAAAAAAAAAAGACAGATGCTCATTTCAAAGTCTCAAAGCAGGATATAGTAGTTTCAACTCTGTTGAAAGATTACTTATAGGCCAAGCTTAGAAAGAAAGATTCCCTTCCTTGGTCACAGGATGAGAATCATGCATTTAATTTTTTACTGACAATGTCTTTAAAGACTTTCAGTGCACATAATAAATCACCACATATGTTACCATATTATTTAATTTGTGTATTATTTTTTTTCCTGGAATTTCATTAATTTTTTCTTTCAAAAAATGTATGAGAAGGTGTGGCATGATACTATTGCTTAAGTATGGTTTATCCCTAACAAAATTCATTGTGAGGCTTGGTCCTCTAGGTAGTAGAGGGACCATTAGGAGGCTTGAATTAGGGAATACATTCTCACGAAGGGATGACCGCTGTTTCCACATGGGTGACTTGGTCCTCTTGACAGCAGGTTTTGGTAAACTGCTCAGCTTGTTCTGTCCTCTTCCTTCTTCCAGGAGCATCTACTGCCTTCTCGCAGTCTTCCATTATTAGAAGTAGGATGAGGTCCATGAGAGGAGATTCAGACACCACACTCCATGGTCTTGGATTTCCCACTCTGTGAGACAAAAACACAACAAAAGCAACCAACCAAACAAACAAAAGAGCCCTGTCTTCTTCAGAAATTGTCAAGTCTTGAACACTCTGCTCCACAGAGAACACACTGGGGCTCCTGGCACGAAGAGCACTGTGTCCGGAGGAGCCTTTGTATTGTTTCTGGACCAGGAACTGCTCAATTTCACATGCAAAATACTGGGGCATTTTACTCCTGCTTGTACCACACTGCCAGTGGAAGCCTCTGTCTTCGTGTTGGAATGTTTCTATTTTTATATGGTTTGGGTAGTTTTTCCTAGATCTGGTTTTGGATCTAGGATCTATCACAAAACATTTTTCTCTCATTTGTTTATTCATCCTTTTTGCTTCTTGTCCTCTGTGTTTGTGAAGCCACCAGCCTTTTCAATGCCTTTAACTGTGGTTAAACATCTGAATCACCACGGAGGGTTCTGAAGAGGAACAGGGGATACATTCTCAAGGCACTGCGTACAGAGACCTGATCAAGGTGGGTCTTGGCACAGAGCTTTCTCCAGCCTCTGGGAGTTCACTGTTCAACACTCTAGGAGAGTAGAGTGCTAATGAACGAATTATGTGCAGAAACAAGGGTACCCGAGATCCCTGGCTGTGGGGTCCCTGAAATAGCCAGCCTCAAAGCAGACAAAGACTATCGTGTACTTGTGGGTTATTTTTTCCTAAAAGAAGAACATAGTAAGCACTTTTGACACATGGATGAAGTATGTCTGCATAGCCGCTGGAATGCCACGACAGACCTTAATAGCTTTGGCAGGTTTCTCAGACTGTTTTTCACATTGCAGTCCTCCCTCATCTCTGGGTGGTGTTTGGGTTTGGATATTTTAGTACGTAAAATAAAAGAGCCAGGAAACGTCTAAGGACCCAGCCTTTAAGGGAGGTATGCTGTCCTTCCCATACTTTTGTGCCTTTGAACATCCAAATGTCACACATACAAGAGATGTTTCTTCCCAGTTCTGACAAAGAAATTATTCAGGGTACAGAAATACCAGACCTCTGAATTCTGGATGGTAACTTCAATCGGCGTCCCTCTGTGGACAGCAAAGGTGGTGGGGTATAGAAACAGTAGTGCACAGCTGCCTTTAAATATGAAATAACGCGCTGGCATTTTGACACCCAGCGGAGCACATTTCCTGCTGTGTATTCGTGGTTTGTACATTTGTAAATGCACTAGGTGAAGCACCAGCACACTCCCTTGCTTCTTGTGTGTTTGTTTTTTTCCTTGCCTGCGTTTTAGATATAAGGATATGAAAGGTAGGTAGGCATGTGTGCATAGATGTTTATCGTTTGTAAATAATGTGCAAATTGAAGATGCCATTTCTCTGTCAGCCGTGATGGAAATGCTTGATGTCAGAATGTGTTTCTCTGCAAGGGACCGTCTTTGTGTTTCTCTCACACCATCTTTTTGCTTTTACTGCTGCTGCAGGGAGAAGAGGGGGCAAGAAGGAAATGCCTGGCGTGAAACTGGAAACCACGGTGTCCCGATGGCAACTTTCTTCTCCAGTGAAATCTAGTAACAATCCACAGGAACGTTGCTTTAAATAGATCCATAACAGAGTTGTAAGCAGAAAAAAAATTAGCTCTTTTTGTTCTTCTATGGCAAAAATCACAACTTCAGCTTGTATTTCAGGATGGATATTTTCACTGTCAGTCCCTGGGACTTAAAAGTAAAGTGGAAATCAATCTCAGATGGATTATCTGTGTGATATAAACATGTGGGCATAAAATGTATAGAGACTACATATGGCAGGCCCATCTGACATAAACAAGCAGGGCTGAGAAATATACATAGACGCCGTGATTGATTTGTTAGCTTCGTATGGGAACAGAGCTGAGAGCCGAGTTGAAACGTGACCTGTGATAAGCAAATGCGTATCAATGCACAATAAAAAACACGAGAATAACATCAATTAGAACAATTGTGACAACTTCTAGTCATCACGAAGTATTGTTTCAGATCCCTCTTCAAACAGGAAAAGCTTCTGATTGTTCTTAAATCCACTGGTAAATGATTCTACATTTGGGGATGTCTGACACACTAAAGCTTTTGTCCCTCATTTGTATTCAACTGAGGACACAGAGCTGCAAAGCAAGGAAGGAAAGTTCTGTCGGAAGGGGACAGGTTGCGTGGCACATGTCAGTAAGTCCATTCTTTTGTTTCATTATTCAAAATACATATTTTGTAATTCCTTACAAAGTCCAAAGCACAAAAGTCGAAGAAATAACACTTTAAACAATTGTCATGAAGTCTACCAGCTAAAGAATGTACACCCACCATTTGGACCTTAGCAAATTAATTTCCATGCCTTGGTGATCTACCTGAACAGAACAGAAATTCATATCGACATTTTTAAATGTGCTAGGGTAAAGGGTTACTGGAAATCCACTTTACTGGGGTGTAGGATTATGTTGTTCATGCACAAGACACACTATGAGTATGAAGAAACTGGTTTTCCTGTCCTGGGTCTAGGTCACCTGGCTCTTGCGGCACCCATGTGCATCTTCTCTTGGCTTTTCCATCTTCTCTTCCTGCTGTGGCTTCAGAAGTGGGGTGCTCTACAAGCCATGTTGCAGCATGTAGGGGGCACTGCTGGCATCTTTCCTATCTTTACTTTCCCAGGGTGCTTAATTCTAAACCTTGTTAGTCATGGTTTATAAATGAAGAAGTTCCTGCATCTGCCTCCCTCACAAGCCTGCTGAGGTGGGTACAGAAGTGGATGGAAGGCGTCTTCTGTGACCCATGTGCTGTCTTTGCCTCAGGATGCCAAACACATGGAAAGCATGTGAAAAAGCGGAGACTGTATGGTGAAAACCATCTCAGAACATACTAGTCTTTGCTTCAAAACCAAATTCCAGGCATGTCGTAGATACCAGGTTTCATCACAGATGTGTCATGACCCAGCAGTTATAACTATTTATTAATAAATAAACTACTATTTATTAGAAGATCATGGACAAATACAGTGAACATCATATGACCTCTACAAGCTCATTCCTGAATGTAAATATGGATGTCTCCTAAATTCTCAGTGCTCCTGGCTTCATGGCCTCTCCAGCCATACCAATAGCCACCACACTCCAGGGTGACTTCACACATAGCTATTTTCTTTCTACAACCTGTTTTTTAATCTTTCCCATTCCAGTTTCCTATGATACTTCTTTGACTAATTTATACATTCTGATTAATGTCAATGTCAATGAAAGTTTGGGCCTTACATGCTCATATATCTAACCTCCATGTTTGAAACTGGAGAACTGATATTTAAGCTTTCATAAAAGATGTGATTAAGTAATTTCTTATGAAACCACAGGCATAACACAACTAGACAGGGACATATTCTGACATGTGACTCAGAATCGTCTGATTATCTGTCCTAAGTGCAAAGTGACAGTGTTGGTATTTCTAACAGTGACCACAGATGTGTCCTTTCTTGTTCTCATTGGCCCCCTTCCACATGTCTTCAGTCTATGCCACAGTAAGACAAGAGGCCTCCCTAGCGGCCGCACAATTCTCTGGCCTCAGACTGCTCATCTATGAGGCAAGGAAGGGCTGGCTGGGCTAGGTTATGAAGTGTAAGCTCCCCTCTGATTCCAGCCATCTGACTGTGTCCAGTCAGGGCCACTGCATGTGTTATAGACACGCAGATCTGAGTGAGGAGAACCCCATTGGAGTGGTTTCTTCCTACAACGAAACACTGTGGCTTTATGGTAGCAGGGTCTTGAGGTTCTCTTGACCAAAGATGTTTATGTTAAAAGGCAATATCCACTCAGACCTCACCAACTCTCACTAAACAGCTGAGTCTGAAGTTATACATAGGCACCTCAAGTCCAATAGGAGAACATTTCTCTGGGCTCAGTTCTCTAAGTGGTGGAAATGGGTTTCCTGTGAAATTGCAGAAAATATCAAATTAATCTCTGCCATGACTGTGGGGAGATTGCCTGGAATCAAATCTCTAGTAGTAAGGTGAAGTCATGGAAAATTGGTGAAATAGGGGAAGGTAGTTAGACATATTAGTTGCAAAGCAAAGAGAATAGAAAATGAAACTAGGAATCCAAGCAGAACCATTGTTCAGGATAGCATCACTCATCCAGGGATGGAGATGTGCTCTTGTCCCAGAGTCCAGGGAGTTGCAGAAAGTAGTAAGACACGGAGCCATGGTCAGGACCACTGCACTTTGGAAAAACATACAGTGTGGATGGGCACACACGTTTCCTGTGAGAGCAATAGCCTGAGCTTCCCAGAGCTCCTACTCAGAAGGACCTTGAAAGAGGTAGGGGTACCCTGGGGTAAAAGGAGGAATGGATACTAATTTTATACATCTCCAGTGACAATGGAAATATTACACTGAGAATCAATAAGGGATCTTAACAGACAATTTTATTGAGTAAAGCTGGAAAGGAAAATATGTAATCTTTTCTTTTGCAAGTGATTACATAAATAAGTCTCTTAGTCTGTAGAACTGAAAGAGCCAAATTCTCATCAAACTATTTGTTTGCAGTACTGGGAAGCTTTTCTGATGGCCAGTGGAGGGAGAGGTAACTTTGCAGTACTGGGAAGCTTTTCTGATGGCCAGGGGAGGGAGAGGTAACAAATGCAAACAAAAACAGCTGGTTATAATGCTCTTTACAAAACCACATTTCTCTTACACAGATGGGATACATAGGCATTTTCAGATGGTTTCTTGGGAAACATGGAAGATAGTGGGTAGGGATCCATGTGCCAATGATACACATTGAGGGGTTCCTAAGAGAAACTGGTGGGAGAACAGGCCAGGAAAAGAAAAGAAAGCAGAAAAGAAAGTCATATAGCCACTAGGGGCTTAGGAAGGTAAGTCAAACCTAATGTACTCATTTAGAGGAAGAATGTAGCTGGATATTTATGACAGGAGAGCCAAGGACTGTTCCTGAAAAGATAGATTCATGTGCAGGTATGGCAAGCAAGGAAATGAGATGGAGAATGTCATAAAACACTTCAGAGAGATCAGAGGTAATCTTTTTATTAGCCATGAGCTACACAGAGCCTGGTGGATACCATTTGGAATTTGATATACAAATTATTCCTTCTGGTCAGTTTTTTCCCCAGATGTATAGAGCTGTGTAATGTGTTTAAACTTACACATTAGAAGAGCATAGGATTTTTATGAAATAACAATAATGGTCTTGGTCCCTTGTGGAATTGTGAGGTTTAAATGACAATATGCGTATTTTTAATGGACACTCACCACAGTGTCCAGGAAGAGTAAATGGATTATACATGCTAGCAAAATGAGTATTGAATTTCATTTACCTAAATAGTCATCATAAATGTTTAATCGAAGGACATGAAAATAGCACAAATACATGCGATTTGTCTCATTACTCAAGGGCAAACATCCAATAAAGCTTTTTGAACTCAGAACCTCCACTCCTTTTGATCTGAACTATTCAGGGAAGAAATTCAACTTCCTGTTTTGGTTGGAAAACACAAGTGCTAGAAACATTGTGATTCATTGTTTACATAAATCACTGGTGTACCATGGGACCTGGTTCCTCATCTGTAAATAAAAGGGTGTTACAAATGGTATCCAAATTCCCTTCCAAAGTGAATTGTTAGTGTATTATTTGGTGCATGCCATTGTAGCATGAATTAATGATAGGAAAATAAACTTTCAATTATAACAAGGGCTTCAAACTCATACTTTTCAGTTCAAAACACTAATATAAATTAAGTTTCAGATATAAGTATAAGTTATAACTAATAAGTTATAAGAATACATGAACTTTTATATGGGTGATGCTTAGAAATAGTTACTAAAAATTAACTCAATTATAATCATTTCTTAAAAAATTACCCAATGGAACCGTTGTCTGCCACACTGTGACCCTTATTCAGGAAATTATCAGAATAATGAAGGGCTTTTGCAACAGCTGCCATTTTGAAAGGGAACTCTATCAGTCCCTCCAGGAAGTTCTAGATACTTTATCTTTGTGAGCTACACAGGAATATTCTCAAGTTAAGATGCATTCATGCCCTCTGAAAGACCTCAAAAATTGGAGGAAATGGGATGGCTGAAATGATTCAAGAGAAACTGGACTATATAAAATTACTTTCACAGTTGTGCTTGTGATGGTTTAAGACTATTACTCTTGACTGTACTATGGGATTTATTTACCTTTGGGGTATGTCACTATGCATTAAAAAATCCTTTCCAGAGGAAGCTGAGTAAATGAATGCTTCCACACATATTTAAATATTAGATTTAACATACAAAGATGAACAAATCAGGTCCACATTCAGGATATAAAATCTATTTTTTAGGTCGTACTTACATTCAGTTTGTATATACACTAAGATATATGCCACTATTTAAGTTTCATAGTTTGAGAAACTGATTTTTTTTAGTAAATGGTCAAGATATAATTTTCCATTTTAAACACGACTTTATAATATTTTCTTCCATAGTACATGTTACATTAAACCTCAAGAATTAGTGTCAGCTGGGTAAAGAGCAACCTTGAACTCAGACAATCTTCTGTCCACAGAGTCTAATTAACAACAATGAAAACAAACAATCAGAGTGCCAGAAAGTAAAATGCAGAAAAATATTGCTCTGGAAATTAAAATTGCATTAAACAACTCTTTAAAAACTCAAGTTAGGTATTGGGCTGTTGAGCTTCATAGAAAGAAATCAATAGGAAGCTCTCACTCTCTGCTGTGCAAAGAGGACTATGACTCAGTGAAAGGTAGGCAGAAAAGTTGAAGCATATTATCCCAAATCTGAGGACCAAGAACAGGTTACAAACACAGACTCTGTTTTTGCAGCTTTAAAATAATATCATCTAAATTCCCTGGGCTGAAGATCAGACAGCAGAGTAGAGGTGCAGAAAAATGTCTTGGTGCCTGGAGTCAGTAGCAGGACCTTTTGTGTCTTCAAGGAACCTCACAGGTGAGGTAGTTGTATAACTCAGTGTTACAGTGCTTGCCTCCTATATGGGAAACCCTAAGGTCAATCAGTCTCCTGCACAGGAGAAAACGAGAGTGCTGGAGGTGGTGGGGATAATAGTAGTAAAGTTAAAACAGCACCATTACTTTTAAATTACAAAAAGAAAACTAATCAAGTAACTTAACTGTTTACATTATCAAAAAAGCAAATATAAAATATAAAGAAAAAGAAAATGTCATGGTAACAAAAAGGCATCAAGTTCATCACTTAGGAAATGAGAGGAAAATATGTAGATGTTCCCTGATACTGTCAGGTAAAGTGCATTTCAAAATAATGAAAAAGAGGTGCTTTAAAATATTACTGACATATTAACCAAAGAACATAATGTTTCTGATAGTTTTTCACAGAATTGTGTGCACCATATTGCATTAGTGGATACCATTGGGAACTCAGTACAGGTGAATGAGAATCCTTAGAAGGGAGAGAATTGAATACACTCTTGTCAGTGTCTAACTGGTCAGATCTGACAGAATTAATGATAACTTAATGTCTAAATCACTCAATGGAGTGTAACAGAAATTCTATTACACATACCATATGCCTAGTGACATTGTAAAATGGTTATGCTAGGAACAAACAAATATCAACATTCCTCACACAGAATATCTCATAATTTTCTTACAATGGGACATCAACTCAGTCACAAAACCTTCCACCTACAATTTGTCCTGCCTACAAGATGAGCTCAGGAATTGACAGTGAAGAACTTGTGGGAGTGGCCAACCAATGACTGGTCCAACTTGAGGCCCACATCATGAGAGAGAACCCATGCCTGACACTACCTGGATGGTCAGGAACCAGAGGCTGAACAGCTGGAAACTTAGGATAGAACCAAACATGACTGGAAAAAGAAGTCAATGAAATGATCCCTAATCATATTATGCCATACTCATAGATCAATGTGAACCCAATCTTCATCATAGGGGCTTCATCCAGCAACTTATGGGAGCAATACAGAGAACAAAAATGAAACATTAGGCAGAGCCCAGGGAATCCCATGGAAGAGGTGGAGGAAGGACTGTAGGAGCCAGAGCAGTCAAGGACACCATGAGAACTCAGACCACAGAATCAACTAAACAGGGGTCATAAGAGTTTACAGAGACTGAAGTGACAATCAGGGAGCCTGTATGGATCTGAGCTAGGTCCTCTGCATATACCTTATGATTGTGTAGTTTGATGTTCTTGTGGGACTTTGTAGAGTGGGAGTGTGTGTGTGTGTGTGTGTGTGTGTGTGTGTGTGTGTGTGTGTGTGT
>CAJQZJ010000389.1:111746-124143 GCA_907164525.1 Lophiomys imhausi | reverse complement strand
TGTGTGTGTGTGTGTGTGTGTGTGTGTGTGTGTGTGTGTGTGTGTGTAGGGGGTGTCTCTGATTCTTTTGCCTGCTTTTAGGATCCTTTTCCTCCTACTGGTTTGCTTTATACAGCCTTGGTATGAGGGTTTGTGCCAAGTCTTATTGTAACTTGCTGTATCATGCTAGGTTGATATCCCTAGAAGGCCTGTTCTTTTCTGAAGGAAAACATAGGAACAGTGGATCTGGGGGAGAGGGGAGGTAGTGGGGCTAGGAGAGGAAACTGAGGTTGGGATGTAACGTATGAGAGAAGAACAAATAAACAAAGAAAGAAAGAAGCAGTTCATGTTAAATACAATGTAGAATTCTTGTAGGGTGCAAAATTGCTCAATTTTAATAATTACCCTCTTGGTTTGTTTGCTTCAAGAGCACATCATGAGTAGGTCTGTTATGCTCTGGGACACCTGAGGGTTTCGACTCATATTACACTGTATGGTAAAATTATCTTGATGATTGGGAAACTAGACAAAGATGATACATGAAAATTGTTACTCTATCTCAAGAGAAAAATGAATGATGGCTTCTGGTGTGTCCTACAGAGAACAATCCTCTTAAGGATTGAAAATAAATTTACTGACTTAAAAAATAAATCAATGACCAGAATGGAAACAAATATAAAACTATATCTTTAAATAAGTAAAAGGCACAGGTAACTCTAGGGAGTTAGTTTAATATAAATTGGATTTAGTAAATATCTAGGGGTTTCTGATACAGTCTCTTAATTCGGAGCATGAAGGTCAACTTGGCTGTGAGCAATTAGCTTATCAGCTTGTGGAAAAACAAGGTTGAAGCAAGGTGAAACAAGGAAAGACTTAATGGACTAAGAAACAAGGTTGAAGCCAGGAAAAACAGGAAAGACTTAATGGACTAACAACAAGATATTTGGCCTGGCATTGTTTTCAGCTGCTAAGTGGGCAGAGCCCAAATTAAGCTGAAGCAGGTGGAACAAGTAGAGATCCTATTTAAGGACAAGTGGATGGAGCCAAGAGAGATGCATACTAGGAAGCCCCATGCTAGAGAGCTCCGATGCTAGCGAGTCCTCACACTAGAAAGGACAACGAGTAGTTTGTACCCTCTGATGGAGAAAGAGCTGGTGAATTGATGGCTGGATCTCCCTGAGGCAGAAAGAGGCTGGTGAGCAGAGAAAGCCTCAGCAAGACAGAAAAAGGCCAAGGACTAAACCCTGTGGCTCAGCTTTTGCCTAGAGGGGTTTGACCTGTCCGAACAGTGGCCTAAATGAAATTGTGGCAGCCTTTAAAGACTGAGGCAGAGCGGCAGAGTTGCTGATACGAAGGAAGTAAGTTGGCCTACAGATGGCTGAGGTCTCCCAGAGAGAAGAAAGCCTCAAGCCTTATTTAAGGTGAAACCATCATAGCCAATTTACCCTGACAAATCTACATCTGAGATATTCCAGAAGAAAGACTGCTAAGTGCATTAAAGGGTCTACCACGGAGACTATGTTCCTGACAACTGAGGATCTGCCCCAGAGACTGTATCCTTCTAAAAGGTTAGGAAAATAGTTATCAATTGGTTTAGTGGTTAGGTCAGAGGGGTTGTAGGAATTTGTAGGGTTAGTAGTTAAGTATTTGTATTTGTTATAAGTGATTATAGTTACTAATAAATAAATATTTAATAATTTTAAAAAAGTTCAGGTACAGGTAACCCATGCCAATAGGCAAGGGATGTGGTTTTTATGAATATTTAATAAACAATTTATTTAACTCCACATATTGAAATATATACATTAGTTTTACCATTCTAATCAGACATAAATTTGTACTATAACACACTCATCGATGCTAGAGGGAAAAAAAACAAAAATGAAACACAATCACAACATTAAGTTAGGAACATGAGATAAGTAAACCAAGGTTCTACAGAAAAAAATAGATCACGATGATAAAAATATTATTGGTAAATAAATATGAAGAACTTTTAAAGAGAAAATATTACTCATATGATCTAGTCTCCTTAATATCATAAAACAAAATGAGGACATGTGCTACCAGATTAAAAATTAAATTTCTGAAAATAAAATGTACTATTCTGTTAATGATTTTGAGATCTTTAATTAAGTAGTAAGAGATTGTTTATGTAATAAGTATACTTCCTTTTTATATTTTATTTCTGGAGTGTCTTTTCTTATTATTAATGTATCTTGCTGTTCCAGGACAAGCATAAAATTTTAATTTTTACAGTTTTTAAGATAATTAAGTGGAGAAGACATTTAGGTCTCTTTAATTTTCTTTCTGGTCCTGGATGGGTTTGGACATTCTTATGCTTTTTTTTTAATGTACAATAAATTTATATAGTTATAAATTTTATTTATGTGTTCATGTGTTATTTGAGCACAGAAGTATTATTTACAATCTTTCAATCAAACTCGTAGTGTGCCCCACAGCATTTTTGCATGTTAATTAAAATTGCTAAAATTTTGATGGATTCTTTTTAAAAGATTTATCATTTTATTTATGGATTTTTAAAATTATAAAGTTCATATTTTCTTCCAATATTTTAATGCAGAAAGCTATTTAACTATTTTATTAAGTTATTTATTTCCTTAATATTCTGATTGCAGCTTCTCCTCACTCCTCTCCTCTAAGTCTCTTCCTCTTGCCTCTTCCCCTCCACTTCTATCCACAGTTTCTCCCTTTCTCCTTAGAAAAGGGGAGACTTTCCATGGTTATCAATCAACCTTGGCATATCAAGATGCAGTAAGATTAGGTGCATCTATTCTATTGAGGCTAGACAAGGCAGCCTAGTTAGGGGAAAGGGATCCAAAGGCATGCAATGTAGTCAGAGACAGTCCCAGCTCCTGTGTTAGGAGTCCCACATGAAGACCCAGCTGCACACCTGTTACATATGTGCAGAGGGCCTAGGATAATCCCATAAATGCTCTCTGATTGGTAGTTCAGGCTCTATGAGCCCCTAAGGGTCCAAGTTAGTTGATTCTGTGAGTTTTCTTGTGGTGTCCTTGTCCCTTCTGGCTCCTTCAAGAAAGCTAATTATCGTATTTACTCCTATTTCTTGAATCTCGTTCAAACGATAAGTATGCATTAAAACTTAACTTCAAATAGATGATGAGAATTGAAGAATCTCCATTTGGAGATGGCTGCATTAGTGGCAAGCTAGCCACTAGGCAAGAAAAAGCCCTTGTTTCAACTGTAGACAGAATGCTGTCAAAAATGGACAAAATCTATAAGCACATAAGTCAACAGCCTAGCTCTGCCAAGACAGAATGGGCAAGTCCTTCATAATTCCTGCTTTACAAATAATGTCTGTCAGAGATACTGGGCCAAGAGGTTGAAGATAGATTCTCCAATGTTATAGAGAGAAATTGGAGACTGTCCAAGCGCCAGTTGTCTGTCATTTCTTAGTTTTGGAAGCTACTGGTTCTGCACTTCCTATATATTCAGATATATTTATCCTTCTCAGGTCTCTGATGTGGTTAAAGACCAAGTAGTTATAGTCTCACAGTTATGTTTTTATGTTAAGTTATTTAGGAATTAAAAGGATGTTTTAGGTCTAAGAAGATGCTTTTAAGTTGGTAATGCAAGTTAGGATAGAAATTGAGTTAGGTATAGAACTTTAAACTCATCGAAATAGAAAATAGGATATTCTTATTAGTTGCCAAATACATATGGGCTGTACATTGGGAATATATGTCATACCTTACAGTTTTCATAATTGTTTCCTAATTTTTCTTATTGTATTGTATATATTGTTACAAGAAACAGAGCCTTTTATTGGACTAAAAAGGGGAAATGTTAGGAAAAATATAATAAAAAAGCTAAAAAAAACAATTTTGATAAAACAATCTGTAATAAAACTTTTGAAATATTATAGTCAATAAATCATGATAGAATCTTGAGAAATGCACAGGTTTCATCAACACAGAAAAGACAGAAAAGGAAAACTGAGATGACAGTAACTTTGGGGATTGATGCCTGCATATCAATATTTACCCTAGAGACAATTACTTGCCTATAGATGTCAACCAAAGGATAAAAATTGGCACTGTGACATATTTTTAAAAATGATCCAACATTATACTATCTGCAAGAAACTCACTTCAGATACAAAAGCATATGTAACTGTGAAGTAAACGAATTATAAAAGATGCAAGTATTAATGTGGAAAAATAAGTGTGACTATAATAATAAAAAGGTAAGTCAGTCTGCAGGACAAAGAGAAAAATGCCTAATAATAACAAGATCTAGATTCTGGAGGAATGGCTCAGTGATTTAGCATGCTGGTTGAGGTATGAGGATTGGTATTCAGATCCAAATATCCAGGTAGCAAGCCGAATATGGCCATATCAATGTCTGTAACTCTAGCACTGAGAGAGTGGGGGCAGGAAGATTACTGAGGCTTACTTACTGCCCCCCTAACCAAAAACTGCAAGTTCCTGGTTCAGAGGGTGACCCTGCATCAAATTAACAAGGTGGAGATTGACAGGAGGAGCACATCTGACACATTGCTCTGGTCTCCACACACAAGCATCAGTGTTCATAGCACAGGTTCACAGACATATGCACATATGCTCATACACATACATCTTACTCACATGCATACACACACATATAAAAAAGGAAAGAATGCACAAATAAGGCATAATCACACTAAACACATAAGGACATGCAACCTCACCAACACACATGTCAGAACTGAAAGACCTACAAGAAGAAGACAAATACACAACCAGAAGTTTAGACTTCAAAAACTCTCTGAATAATCACTGGACCTACAAGATAGAAAAATCTGCTTGGATATGGAAAAATGAATAACACTATTGACTTAAAAGTGCCAAGCGAATTTTTTAAAAGATGTTCCAGTTTCTGAGTCACAAACAAGTCTTTTGAAAATGAAATTGTGCAAACATGCTTTCTGCCCTATAATTTTCTACAGTCCTGGAACTTGAGCAGAACATCTGTACATGAATCACAATTTTAAAAGAAAGTAAGAAATAGAAAAACCACAACAAAATGCCATCCTACAGATTGGGAAAAGATCTTTACCAACCCCACCCCACATCTAAACAGAGGACTAATATCCAAAATTTATAAAGAACTCAAGAAATTAAACACACACAAAAAATCCAAATAATCCAATGAAAAAAGTAGGGAACAGAGTTAAACTGATAATTCACAAAAGAGGAATCTCTAATGGCAGAGAGACATTTGAAATGCTCAACATACTTAATCATCAGAGAAATGCAACTCAAGATGACTCTGAGATTCCATCTGTCAGAATGGATAAGATCAAAAACTCAAATGACAGCACATGCTGGTGAGGTGGTGGAGAAAGGGGAACACTCCCCCATTGCTGATGGGAGTGCAAATTTGTACAACCACTATGGAAATCAATCTGGTAATATCTTAGAAAACTTGGAATAGCTCTACCTCAAGACCCAGTCATATCACTCCTGCATATACATCCAAACGATTCCTCACCAAACCACAAGGACATCTCCTCAACTATGTTCATAGCAGCTTTATTTGTAATAGCTAAAAACTGGAAACAACCCAGATGTCCCTCAACTGATGAATGGATAAAAAAGCTGTGGTACATTTACACAAAGGAACACTTACTACTCAGCCATCATAAACAAGAAAATCATGTAATTTTTTTTTTTTTTTTGCCAAATGGATGGAACTAGAAAAGATCATCCTGAATGAGCTAACACAGACTCAGAAAGATATACATGGCATGTATTCACTTATAACTGGAGTTTAGCCATATAGTACAGGATAACTATCCTACAATCAACAGACCGAAAGGAACAGGAACATAGACTTTGTTACTTGTTATTGGGACACTTTGCCCTAGTGGAACTGCCATGTAGGCCCTCAGTGCAAGAGGAAGCTCTTAGCCTTCATATGGCTACTGAACTGAAGGTGACTGATATGTAGGGGACCCCACACCAGAGGAGTAGGATAGGTGGGAGTAGGGGGGAGGGTGGGAGTGTGAGAGAGTGGGCCCAGGAGGGGTAGAGGGAGGAGACTGTGATGGAGATGTAAATTGAAATAATAAATAAACATAAAAAAAGAAAGTAAGAAATAGAACAGCAACAACAACAAAAATATAGTAAAAATTTAAAAAACCAAACTTTGTGAGGCATCAGTAGTATTGAGAGAAATATTCATAATATTAATGCTTGTGTTAGAAAAGAAAAACAAATCCCTGGCTAGTAGATACAAGTTACGACACCCAGATTCAAGAAAAGAAAGAAAGCAGATACAATAAACAAGTAGAGAAAATGAAGTAAGAGCAGAAAGCAGAAGGAAATGTAATTAGCACAGAAAGCTGAGGAAAAATGAGATAAAAATTAGTGTCTGTAAACCTGATGAAGATAGAAGACAGATATCATCATGCCAAGAGTGATATGAATGAGGCCATAAAAGAATCTGTAGCCACCAAGAAGGGAGACAGGGATCTGAGGTAGAATGTGGCTCAGTGGTAGAGGTCCTAGCTAGCATGGATAGTCCCTATGGTCAGCGTCTCACACCGCAAACAAAATAAAAAGAGAGAAAAGAAAGAAGAGAAAGTAAAATTAAAAAGAAAGAGTAAAGAAAGGGGAGATATTAGGGAGCCGTGTATGATACTTTATGCCATGATGTCAGTGATATAGAAGAAAAAGAAACCTAAATCCTCCAAAGTACAAGCTAAAAAAATCAACAAAAGTAAAATAGCTACAAACTTCTAAAGATTTCGCATTAGTAGATTAAAAGGCTCTCAGAAAAAGAAACTCCAGCACTAGATAGTTTCACTGGGAACCCAGCAAAGCATTCCAAATAGAAGCAACACCAATCACTGCCTTTTTCAGAAGTTCCATAGAAGTTCCAGAGCACATCCCTTTCAACTCTTGTCAGTACTGAATGTCAGGTTCAGAGGACCCAAACTTAACAGACCACATCTTTCATTTAGGAACTCAGTCATTTAGCGATGCAACAAAACATGACTGACTTGAACTCGGAAAGGCATCTCAAAGAATTATGTACCATGACAAACAGCATTTCTTTCAGATGTACAAATCAATGCAATAAATATATCAATAAGTTGAAAGGAAAAGTATGGGTAATTAATGCAGGAAATCGTTGGACAAATACCAACATTAGTCATGATTAAAACTCAGGACTTGAGCATGGAGGGGTCTTCAATTTCTTAGGGATGCTCTATGAAATAACCTGTAGCTTTAGCTGTGGGAAAGTCAGGCTCAGAAGTACGAAGGAAGGTTGCTGTCTGTATCATGTCTAATGAAATGATGCAGGACATTCTAGCTCGGCAGCAAAGGTCATGAATGTATCTACATGAGACAAAACTATTCATTCCTACTGACCTAATTTTCTAAATAAAAAATAATTTCCAAAGTGTTTTTCAGGAATAACAACAAGTCTGTAAAGTTTCTAGGATACAAAGTCAACATAGGGGGGAAAAGGTCACAATTTTATGAAACAGTAACAAATGATTAGAAACTTTAAAAACACAATATATAATTATTACAAAGAAAATTGAAACGGCTTTGAATCTAACATAGCATACATAAAACATCAAAGCTGAAACTTACTCATTGCTGGTGAGCTAAATCAAAGACCTAACTAAATGAATACATATGCATGGAATGGAAAACTCAAAAATTTTGATATAATTTTCATGTATCAATGGCAAAGGTTTCTACAAACACTGACAATTTTAATTTGTATGGAAAATCAAGTCCCTAAACAAAAGGAAATTATTTAGAAAAACAACATGGGAGAATATTACTGAGGTAACCACATAAAATAAAGTATCAATCAATATAGGAAAAGACATGTAATAGAATAAAGCAGAGAAACCACAAGATAGCCCCATGCGTGTATGCCCAACTGAATTTTTGTTATTGTTTTTACTTTAAATTTTTTCATACAATACATTTTGATCATTTTGCCCTCCCCCAACTCCTTCCAGATTCTCTGCACCTTCTCTGCACCCAACTTCACATACTCTGTGTGTGTGTGTATCTCAAAAATAAAACAAAACAAATGTGAAAATCAAAACAAAGAAAAAAACCATCAAGATAAAAAAGTTGCAAAACAAAACAAAATAAAATGAAAAGCCCTCTCACATACACAAAACATGGAATTTATTTTCTGGTGGCCAGCTATCTGGGCGTGTGGCGTCCCCTGAAGTGTGGTTGACATACCCCTAGCAATTCACTGAATCTACAGTGCTCTGAAGTTTTTCGAACATTAAAATGAAGCTGTGGGAAAATCTTTTGTAGTAATTTTGTTATATATTAACATGAGATTAGTAGATGTTCCCTAATGGGATACTTGTCACATTCTAGATATATCAAAGCAACAAAACATTTATACAATAGATATCTATTTTGGAAAAATTAGATATATTAGCTAAAACAACTAAACCACAAACTTGGAGTTCATCAAATTAAAATCTCCTGATTCTTAAAGACATAGTCAGTAGGTACAAACTCCCATGAATTGGCAGAAAATATCCCTGAAGTGTGTATCTGAAAAAAGAGTTGTATCCCAAAATATTTTAAAAGATTAATTCTCAATTATAAGAAGAAATCCAAACACTTTAAAAGTTGTTTGCACAGACTCTTTCAATCAAAGGCCTTCATGCAAGAGCCACCTACAAAGAAGCAATAAATTGTTATTTTACATGCATGTGAGTGTACATGAGTTTATGTGTAGCACATAAATGCAGGGGCCTGTGGAGTGGAAGACATTGGTTCTTCAGGGATGGAGAGAAACGTGGCTGTGAGCCACCATCTGAGTGCTGGGAACCCAACCCCAGTCCTCCACCATAGCAGCAAGTCCTCTTAACTATTGTGTTGTCTCTCTAGCCCCCGTTGAATATGTTTTCAAACAAGCAGTTGAATTCTAGAGTTGAAATTGCTCTGGTGTCCCAAATTAAAGAGGCCAATGGAGTAATATGTTAACAGTTTGGGAAAAGACAGACTGCCAGTGAAAAAAGTTCAAATATAGGTAGTTACTGGGCACTAGAACTGGAGTTCTGAGGACAAAAGTCTGATCGCCTGTCACTAAGTACTGCTGAGGAAGGGTTGCTCCAGAAAGAAAAATGTGGCTTCTCCAGAAAGTGGACACAGGAAAAAGGAAATTAAAAACCTGGCAGACAAAACTAACAGGTCCAGGGGAGCATAGACGAAGGAGGGAGATTTATAGGCAATCTTTTGCCAAATGGTAGCAAGAGGTCATCATGGAAACTCAGAAAGCTGAGGATACAGACACTGGGTGACCAGGACAGAGAAGTGTTTCACAGAGGTTTCTTTTAATGGAGAAGTTGTCTCAGTGTTTCTGGTGACATCTTTTCTGTGGTCAGTCCTCAAGAAATTCTTAGAGCTCGTGTTGAAGACATACTCTCTTCTGAAGTGTCTGATTTGATTTTCATACTTAAGACTCTTCTGTCTCCAGGATATTCTTGCAACACTATAAGGTAGAGATCTAATTTTAACTTTCAATATCTTTTCTTCCTAGTCGTTCATTGACAAGTCTATCATTTTTTTTCCTTATTTGGTATCCCAGCTCAGGCACAGCTGCTTTAAAAAAAACTGAGCATGTGTGTGTGTGTGTGTGTGTGTGTGGTGCATGTTTGTGCGTGCATGCGTGCGTGCGTGTGTGTGTGTGTGTGTGTGTGTGTGTGCGTGTGTGTGTGTGTGTGTGTGTGTGTGTGCGTGCGCACACACACATGCTCATTTGTGGTTCACAAGCTTGTGTTTATGTACACAGATGCCCATCTCTCCCTAGTAACAATTAACATCTCCAATATGTGGTGAATATCTTCAAGTAGAAAATATGTTATGTACATGAAAGAAAATCCATTAACACATCTAAAGGAAGGTGATGCCCCTTTGAGGGGAGAAAGGGATTATCAGCATGTTAAGTGTGATGAGTCTGGCCTGTTTTATCACACTGACTGGTATGAGAGCAGACATCATCAGATGGTTGTGAGCAGACAAACATGTCTATGACGCGTCCCACTGTACAATTGTCTTGAGTCATGCTTGTTGTCTATTTTCATGACCAAGAAGCTTCAGGGAGCATGAACTCACCCAAGCTCTTACAACTAGAAAATGATGGTTGCAAAGTCAGAGTGCTGTCTCAGTTCATAACTTCTGCTGCTCAGATACCATCACCTACAATGAATGCTTGTGTATGCAGTCATCCTTCTTGACCTGAGGCTTTGCTTGCTTCCTGTTTAGTTCCCAGAGCCCAACTAAATTCTGAAAACAGTAAATGGGAAACTCCTGAAGTAAAATCTTACATTTTTTTTTAGCTGTGTGCCATTCCAAGGAGTGGGGAAAAATCTAGCACCATCCAACCTCAGCTCTCTAGGAGCATAAACTGTCCCTTGGCCCTTTGTTTGCATCCACAGGGTAAACCTCATCAAACCACTATTTGGTTTGTACCTATGTGTGAAATTGGTCTGTAGTGTTTGTGTACTCTTTTTACCTAATCATTTTTTTTTCAATCAATAATGACACCAAACAACAAAAGAGTCAACGAAGCTCTTCTTAACCTCTTACTGTGCCTAATTGGAAATATTGGATATTATAGAAGTGTCAAGTATAGGGGAAAAACACAACATGCAAGGGGTCTGGCTCTAACCATACTTTGAGCCATCTGCTGGATATTTGGAAACAATTTTTTTCATAGATAAGGTATAACTGTGTAGATATATGTATATACTGTCATGATTAGCACAATTTGTAGACTAAATTTGGATTTTAAGAAATATTTAGATTTACCCTTTGAAGAGGCTCTTTCTCCTTACCCCCTCCTTGTGTCTCTCTCTCACTCTCTGTCTCTCTCTCTCTCTCTCCTCTTTCTCCCAGTTGCTGAAGCCAAGGTCCTGGAAGGTAGACCAAAGCTTCTTTTGAGCACTTTTTTTTTTTTTTTTTTTTTTGAGCAGCACTCAGTCTTCCTAATTAAATTGCCACACCACAATGAGTATGTCCGCTGTGCAGACCACTGTTTCTCAAATAGTTTGGGGTCTTCTTTTTGTCTACAGTGGCAATCAAGAAATGAATGACTTTTTACAGTTTCCCATCCTGCTGTTGTCCAGGAATGTGTAGGTAGGGGTCTAAAGAGAGTAGTTTTTAGGAACAAGTGCTCTGAGTCAGAATGCCCTGAGTTTGCATTCCATTCCACTCATTGGTGTCTGACACTGTGGAGCTACGGAGCCAGTACACAGTAATGACAATACTACGGGCATCACAGAGTTTCCTTTCTGCTATACTGGGAACAATCACCTTTCCTTGCTTAATGCTATAGTCTGATCTTTTAAAAATGCGTTTGTATGAAATGATAACATCCTTGATTAAAATATTGTCTTATACAGGGCAATCAAAGCCCACAAATTCACTGTTCTGAAATTTTAAATATGGTGATTTTTAAAGGTTTTCCTACAGAAGTATGCTAGCAATAAAACTCAGAACAAATTTTATCCATGTAAAAATACCAGTTTTCAATTTCAGTATTTGACCACTAATAATAACTAATTATTTTTTGAGCAAACTGTATCTACTGCACTCTACCCTTCCCACCCCCATCTTTTAAAAAGCAGAGTTTATTTTTAGAAAGTCCAAAAGAAAAGAAACAATAGACTTATAAAAGGACTGGACTAAATCTCCTGCTGGATAAGCCAGTCCCTGACCAGGGAGTGCAGGGTTTGGAGGGAATCCATTGTTCAAGGTTTAATTTACAGAACAAAGTTTGAATTTCCTCACATAACCACCTATGGGAACTGTGTTATTTTTTTTTCTCTCAAAAAAAATGCATGGAAGCAAAAGGAAGTTGAGTAAGAGACAGGTGAAGTTGATGCTCAACTAACATTTTTGTTTCAGAAGCAGAAAGAGGAGAGATTTCTTCAGCTTGCTTGAAAAGCTCAAACTTTGAGCTCCCTGCCAAGGAGCCAAGCACAAACTGACAAGTCTGACATCTCCCCTGCGTTCCCAGCTCCCGGTTTCCATGAAAATCCTGGAGTCGCTGGATAGGGAAGACTGTGAGGCCTTCAAATAATCACTCTTTCAATTTGCCCTGTGTTGATTTCCACAGGAAACAAAAGTGGGAACTGTAGCCCTGTAGCCAGCAGCGAGCAACTGTCTCCTTAGAACCCTCCCTTGCTGGCTTAGCTGAGCCAGGAGCTGAGATCTGAAAGTGGTGAGGTTTTTTCTTTATTTCCCTCTTTCCTTCTTCCTTTGTACTTTCTCTTTTCTTTTCCTTCCTTCTTTCTTTCTTTCCTTCCTTCCTTCCTTCCTTCCTTCCTTCCTTCCTTCCTTCCTTCCTTCTTTCTTTCTTTCTTTCTTTCTTTCTTTCTTTCTTTCTTTCTTTC
>CAJQZJ010000389.1:92356-111736 GCA_907164525.1 Lophiomys imhausi | reverse complement strand
TTCTTTCTTTCTTTCTTTCTTTCTTTCTTTCTTTCTTTCTTTCTTTCTTTCTTTCTTTCTTTTTTTTTCCCAAAGGCCCCTTGGCTTCTGAGGCTGTGGAATTTTCGTTCTGGAAAGCAATAAACATGAATGGGAAGAAAGTGAAAAATTACTTCCGCCATCAGGTGCTTATACCCCTTCGGATTTACTGTTTTTCATGCACAAGACTCTTCTCATTTCTCTACCTACTGGTTTATGTATGAGAACTGAAGCCCATTTTATAAAAGGGAAGTGATAGATCAAACATAGAAGAAACTGCATCCTTGGAAGCTTAAATCCGGGACCGCTGCGGTGAGTCTCTCCTGTGGAACCTCTTCCTCAAGCAAGCAGCTCAGTCGGGCTGCAGGCCTGCCCCTTCTCTAGCTTGCCCATTACGGGTTACAAAAGCTGGAGAGATTTCCACAGAGACATTGCAGAGGAGACTGCGGGGACACACAGCCTGCTGGGGGACTTAGTCTGTAAGCCTGTCACTTGAGCAAGGATAGTATTTAAAACTTCAGCGTTGAGCAGGACGTCCAGCACTAACATAAAATAAGGAAGCCTTGGAATCTGAATGGCTGCGGGGAGTGAGGGTTTTGTTTAGGAGAATTATACCATATTAAATTCTAGGAAAATGGGATAGGAGTCTCACCTTACGTGAAAAAATGATCAGAATAGGATGACTGAAAATCAAAACACAGAAGTGCCCTAAACTGATGACGTTCCTTTGTCAGTAGATCTTTACATTTTTTTTTTAAAATGAGGGAGAAAACAACCCACTTTACTGTAAAAGGGATAATGCTGGAAAGGGATCCATGGAAGAACGGATTTGCTGTACATATTTACACAGTTAACTCCATCAGACAACATCCTCACACCAAAGAGAAACCCACCACGCATCCCTTTCTCAGGACATCTGCAGTGCCCCAGGGTTCCACTCTCCTCTTCTGCCTGCACCATCAGTCTCAGCAGCCCGGACCTCAGCGGAGGGACGGGGGTTTCCTTTTCAACTCTAACATAAAAGTACATCATAATTTTTGCATTTAATTTATTTTTTAAACTTTGTCATATTTATCCTTAAAAACAGACTCTTTAACTGTATTTCCTATTCCCATCACCTGGGGGCATTGGCATTCAGATGTCTTGCTTAAAAAATATTCAAAGAAGAGGTTATTTTTGATAAACATGTATGTGTTTCTAGCTGAGATCTAAAATTTAGAGATAATTTATTTGGGTCAAGCCTTGAGGTTGCAGCAAAACTAAGTATCATAATTGAAATGTGAGAAAAAATCCTACAGAGCAGAAATTCAAGAGTTAAAGGGGGCGCAGGAACATGAGTGACAAGGACTACTTAGGTGTTTGTAGTCCAATGATCCTTTCAAGAGTCTGCTAAGCAATTTATGCCTAAGTAGAACAATAATAGCAGAAATAGGGCTCTGCCTCCTCCTCATTCTTCTCCGCCTAATTCATTGTTGCTTTTGCCATGAGTTCTTTATGGGGCATACATAAGGAGTGTATTCTGATAATAGTTTAATCCCACTACACCCAATTATATATCTCCTTTAACTAGGGCCTGCCTCCTTCTCTCTCCCTACTTGGAATGATGTCTAATAAAACAGAATGTGCTAACAGACAGAGCTAAGAAGACAACAAACCTCTCCCTGCCCAACATTGAAAATTACCAACAGAAGCAGTAAGGCACTAAAATGGCCAGAGAGAGTCCAGAATGAGAGGGCTGTCTGTCACCCATCTCCTGCCATTATCAACACAGCCCCTCATGACCTAAGAGATGCTGCCTGTGAGAGAAAAACTGCATAAACACCAATATTTTATTAACCAACCCATTTTAGAACTTTAGTCATTAAACCACATCTCCATGGACTCTTCAGAGGTACTGTCCGAGAAAAATAATGGATTGTCTGAAAACTTTTATCTTGGCTATTTCTTGCCTCCAGGGTTGTGCTCTTTAATTATTAAAGTGTGGTATTAATGAATCATGCAATCCTGGAAAGAAAACTAGCTATACCATTGAATATGAAAGACAAAAATCTAATATACAGAGTATATTGTATACATAGTACAGATATACTTTGCATCCACCTTCCAAACAGCTAGCGCCCCCAACACCCCCTCCCTTCTTTACAGCTGCTCAGTCTGCAAGAATGTGCAGAAGTAATTTATGTGAAATGGCCACTATTGTTCTTGATTCTGATTTGGTTCCAAAAAAGCCAAATAATAGAAAGCATTTTGAACGTCTATTTTGTGCACCTGTTGTGCACATTTATGAAGCTGAGATGATTTCCATTTACGTAAGTCAGATCTCTCAACATGCCTTTCATGTATCGCAGTGTGCTGCTTTGCTCAACAAAAATCCAGGATGCTAGAAACCAATGCTGTCCTAAGTTTATTGACAAAATGGCAAAGGCAAATGCAGTTGAATGATGGGATGGTTCTACCTGGGAACAGGGGAACAGCCTAACTGCCATTCCAGGGGCATTTAGCTCACATGACTACATTTCAAACAGCTTGGAGGTACTCAAAGAATATAAGATGTTGGCATTGTTAATGAGGCTTCTCTTTTAGCATGCCCTAAGATATTTGTAGATTCACCTTTTCTCTTTTTGCTTTTGGTCTTAGAATCTAAGAAGTATGAATAGGTTTTTTTTTTTTTATCAACTGTGTGTGGGGGCTGGGGATGATTAATATTTTCTGATCAACTTCAGAAGTCCTCGGGTACTACACCTGCCACTTGTAACCTGAGCATCATCACCCTAAATTTCATTTCACAGTATGGCCCTCACAGACACTTCTACGTGTTTCCTAGTAGGTTGCCGTACATAGCTCTCCATGTGCAATGACATCATAGCTCTATGAGGATGCACTTGGTAAGAGATGTTGTGGTACTCTTTGATGATGTGACCTCTATCTACATCTGCAGAGCAGCAAGGACATGTGGGATCTGCATTTACAGAATGTCCAAGCCCTCTTAACTGTTTTTGGAGTTTATTAATGAGTATCATTTTTGTAAATGAACCCCTATAAATGGTCCTGATGCCAAGTGTAAATAATCAAGGTATTTACATTACATCAAAGGTAAGGGCATTACAGACTTTGTGTATCCTTTTAAAATCTAATATGCTGGACTCCATTAGCAAGATTAATGAAAGATGCTACTTTCAAAGTTGACTCCCAGAGGCTTGATCTAAGGCGGAAAGTCTCCGGATAACTTGGGCTCTGTCCTGATGTCTGATCCACACACCCTTCCCTGTCCTTAACAGAAAGGCTGCCAGATTCAGGTTGAACATCTATGGATGCCCTGAACCCTAGGAAGTAAACCAGTCGGTGGCTCTACTTATAAGCAGCGCTGGAGGCTCGGTTTCCTATGTATTCCATTAAAATCGGGAGACTGAAGTAGAATCAGGCAAGCTACAGGAAAAACAAAGCCAACCAAGCCTCTTTCTGTGCACAGACATAGGACCATGTTTTTCTTAATGCCCTGTTGTTAGATCTTGAGATCTTTCTTATTTGTGAAACAAAGTGTTCTATTTTGGTTTCTTTTGTTTCAATGAAACACTACAATCAAAACCAACTTGGAGAGGAAAGAGTTTATTTCATCTTTTAAGTCCTAGATCACACCTCATCCAAGAACCTGAGGCAGGAAGCTGGAAGCGGAAGCAGAGGAAGACATGGAAGACTACTGCTTTCTGGATTGCTTCTCATTGCTTCCTGACCTTATTTTCTTACACAACTAAGGACCACAGACCCAGGGATGGGTGGAACTGTTCCCAGTGGGTTGGAACATCTGCATCAATCATCAACCAGGAAAGTGCCCTACAGACTTGCCTACAGGCCAGTCTGATGGAGTAATTTTCTCAGTTGAGGTTCTCTCTTTCCACATGACCCTAACTTTGTGTCAAGTTAAAAAGCAATAACAACAAAACCCAAAAAGGAAAAAGCAAACCGCCAACTAGCCAGCACACAAGGCTCCCCATGATTTCGTTTTGAACTGAGGCTTAGACTTTGATGCTGATCCTAACTGAAGCTATGTTTTACAGTTGGAAGATTGATTGGAAAAAAAACTTACTCATTTTTTAAAATGGGGAGTGCCCATGATATTTTGGTGTATGTATATCTGGACATCAAAATATACAGTCTTTTTTGGGTTTTATTTGCAAAGCAGATTTTCTAGGCCCTCGTGTGTTTCCTTCCTTCCCTGAGCCTCATTTTACTTCATCCAGTTAGGAAAGAATAGGGTAGCAATATGAAACTTCAATAAGGCGTAGTCTCTGGCCTTCATCATTACCTGGCTTCTCTCTCCTTTGCTTTTGAAATACTGATTCAAACCTTGGCTTGTTAATCAAAAATAGAAGGTACATTATAACCAAGCTAGCGAGCCAAAGCTTGTAGCCAGCTTGAAGTTAAATAATTGGAAACAAACAAACAAAAAAACCCTCATGCCTGTTTCTTAATAGCTCAGGACCTTTTGAAATGACAACTACCTTTACCTTTCTGCATTTGCAAAATGAGGATGTCCACATCTGGCCTTTCCTCTTAGCACACTGAGAAAAAGAGTGCTGTGGAGACAACCCCAGGGGTTTGTGGAGTTTCTACACAAGTTCCAGAGACCCCAGCCCAGAGCAGAGTTCTGTCCCTACACTCAGAACTAAAGAACACAGAAGGTCATTAGACTGTTGCCATACAGAGATCCCATTGCGAATACCTTGAACGACTCAACCTTCATGATCAGATGCATTCTGGGTACTGTGTAACACTTCATAGCCACCAAGGAAGACCAGAGAGATCCTCTAGAACAGCTAGAGACCTGAGTTTGAACTCATGCTTTCATCTTTTAATGGTTTAGCAGATAATTTTGGGCAAATGGTCCAGATCAAGTGCAAGCTCACACCAGCTACAGCCAGGATGGTTTGTGCGGGGCATCAGGGGTCAATGGGACATGCCAGAATGCAAGATCCCTGTGCTATATAAATATAAATCATGTTCCCCAAAACAGATGCCAGGCATGGCTCCAGGTACCAAAACACCAAAACAGAACTGCGGGAAAGGGGTATCTAATATCTAACCTTGGTTTCCAAGGAGGCTGTCATAATTTTCATGGAATGTGAATATTCTACCCCTATTTGAAAGCCCACTTCCACTGTATAACATAAATATGTTAAGTGGTCATAGCTGTCAAAAATCTCTTATGACCAAGGTTATTGTGAGTTTTATCATTTCATAACTTCAACTCAACTTTTCTTTTAGCAGTTGGTTAATAAAAACTAAGCTATCATGAAATTAGCTTGTTTTTTGGTGATGAAATATTAAGCATTTCTTAAATTATCTGATATACATGAAAACATTTGAAATTATATTTATATATAAAGTATTATAATTATCATTGTAGACATAGCAGGAGAGTTATCCCCTTAAAGTAAATATAATAAGTAAAAATTACCAGGAATTTCAGTGCAGTGTTTTCTGAGTAAATCTGAAGGAAACTCCTCTGAGATGTGTCTCCTTCAGCAGAGACTCCTTTGGCTTATGCTTCCTTCAGATGGACAGAAGTCAGTGTCCAGGGTCTGCAATTTGGCTTCGTGGTTCTCAGGCTGGTGGTTGGGAGTTTTTCTCAGAATGTGAGCACGTGCTTCAAAGAGCAGGTTCTTGACTAAATGAGTTCATATTCAGGAAATTAGCTCACTCTCCTCTGTATGGAGACAGTGCAACTCCTTGGGGAGTTGCCCCTTTTGCCAACCAGGCCCCTGAGATTTCCTCCTGGGCCTCTGATGTAGAAAGTGTGCTTCATGTCTGAATGCAACAGGAGTACATTCCACATGTGCCTAGTCAGTTCTTTGGGTGTTGGGGACACAGCTAACTGCTGATCAGTTCAGCTCGCAGTAGAGGTAACAGTTTCCCTCAGAACATCATCCCTGAGCGATATCATATGAACATTGTCTCCATCAGTCAGTTTTGAGAATAGATTGCATGAATGCCAGCCTGGAGCTGTAGCTCATTAGTAGAACAACTCGTCTGACATGTGCAAGGCCTTGGATTGAATCCTTTGGGGTGAGGGGGAGTGAGGGATACTTGCATATAAATGTCTGAAGTCTCAAATATATACTTCCTTGTATACAACCACAGGTTTTTGAAGAATTGTACATCAAATAAGGAGAGAAAAGTGTCATACCTTTCTAGAAAACATTAATTTCATGTGTGGAATCAGTCAGGAGAAATGAGATATTTTTACTGCATTAGTCAGACTTCAGATGTGGTTTTATGGAGAATGTTAAACTCAGACATACGAAGAGTTTGTCAATGAAAAAAGTGAGAGGGAATACAGAACATCACAGCACAAAGATGCCCAAGACACAGTGTGCTAATCTTTCTTATACATGCACACACTCAGAGAGACATATTCAGACACTCACACACATACTCACACATACTCATACACTCAGAGACACATACTCAGACACACACACACACTCACACATAATTTACACACACACTCAGAGACACATACTTAGAAGTACATACTCAGACACACACACAGATAAAAATACACTTAGAGACACACAGACAGATATACATATACACACACAGAACACACAGATACACACACATATTTAAAGACACACACTCAGATACATATACACACAATCATATGTAAATACAAATACACAGAAACATAATACAGATATCTATACACACACACAGATGTGTACATACATACAGACACACATAAACAGATATACACACACACTCAGAGACAAAAACACAGATACACACACAGAGACACAAACAGATACACACACACTCAGACACACACACAGATATACCAACACAGAGACATACATACACTTAGAGATACACAGACTTTCTCTCTCTCTAAACACACTTTTCAGAGCAGAGATAACACTGCAAGGTGTTAACTCCTTTTGACTCTAATTAGTGTCTCTGTAGACCAAAGTTCATGGTTGCAACCCCTCACCATGAGAATGGTGGATAGTACAGAGGGAGGAAGGAGAGGGAGAAATGTTGGAGAAATGACTTGGTGCAGATGCTTGAACAGGGTCTCTGCATTCACACAACACTGCGGACTCTTGTACATGCTCAGCTTGGATGCTGGGTACCATTTATCATCTATCACTGGCCCTCGCTCCTCTGTTCAGCAGGTAGCCTACAGGTGAGCCTTCACCCGTTGTCTGTTTTCTATTGTTCTAATAGAAAACCTAAGACTGAACAACTTGCATACAAAAGAGGTTTGTTTACTGACTCCTGTCTGGAGGTGGGGAAGTCCAAGAGTCCAAGAGTACTGGCAAGGGCCCTTGTGGCTTCAGTACAAAGAGGGGATTAATGAGCAGAGGACACTCGGGTATGCAGATAAGACAAACACAGACTTTTACATGTGGCAATGCAGTAGTGCACGTAGTCTCGTGCTAGCAGGAACTCACTCCCTCTCAATGACCCAGTCACTTCCTCAAGGTCCCACTGCCGCCACGGTGGGACCTGAATTTTGATGTGTGATTTTTGAGTGGAGACAAACCATGGCAAGATACATGTCAGCTCTCAGCATATGTCTTTTGGTTTTTATGTGTCTGGGTATGTTTATTTAAGCCAGAACATTTCAAAAAGAGACCAGTAGCACAGCATATAATGTTTGCTTTTGTTTTGTGAATGACAGAATCCCCACGGTTAAATCAGAAGACATAACCACCTCCACGCTGACACATTAACTTACACCGATATTCCCACTAACTAAAAGACCTTCCTCTGAAATCCTTTCCCAGACAACAAGACGAGCTCCTACAAACAAAGAGAAATAAGAGAAATGACCTTTTTTTTTTTTTTACATTTTTACGCATGTCTACTTCCCTTGGCTGCTGATACATGGCAGGATGCTTATCAATTGCTAATAAAATCCTTTTCCCTTTCCTCTCCTAACTTTCTTTCTCATCGTCCATTCCCCCAATCTGTTTGACTTTTAAGAAAGAGAGAATATGCACACCCACCATGCCCCAATAGCCATGTTATTAAAATGTCACTTGCCTGGTTGCTTTAATTTTTATTTTACTGAGAATTGGAAGGCTGCATGACACAATATTGGTTTCTATGAATCTCAGAAAGATGTCAACTTCCCAGGTGGAAAACATGTATCCTGGGAAACTGTTTCTTGCCAACAAAACTGTCTCTCCAGAGCTTTCATCAAAGTGTTCATAGACTGCTCCAGATGAGAAGCAGAAGAAATATTTCCAGATGATCCCATCATCGTTTAGGCAAATCCTGAGCAATGTGGAGCAGACTGGGTGCCCTTTTTTTCTCTTCTGTCCCCAGGTCAAATGGAAGTTTGGGCCTATAAAAGCAACCAAGGTGAACTCACTCATTCACACCACAGGGTAGATGGCTCGCCACAGGGTGCCCTTGATGGTTCTCTGTCCACTCTAATTTTAAACATCCAAGCAATGGGACTCCCACCACTTTTCTTGCAAGATTACCCTACAGTCTAATAGACCTCAGCATTAAGAAGATTTTCAATTGGTAATTGGTAATCAACCTAAATTTCCCTTTTCTTAATTTCATGCCATTACTCCAACCCCTATCCCCTTGTTCCACCTAGTTCCTCCCTCTCATTAGTGTTTACACTCTCCAAATACTAATAAATAGCTGGCAAAAAAAGCTCTCAATTCATTACGTAGCTAGACCATAGATAGTTCTTTTTCTTTAATTCAAATCGGTTCTCACATACACACTTTTTTCTTGAAACACTTTCCAACAATAAAAGGTTCAAGCATTTTCACAATAGGCAAAACAAAAGTCTGCAAATGGAGAGCGCAGCAGTTTGTAATGGGCTAGAGGGGAACAGATGCATCCTTAATGTGGGCAAGTGATAATGGTGTAGTTAGTCACCTTCTTCTGCCCTTCAGACACGAACAAACCCTTGAACCATTTGGGTAAAGTTTTTGTCCCCTAATGCAATCTATTTTATACTCATTCTTTGGCTGAACAGACATATTTAGTACTATATAATATTAAGTATCATATATATAATAGATGCATTATACTATACAGTATATAAAATATTACTAAAAATTGTATCACTTGTATCATGGTTATACAAAATATTGCAAGGTGATCTTTCAGAGAGCTAAGTCTCAGTTTGTGCTTTATTTATAACACAAATTGTTCTTTTCAAAGTTTAGACCATTTCATGTATTGGTTTACTGGTACAGTCAAAAAGACCAAGTTAGTCACAAAACTTCACTTTGCTTGCTTTGTTTTAAAAATTGAGATTTCCATTTGACTGCCTTTAATAGTCCCAGACTTTCTCTCTAATGGTCATTTCAGAAATAGTAAGTACTCCTGTCCCCAGGGATCAATCTAGATCCTTTAGGTAGTGGCTTGTGTTAGTGTAGATCCTTCAGTGCTGACACTCTCAGTTCTTTTGCCTGAGTTTTAAGTCAATTTTCTGTTGACATTCAACCTGATGCATGTTTTACAAGACTAACCAAGCTGGAGGAGCAAAGCAGCCTTGGACATCTTTGGGGAACTTATCCTACATACTACACCTCAAGACATTTCATGCTATTCCAGCAGTTCCCAGTCTTCCTAATGTTGCAACCCTTTAATACAGTTGCTTATGATGTGGTGACCACCAGTCATAAAATTACTTCATTGGTACTTCATAAGTGTAATTTTGCCAGTTATGAATTACAATGTAAGCATCTTATATGCAGAACGTCTGGTGTGTAACTGCTATATGGGGGTCACAGTCCACAGGCTACAGAACTCTGTTATAATGTGGCACCCTTTGGTGCCAAGGTAGTGCTATTCCTGGTGTTTATTTCTTTACATCTTCTAGAGATGTAGGATAGGAATCCTGAGCATTTGCAGCTATCATCATATTCAACAACCCTTCAGTCTTAATGCATGAGCAAAGACTAAGTGAGCATTCACTATTTCTATTTTTCTCTTCCTTAGGCTAAGTGGTAGTAGGTCTAAAATGTTACAGCAATTTCTAAGAATGTCTTGTTCACATGTTTTTGGCATCACAATGCTCTTTTAAGTTGAAAACAACTGAAATAAACTTTAGCCAACTTAAGCATAAGGGAGGGAATTGGCTGAGACAAGCTCTGGCATTTCACAGAACACAACATGGGTTGACCAAGCAGGTCTATGGAAGGCATAGAAAGCCGGCCAGTTTCTAGCTTCCTGGAACAAATGTGAAATGTATGCGTTTATGCATCTTCTGCCATGTCATTGAATGAATCCTGTTCCAACAACTCCAGCAAGCCAGCTTCTATGTTTATGTTCTAAATTCCTGGGAGAGAGACATTGGCTCTATTTGGGCCCCCATTGAGCCTGGTGCATAAACTAGACCATGGATTTAGACACCAGACATTGGCAATACAGTGGGCCCACTTTTGTGTGCTAAATATCGCTTTCAGAGAAGGGGAACTTGCTGGGAAAAATCCATACAACCAAGACATCTGATTCTCTGTCCTTAAAGTTACATTACATGGAACTATTGGGAAGTTTAACTTGTCGTATGTAATCAACTTTTATTCCATTTATCTTTCCTATTTTTTCCCTAAGATTGACATATGGAGTCTCTAATATTTTTTTTGAGTCATTGAGCAAAGAGATAGAGGTGAAAACCTGGAATCTTTCAGATATACCTGACCTTCAAAGTTTCAGTTACAATAGTTCTTGTACATAAGATGAAAATATAATTGGCTTTCTGTGTTTTGGCTTCTTCCAGAGCTCTCAGTCAGTCATGAGTGAGGATAGGGGAGAGAAATTAATTAAATGTTCAATCAAGTTTCGAGCTGTCATGCCTGATAATTTAAACCGTCTTTCTCAGTTGGTGTTCATTCTTCCATTTGGATAAAATGCCCAGTCTCATGTTTTCTTCCCACACTCCTTCAGTTATGCACAATAATGTTCTGGAGAGAGGGGAAAATACGTACAATTGATGGATCCTAGTGGTCACAGGAACAAATAGGAACTCCTCACATAGTGTCCTTGTGCCGGTTTCAAATCTTATCACTCAGCCTTATTTCTTTTAAAAACTTAAAAGGTATTTTCATTTTATGTGTGTAAGTGTTTTGCCTACATAGAAATCTGTGCACCACATGCATACTTGATGTCTGAGGAGGCCAGAAGAGGGTACTGGATCCCCTGGACCTGGAGTCACGAGCAGGCTGTGAGTTACCAAGTGAGTGCTGGGGATTTAACGCACTGAACCCAGGTCCTCCAGGAGAGCAGCAGTGTTCTTAACCACTGAGCTCTAGCTGCCCCCACCCCCATCTCTAGGTAACCTTAACTCATGAGATGACTCCAAATGAAAGTCATCATTCGAAAGAAAATAGCATAGCATAGCGAGTGAGACCCATACGAATCTGACCCTTTATTTAGGCTTGAACAGACTGACCATGGAAAACCAGCAACCATTCCTGGGGACATAGCCTCCATCTCTCTGCCTACAGGACCCTGACTCTCCACTATGCTTTCATTTCAGCTACCATTCTGTGCTGGTGACAACAATGTCTAGGTTTTGCTTTACATAGCCAAGAGTAGCCATTGAAACTCAGACCAAAGGCCTCCTTCTACTTAATCATGTCGCAAGAATAATTTCATTTCATGGAGACTTAGAAGAGAAGACCTGTCCTTCCATTCTTAGAGAAGATCCTGTGGAGAATAGCTATATATCTCTAGGCCTATCTATCCTGGACTTTAAAATTTGCTGGACATTCCCATAAGATAAAATACTGTGGTCTGAGGTCATTCCCAGGCACAGGTAAGCTGTGGCTTTCAGGGCCTCTCACTATACACTTTTAATCTGATTGGTCAAGCATAAGTCACATCTTCAAGAGGAAAATTCGGTTTGATATTGTTCAAAGACTAGCTCTAACTAATCTTGGCCTAGTGACCTGAACTGTGGGAATTTTTCAAGGTTGTCTACTTCTAAAAAGAAAATGTCTGCATGCTTCTTCGTAGAGTTAATGGATCTAGAATATTGTCTCTTATTACTACATACTTGCAAATATTGTGGTTCTTTTTCAGATTAAGATGGTCATGGTGGTCATAATAAGTGAATTTTTATTGAATACAATTATTTTTATTAAGATAAGAGAAGGTGATTCTGTGATAAATACTACTAAAGAATTTGTATTTTCAGTAGTACCTCAGCAGCGCCAGGACCTGGATTCATTCTAGTTGGTATTTTGTTTAGTCACTGGCTTTGTTTTTACTGGCTTCACCTATGGAAATATTAAATCAATTCTGTGTAACTGTTGTGGGTTAAAAAGTCAGTTTATCTTTAGTTTCTGTGATGGGATGTTTTCTTTGTAGCTGGGAAGGAGTTGCAGTAATACAGCTGAACATCTATTGTGATTTTCATACTGACTCCTTCAGAGAATGTTATAATTCTCCTTCCATTCTTTAGGACTTTTCTTTGGCTGCATCTGACCTTCATAGAATGTGCAGGTTCTTATAACTTGGATGCCCATTTGGACAGCTTCAGCAGGCCATGGTAAGCAATTTCCTTTGGAATTACACAGGCCTGTGAACAGGCTGAGGTTGTCTTTGGAGCCCAGAGGGGAGGATCTGTGACTCTTTGTGTGTTTGTTTTGATCTTCCCGGATCTGTGACTTTTAGACCTCTTTCCCCTACAAATGGTAACTCCCAGGTGTCATGAAGAGAGCAACTGTAGAATGCACATACCCTCTGGATTCTCACTTAGTGACATTCTTTCATTCACTTTGTCCATCATGGAACATTCTTGACTGTCACTATCTGTAAGACTGACAGTAGGATAGATGGGTATTTCTTGAGTTCTCTTCCTTTGGCCAGATTGCATGTGGAACTCTTGTTAGCTATCTTTCTCTTGTATTAAAACAGACCCAGATAACAGAATGTGCAAGGCTAGATGATGCTCCTTACAAAACAAATAGAAACATGCTAAAAGAGACTCCATTCCAGTTGTCATCAGCATTTCTTCAATGAGTGTATTTAGTGCTTGCAAACACACAGAAGTGTTGTGCTGATAGAGTGCATGCACTCAGGGGATGATGTGCTTCAGGCATGTCCGATACTACAGAGGAAGCAGGTACATCATCCTGTCCCAGGATAAGATACTGCTTCTTTACTGAATCCACCTCCTTAAAAAACAAAACAAAACAAAAAACTCATGGTTGCATAAATCATATTGTAATAATTTTCTCTTGCACAGAGAGTCCAAATGAGTACAAAATGAGCTTATTGATTAATGATATTCTGTTGCTTAGTACTAACCATTGGTATATATTTTACATATCCAGTTTAGATACACTAGATACATTTATCAACTTTTATCCTCAATATAATCTTGCTGACTCTAGTTAAATGAATAAGGCAGTCTCTTTACATACTCATATGCATATGTGTACATTGTTTTTAAATATTTATACACTCAAGTATACTCAAAATACAAACTTTTGTGTTTCCATATCTTGTTTTTTTAGTATTTTAAATATTTGTATCTAAATTCTGATTTTCAAGAAGTCATTCTTGCTTAATAGCTGATAATTTAAAGAAAATTTATGTAGCACCTAGCATATCTTACTTCTTAAAACATCCACTCACTATCAAAAGTCCATAAAATTTCAATAAGTGGTCCTTAGAGACAAAAAAAACAAACAAACTTGTATGTTATTGTCATTATTAGCTATGAAATGGCCATGTGGCTGTCATAGTTAGGCTACCGCAAAAAGACCCATGCTGGTGTTAGGTGCCACCCATTTTTTTGAGCCATCATGGTGGCTTCTAAGCCCAATGACATCTTCCTGTGCATTCATGGCACTGTTTCTCCAACATCTCCAGCTTATACTTTGTTCTTCCACTTGTTTTACATGATAACATGGAAGGAGGCCTTGCAGCCAGTGACAGAGCTGTGGGTATGTGTCCTTCCCACCGAAGGCTCCCGCTTAACAGAGGCACAGAACAAGCCTGGCGGTGCAGTAGTGCCAGCACCCTGTGGAGCAGGGGCAAAGAGCTCCGTGCTGAACGTCAGCCACACGTCAAGTGGTGGCAGTAGGCCCTCGGGCAGATCGACGGCTGCAATAATTGGGATTCCTAAAAGTTAATTTCTGACTCTGTACAAAGTTATATGACATGACTTATTTTGTGTTTGCTTTGGGGGTGGGGTGAGGTCTCTGTGAAGGTATTTAGTGTTTGCACCCATCCATCCATCTCCTGGGTGGAATTGCTTATGCAGAACTCAGGAGTCACAGTGAAGTTACTCCCTGAACTCCTCTTAGGCAATTTATTTTTCATTTACTTCATATCCATTTTAACCAGTTTGCTATAATCTAATTTAGATTAATGAAATGCCAATATGTAAACCAGGGAGAAACACGTCTTTCCCTCACAGCACCTATGAATTGGTCAAGTGCAGTGACAGCTCCAAGGAGACATTCGGGCTTGAAAACTGAGTTCCCAGGACTGCCGTCCCCTGGCACTCTGCCATTGTGTGGAAAGCTTCAGAGAACATCACAGCAGGCTGTCCCGTGATCGTCAATCCACTCTCAAAAAGGTGGGACAAGTTTGAGAGTTTTGACACCTGAGATGACTCAGAGTGAAGGTCATTGTTCAAAAGAGAGCCATATTGAGCAGCAGAGGAAGGCAAGCACACAATGCCTTAGAGAAAAAAAAAAAAAACCATACCAAGGTGGTAAACAATCCCCTTAGAGATATTCTTTATTTTATATTCTCCCTCTTTCCCAAAAATGGGCAATTGCTTTTGTTCCAAGGCGACTCAAAAGGGTCATGAAAGCTGAAGTCCTTCAAAGCCGTTAAACTCATCTTCAAATTTACAATAAAATCCAGCATGACAAATTTTTCAGCAAAGTCTCTGGAGCATCAGAACAGCACTTACACAGTTCCCCTTTCAATCAGGATTTTTCTATTCAACACCTTGAGAAACATGGGAAGCCAATGTGGCGAAAACAAAACAAAAACCAAAATAGAGACTGAGGAGAAAAACAAAACAAAACAACAAAAACAAAAACCAAAGCCTAACGAATAACAAAGACAGTGGGGGGCGGGGTGGGAGGTGTGCAAGCAGCCACAGGAGCAATTAAACTCACGCCAAAGTCAACAACTGGTGGGGTTAGCCACCGCTCTGCCCGGCAGGCAGAAGGCACCCAGCACTCAGAGGAGAGAGAGAGAGAGAGAGAGAGAGAGAGAGAGAAAGAAAGAGGAGCAGGAAGTGGGAGAGCTGGGAGCCAGGAGCAGGGGCGACCCTGAGCCTCCAGACACGCCACCAGCCATGCAAAGCGCCACATACCTTTCTGGCTTGCTGGTCCTGTCGGCTGAGACAAAGCAGTCCCGTTCGCAGCGGGAGGCCAAATCAAAATGAAATTTTATTTAGTCTGCACTGTCCCCAGATTGGGTTTCGGAATGACTGCTTTAGGAGATAGCGTGGATGTGGCTGATACACGCTTTGCATATGAAACTGCACTAGGAAAAGAAATCTACATAATCAAAAAAATCTGTGCTCTCTGTGTGTGTGACAAAACCCTGGACTACAATGATTTCGCTGCTGTGTAGGCTTCAAGCAGGTCCTTTCAAGGTGAAATACACTTTCAAAAATCCTTAAGTGACCTTATCGATACCTATTAATAAATCTATATTCCTTTAGTTTATGAGAATGTGTAGTTTCCTGGATACAATTGTGCCACCTTGAAATAACTGATTTCTGCATATTTGTGAGCATATCAAAATTTGTATGAGAAAAAGAAGTTGAATTTTCAAACGTGCAGATTATTTTGAGGGGGTGGAAGGCTTGTTCTGACAATTACTCTACCTCCTGAGCCTTGATAAAATAAATTAAAAGCTTAGGTTTTAAGCAGCACTGAAGCGGGGTACTAAGAGCTTCTGTGATTTTTCCCTGGGAAGGCACTTAAATAATTAATATTCAGAGACTATTTGTAAATATGGGAGAAAGCCTTTTTACAAAGACCTTTAGATGTTGGTAATGATATTTTTAAATTAAGTAAAAAGACTCTAAGCTGTATAGAGAACACTCTTTGTGGAATCTGTGGATATCTTTTTATTATGCACGTGCACAATTTGAACACATATTGTTTCTAATGCAAGGTTACTGCCTACCTTGGCCAGGAATGGGAAAAGACACAAGGGATCTTGTGAAACAACATGGTAGAATGGGCCTTGTTAGGAAATACACATCATTACTTAAAAAACAAAACCACTTATCTTGTTAGACTTTCATTTCGATAGATCAGTTCCTTGAGGTTGAGTTCTGTCATTTGGTTTCTTAAAAGAGAAAATAAAAGTAAATTAGAAAGAAATACCTACATGTATAAAATGAAAGCAAACTATCAAAAAATTGAGACACCCTTTGGTACTACACAGTGTTCTGAGAAAAACTGGACAGTCACTGCTCTGTGCTGTAATAATGGCGGTGACCTGAGGAGCCTGCCATCTACCCTTCAGCTCTGAGGGAGTCTCCAAGCCACTTCCCACAGCTGCACAGAAACTTAGCTCCACAGTGAGATACAAATGCCTTAAACAATATGCTTTCTCCCTATCCTGGCAGCAGCCACTAGCAGAGGAAATGGGGAGACCCACAGTGCTTAGTGAAATAGCCCAGATCCATCCCCCCATTTGGGTTTTTACACGTAATTTTTTTTTTTTTTTTTTAAGAACAGCTTTCCCCTGTTCCAACTTAGATTGGCAACCAGTCAATAATAATGCTAGCAAATACAAAGGTCTCCTTCAACTGATCATTTTGCATTAGGTACCATGGCATCCTATGTTCGGCTGAGCATACCACGAGCATAATTAAAGTCTAGATTCCAGAAAGAGCAAGGGGGTTTGTTCCCTTTATGTCCTGAACTGTTGCGTCCAGGTCTGTCTATAACTAGGGCAGTGTGTTGGGTTCCCTGGGCTTTTAAGTTACACTGAACCTTTTTGCCTTGCCTTGCTGTTATAATTACTTAGATGTTCATTAAGCAAGAGTTTTGCCTGAGTATTGTTTTCACTGTCAAGGCACCCAGTTTCTGAGGAAGAGAAAGATGTGACTTCTTAGCACATCTTCTAACCCCCAAAATTCAGTGCACCTGGCATTCACTCTCCACCTAATAAGCATCCGTGAATATGCAAATGCTCAGTATCTCAGTAACCTCATTAATTTATTCCTGAGGCAATCATCGAATATGAACCAGTCCTGTGCCACTAGTACTGGAACTGGTATGATCAGGGTTCCTAGATGCAGCTGAAGGCTCTGGCTGCATATTGAAATACTGTTTCATCTTTATTCTGTCCTATGGCATACCAATTCAAACAAAGACCCTTACCTTCCACTACTTAGCTGACAGCCAAAAGCAAAAGGGAAAAAGGAAGGAAGGAAGGAAGAAAGATTTTTTTTTTAAAGGAACAACAACCAAAAAAAAAAAAAAAAGGAAGCCTAGAGTTAATAATAAAGATCTTCCCTCTACCCTCCACACTAACCAGAGGTGATTCATGGCTTGAACAGAACCTTCACCGCAAACCAGCCTCCCAACAGCTCAACTTGTCTCATTTTGTTATTTATTGGGAGCTGGGTGGGGGTGGGACTGAGGGCGACCTGCTTTCCATGCTGCAATGCAGTCGAACAATCTTTCACTTTGCCCACATTAAAAGCCCTGAATAATGTTTATAAAATGTTAGGGAATCCCGGTAGGTTTCCTATTTAACAAGCCATGTATGACAAATCACAGTGTAATGTACTACGTTCTTAATCTTTAATTAGAATGTGAATATCTGCTAGAAATGCTGTTAACTTTGACACGTTAAATCTTCTGGTTAAAGTGTCTTACAGGAAGAGCAAAGATGAAACACTGTAACAATCTCCCGTTCTCTCCATTCACCCAGACGGTTGGGGAAAGATGATAACATCTTGTAATACCTGCTCTGTAGTAATTAATCGCTGTGGTATTTAGGACCATTCAAGTAGACAAATATGACAGAGACAGGGACAATTAGAAACCTCGTTCAAGCTACATTAACTTTTCCAGCTATTACAGCACAGCAGCTCAAGTTTGCTTGTAAAAGCTGCAGAGGGATTGCTATGCATTAGCCATGCGATTATTAATGAAAGAAAAGGAGAATTGTGTTTATTGTAGTTTGAAAATTGCAAATAAATTTCAATTATCTGCTATGTCATTTTGTTAAACATGCACTCTGGAAATGCCTTTGTATTCTGAATCATGAGCTGCTTAGAACAAACTAATACCAGAACCCCTCCCCTCGGGGAGATAGGAAGGCACTATTTTTGTAGAACTGGACTTTCTATTTATTTATTTATCTATCTATCTATCTATCTATCTATCTATCTATCTATCTGCTTATTTATTTATTTATTTACTTATTTATTTATTTGTTTGTTTGTTTGTTTATTTATTTGTTTGTTTGTTTGTTTGTTTATTTATTTATTCTTTTGGTAGAGGAAATTGGAGATGGACAAAGCTACCTGAATGGGCTGTTCAGGTGGGAAGGTCTGTAGTGTCCTGGCGTGGATTCAGCCTTTATGGACCAACAGAGTTTGAGTCAGGTGTCACCAGCAGACATCAGGTCAATCAGAACTGTAGTGCAAAAGGAGGCTTAGACGTCTTCCCTCCTTTGGGAGCAACCTTAAACAATTATAAGAAATCCATTATGATAAGCTAATAACATATTTTACCTCCCCTCTTTCTCACGGCAAAGCCAGTTTTGGGGAAAACAGGAAAACACACAAGAGGTTCTACTCTAGAAGTGAGTGGGAGTCAATGTTTCTGGCGGCTGGCTCATACCTAGTGCCTTTCTTGAGGATAGCTGCCAGTCACTTTGACTGGCAGACTTGACCCTGAAACACACACAGGCACACTCATACACAGGAAGCAGAAATAAGCATGGGGTATTTCTCTGCTGCCTCTCATGAAACCGTTCATCTTGCAGAGCGGGCAGACGCTCATGCAGTAGCGAGGAGCCCCTGGGTCTCCCCCCAAAACCATATCCCACAGTCTCTTGCCAGGGACTGGGTAAGTTACCCCATGGCCCAGAAAATATCCCCAGTCCAAACTTTCAATTTACCCTGCTATGTCTCCACCTTTGCTGAGCTCATGTGCCACTTGTACCCCCCAGTTTATTATTTGGTATGACTGGCCATCAGGAGCGGAACATGAAAAAATAATCCTGGTGTTCCCTGGAGTTGGGGATCTGATCCAATTGTCTTCTGTAAATCAAAGAAAGACCAGCTTACCATGGCACAAATCTGCATCCCCACCCCAGAATCTGTTGTCACACACACACACACACACACACACACACACACACACACACACACAC
>CAJQZJ010000389.1:61027-76816 GCA_907164525.1 Lophiomys imhausi | reverse complement strand
TGTGTGTGTGTGTGTGTGTGTGTGTGTGTGTGTGTGTGTGTGTGTGTAAGGGGGGGTGGGCGCATGTTTAAGAGGAAGGACTCTTTGGTTAGAAGGAACTGGTGCTGTACAGCTTGCCAGCTTTGGGGGCAAAAAGAAGGCTATTTAGCCTCTGAATATAAATGACTGGATTTTGCTTGGGGTAGAAAAAAAAAAGATGTGGGGGAGGGGCGTGGGATTATAAAAGCCAGTAACAATGAGCACATTGGACCTTGGGCTCCACAGCACAAGGTCACCCTGAAAGTCAGAGTGTTGGCTTGTGGAGGTGGCTGAAAGAAAATAACTCGAGGTAGATTGCTTCCTGCTTTGCAAAACAGCAGTTACTGAAAATAAGATGCATTTGAGTGGTCTATAGGAACACCTGATTTCTCTCTCTCTCTCTCTCTCTCTCTCTCTCTCTCTCTCTCTCTCTCTCTCATGCACGCATACACACGCAGGGCCTGCTGATGTATGAAAGCGAAGCCTTGGCTCTAATTGTGCAATTATAAAACGGAAACGATGCGGGTTTGGTAACACAGGGAAAGAAGGCAGCTGAATAACATTGTTTAATGACAAGCAAATAAAGCTCAGAGGGGAAAGAGGTGACTCTTTCTGCTTTAGACTCATTAAGGAGCCCGAAACATATTGTAAAAGAGTGATATTTAATTATGGGCTGGACTGATAACAGAGAGCAGGGCCTCACTGGGAGAAAGAGACCCTGTGCTCCTAGGAGCTCACAGCTCCAAACATCAATTACCATGATTATCTACCCAGCACTTGCAAAACGCACGGGCTCCATGTTCCATCAGCGACCCGTAAACAGGCATTGCATAGGCAAATTTATGGGCACAGGCAACCAGGGCCAGGTGGGAAAGCCAGCCTCCCATTGGCGCTCCTGGCAGAGGAGGAAAGAAGCATAGGAAAGAAAAATCCGCCTTGCGCTCTGTAGAAAGAACAATTTATTGCTGAGTATTTGCAGAAGACAGTGCTTGCTGCCCGCTGCTATTCTTTTCTCCTTTTGCCTCTGCTGCCTGTCTGAAAGAGGAATGGAAGCACATTAACCGACCCCTGCTCTCACTTGGCACAGTCTCCAGGCACCTTGTGGAGCTCTAGAGGTCATGAGCTCTGGAGCTAGGAGGGAGGATTGCCTCTCTCCCTTGCAACTTCCTTTTAGGAAAGGCTTGGGTTGCCCTGTCTGGTTTTGAGAAATTAGAATTTGGTAGAAACCAAACTGCAAGAAGAGAATTGTCTAATTCTAATGCAGTTGCAAGTATGTGTCATGTTGTGTGAGCACACATACATGTATGTATGTATGTATGTATGTATGACTGTATGTATGTATAGTGTATTGTATATTTTTCAGGATGTTCAGATTGATTTCTAAAAGTTCCTAGATTTAAAGATTGCTTGGAAAGCTCGGCATGTGATCCCAACATTATAGAGGCTGATGCAAGACTATTATGAATTTGAGGGCAGATAGGGCTATATAGTAGATTCAAGGCTAGCTTGTAGTCTATAAAAGAGACCTTTTTTCCCTCAAAACAAAATCAAAGTAATAAAAATAAATTCTTGGATCTTGATAACTGTCAAATCTCTTCATAAGAAAGTACTGAAATAGCCTGCATTTACCTAAACACCACGGGTGCAGCTACAAATTTAGTTTATCCATGAACAATCATTCCAGCTACAGCTTAAAATGCGCACAACACTGCACAGCTCTTCCCTGCTCTGTTTACAGCTACACTCCCAAACAGACAGCGAATCCATCAACCGACATAGCAAACTTGTTTTGGGGGAAGTTGTTACCTCTAGGCAAGTGGTTGGAGATACACTACTGGAACGGGGTCTTGCCTTTTTATAACCACTGTCCAGAACAGGATTGCCCATCCCTAATTTGTGCTGAGCAGTGGACACGTGACCACGGACAGAAGCACCATGGGTGGACTTCCAGAGACAGGTGCTGGCTCAGCTCCACTCCCAGCAGCCACCCCAGGCTTTAAAATCACTGTAGCTCAGAGTGGTAAGCACAGAGGAACACTCCTGAGTGCCAAACCTCTTGTCAGCCCCATTCTGAAGAACAAAGGAAATTTGGGCTACTTTTTAATTCTACCCTCTCAGCTCATCAACACTTGGTTCACATTAAAATGTAAGAACATTACACTCAGCACTCTGCTAATAATCAGAAAGTAGGTGCTTTGAAGTCTCCCTGTTTCTCAGCTACTTACCCATGACAGATGTTTGCCAGAGAAAAACTCAGGGGGCATTTTCTCGCGAGCGTTTTGGCTGAGAACAGTAACCATTGCACCATTCACTATCTCCGCAAGCTCCTGAGCAGCGGGTCCTCATTTATCTCACATCTGACCCCTTGCCATTCCCCACCACCACAGGCCCGACCTCTGTACACACACATTCATTTCACCTCAGTCTTTCTGCAGCATCAATTAATAAAATCTGACGACGTTTTCCACAAACGCTCGTGTCCTGATGAATGAGGGCCCTGACTTAATTGCTCTGTAAATTAAGAGCTCACCGTAGTGACAATGAGAAGAGTTTTAATATTTAAAAACTCATTAAATTTGTGTACTTTGTGAATAATTAAAGTCACAAGACCACTTTAAGGAGCCAATTTAAGTTTCATTCTGAAATGTATGTCGCAGATGAGGACAATTCATCTACTAAAAAAGAAGTTGGCTAATTTCTCAAATTACTAAATTTTGTGACTTTTTGTTCCAATTAGAAATGCAGGCCCCGCCCCCCTCTATCTCTTCTGTGACAGGAACCAAGGAGGTTTATGGTTTTAAGCATCAGTTAACTGTTTATCTAAAGGGAAAGATCTGAAGGCAGACACCTGAGGCTGGCTTTCCCTTCTTAATTTTATATAGAGCAATCTTGTTAGTTTTTATCCGATCTGTTTTATTGGACATATGTTCTAATTTTTAGCTCTAATTTTTTAAGGAAAAACGATTCTGGAATTTTTGCTTATGACTCACAGCTGTGTATAGATCTAAACACATAAGCCTTCATGATGATGCCTGAGTTTCAGAACCTCTTTGTAAACCACAAATCACCGTGATTAGGCAAGGAGACCCTCCCCAAAGAACCCGCATGGAAACTACGTATAGCCACCAAGTGCTTGGAGTGGCTCTCTTCTCTTTTAGATAAGAAGTCTGACTTTCAGAGTGGTGAGTGCTCTAAGAATAATCGCTGGTTTCCCAGCCTCGTGTTCACAGCTGGGAAAGAATCTAGTCCAGAGTCAGTGAGGCTTCTCCACCATCTTTGTTCTCTTCACATGGCTTGTCTCTCCATCCCACGTGCTGCTGATGCTGGTATTGTCATCAGAATTTGTTAGATGATTAAGCTGTTTGATGTTCATGGTGGAACAAACCACTCTCAGAGATAATTGGGCATTGAAGTGTGAAATCTGTAAAAGACAAAAACAAAAAACCTTGTCTGGTATTTGTTCCCCAAAAAGTGTGTAACATTTTTTGAAAACAAATATTTTTTTTTCTGTGAACTTGGTACCTTGATGTAAGTGTATGTATGTGTGTGTATATATATGTATATATATATACACACACACACACATATATATATATATATACACACACACACATATATATATATATACACACACACACACATATATATATATATATATACACACACACACATATATATATATACATACACACACACATATATATATATATATATATATATATGAATGATGTGGCCCATCATCTGTCCTTCAAATGTTGCTGTAAGTGGGGGGTTTTGTAATGATTCTATGGAATATATATGGAACTGATTAGAGACACACTGCCTTACTTGAACACTGGCCATGGTGTTCAAACTGGTAAAATCTACTTATGAACATTTCTGTGAAATTTGTCACAAATGAATCTTCAAAAAAATAATATATATTATATCTCATAAATTAATCCTCAAAAAGATATAATACATATATTATATCTCATATATATGGAGAGAGAGAAAGAGAAAAAGAGAGAAAGAGAGGATTTGATGTAGGGCTAGGAGTGCTTTGATTAAAAGATAACATTGGTCTGTCTTCAAGTGACACACTAGGGAAAAGGGGTATCTACAGGAAACACTAGGATATTCAAGAAATCCAAACGGCATTCTGCTCTCACAAACTGGAGGAAGTCTATAGGTTGTCTAGAACCCAGAATGGGAAGTAGGCTCTTGAAGAGCTCTTTAAGAGAACTCAATTCCAGCTCTTGTCTAACACAAGTAGATGGGTGTGATGGGGGTCCAAAGTCTGTGTTTTTCTTTTCTTCTCATAGAGGAAATCATGCAATTGCAGAGAAAAGAAGGTAAAATGCTCAGAGAAATTAAAATTACGTTTTACCTCCAGAAATCAACCTCTCTCTTTCTTTTTCTATGTGTGTGTGTGTGCTGTCAATTCATTATATCCATGACCTTCTATCTTAGACTGGGGGCTATTCTTCCAGAGTTCTCAACTATAAGAAAACTATGATATTAAAATGCTCCTGCAATGAATCCCATGGGATAAGGGAAGCTATGCTGCAAATGGGATTTTGCACTGTGTGAATTGCCAATCCCCAAAGATTGTGAAATCCTGTGGCTAGGCACAGGTTCTACAGCATGTGCATTTGTGAAAAGGGAATGTCATCACTACATATTATTTTTACCTTTGGCAAGAACTTTATAAAATTTCAGAGCATCTTATACTCAGAAATACTTCTTTAAGGGTGGAGAGTGAATGGAAATTTCTGTTGGTGCCAGGCTATCAAGAATTTATTAATTTTTCTCAAATTGTTTTTGATTATTTGACCTGGAAAGTAAATGCACACTGTCAGCTGCTTGTCTTCTAAATCTGACAAAAGCATGGGGTAGTAAACAATTCCACAGACCTCAGAGAAGGAAAGAAAATGTTATTTGGAAGAATGGCTGCCAGAGAAAAATGCAAGGGGTTGCAAAATGAACATGGACATATCCTTTCTCTTTTTATCTTTTGTTTGAAGGCTGAGAAATGAGAAGGGAAAGATCACATCCACTAATGTGGAAAGAAACATTGAAGAGAAAATGACCAAGACTACAATGGAGTCACTTGTCAGTATAGAAGCATAACAACACAGAGAGGAAAGGAAGCGCTGAACTGCCCGTATCACATGATTTTATTCCAGAAAGGAAATTGGTTGAATCAGGACACAACATAGTAAGTCTTTTCCAGAAACCAATATCGAAAGACCCAGTGAAGTCACCATTGGGGTTTCATGCTTGTGGAAGTACCTCACCATCCACCAGGGGGCAGAAAGGATCCCTTTGATTAGCCATCGACCTCTAGACTTCAACTGTGGTTTTGAACAATAATTTGCATAGCCTTTGCTCCCTCAGTATCACCTTTTTCTGCTATTAGGGACTTATCTCTAAAGAGTTCACAAAAGAAATTCCAAAAGTTCCCTTTAAGCTCTGAATGTCACTGTAGCAATGAAACCTCTTTAATCTGACCCTGGTATGAGGCCATGACTTACCATGCCAGGCCTGTCATTTGATGATCTTTGCATTTCTATGTGATGTACCTCTTGAGATGTAGGATGCGTTTTCTGAGTCCAGAAGATTCACTGGAGTGTAAACTCCATTTTCTTTTACAGGACCACAAGAGGATTTTTATTTTAACACCTACCATTTGATGTAGACTTCCCCATAGAAAAAGCTACATTTTGAACCCCTCCGCACGCCTCACAGAGCGTGCTTGCTGTTGGTGGTATCTTCTGGGTGTTTTTGTTTGATGGATATATTCCTAGAAAAGGAGGCCCCTCAATATACTAATGGGTTCTAAAGTCACCTTGGACAGTTCCCATGCTAGCCTGATGGGTTCAGGAGTCACACTTTTATCAGTGGTAGGATCACAGAGTGAGCAGCGATTTCAGAAGAAAGACCAAATGGTGGAAATAATTAAAATACCTCAACTGATATATACCCAGGGGAGCTATAAAACAGAACTTTCCATGCTGTTGCCAAATATGTAACCCAACTGAAATATGATCCTGCAACATCTGAACAAGGAAGAAAACCCAACTCAGGAGTGGTCACTGGAATTGGTTGTTCCCGTTTCTGAATAGCACATCTGTGGACCAGCCTTAAATCCTATTTAATAGGAGAAACCTGATGAGCCATCACAGTTTGACTAATAGATGTGAAATGGATTGAGTTTAATTAGCACATCTTTCTTTACCCGTCCTTGTTGAGGGTTTGTTGTTTAGAGTACACTAGAGCGATATTCAGTAGCACAAACCCTGTAGTTTTGAAAATAAATCATAATAAGAAACATGAGGCCTGTTGAACTCTGTTAAGAATCCAGACCACATGGAAGCAGCTAGCCTGGCCTCTGGAATGCAGCCCCACAGCCTGGTAAAGAAGCCATGCCTTGACTGCTGATTCACAGCTGACATCACGGGGGCCTTGCCAAAGTAAAGAGAAAAATAAAATGAACCCAAATGGGTCCCTAACCATTCTTCTTCTAAAGCATGGTGATGATGGAGAATATGTGTAAGAATAGTGGTGACACTCTCTGGTAGGCTGAGAAGCTGTTCCCGCCTTGACCAGTCTTTAATGGGCCCTACTGTGCTCTGTCCACATTCCCTTTGTGGCCCAGCATCTGTCCTTTGAATGTTGCCCTGAGTGGGTTTTGTAATGATGCTATGTATGGAACTGATTGAGACACACTGCCTTACATGAGTGTTAAACTGGTAAAAATCTACTGATAAGCATTTCTGTAAAATTTGTAATAAACTTTAGATCCCATATGCAAGCAAGATGCTGGTAGTTCAGTGCCTTCTGTGGTGTATGTTCTGAGGCATCAGAGAGAAAGGCAACTTCAAGAAGGAAGGGGCCTCCCAATGTTATTACTCTCTTTTCCCCCAGTGTTTGGATGTCTTGGATATAATTCTGTTCTTTCCTTAGTCTTAAAGCTGCCCAGCTTTGGGATTTTGATAACCGCTGTTATTTTTTCAAAGGGCAAAAGAAGAAGTTGTGAGAGTCGCTTGGAAGTGAAAACGATGCTATGGGCTGTAGGATATTTGCTTCGAGTTGTTTTCCAGATGGACTCATACTGATCTTTTTTGTTTTCCTCCTGTCTGGCCCCTCCCACCTTCATTCAACTGGCCAGGCTTGCTGTGAGTAGTCATGACTTGGTCCCAAACAGTCTAGTTTGCTAACTTAAATCCCAAGTTCACCACTGGTAGCATACACATCTTAATACAACCCTCCCCCGAATATCAAAGTCTTGCTTAGGACTCTATTGGATATAACAGTGTCATCAAACAACATATTTTAAAACTATATTCTTAAAAATTTATCCTTTGAGATTTATTTTTCTTAAGACAGATTTTTTTTTCTCTTCATGTGAAACCAATTCTATGCACAGCTGTCTAATTGCTTGCACATTTGAGGCCACTAGGAACCAACTGTCACTTTGAAAATGACAGATATAAGTCTGGCCTTTTGTATGTTTTGGCAACAAATAAGCCATTGCTGTGCTAGGGACTAACCTGCTCAGCTCTGTAGACCCATGCCTTCATGCGCCATGTTGGATGACTGTGGCTTCCTGGTGACCAAATTTTACCTGGATGAGACACAGTTTGAAACCTCAAAAGAAATGTCTCATTGATCTAAACACAAAACCAGCTTAAACCACTGCCAGAGTTCAAGAACATAACAGAAGCGAAGGTGATATGCTGATGTGAGACACCAGACACTGATGACGCCAGGGTAAAGTCCAGGCACCTTCTGAATTGCTGTGAAGTTAAAGATAAATAGCTCAAAATTCTACTTTAAAGGGCAAACGTTATCATGGAGAACTCAGTACAAGGGGTTGGAGAGTTGGCTATGTGGCTAAGAGCACCTGTTGCTCTGGCAGAGAACTGGGGTTCAGTTCCCAGTACCTACATGGCAGTCTACAACCATCTGTTACTCCAGGTCCACAGTATCCAACTCTGATGACCTCCTCAGGTACAAGGCTTATGTGTGGAACATATACACGCATGCAGGCAAAACACTCATGCACATAAAATAATATAAATAAATCTAAAAAAGAAAAAAGAACCCAGTGCAAGTGAATAATTTTGTTCTTATTCAAGTAGTAATATGAAGATACCACTAGGCATTGCTTAGCTAAGTTCTCTGCATGTACTTACCAGCAAGGGAGGGTTTTCTAAATGGGCAGCTTAGACTCCAAAGGAATCTTGGGATTTGTCTTGGAATATCACATGACCTCACTTGCTTCTTCTGATTCTGTGGTGTGCCCAATCACCCCCCCACCTGATCATGTTCCCTTAACCCCAGCATGGCAGTTACAACAGTATCTAAATGGAGACGCTCAAAAGTGATTCTAAAATTCTGCAATTTAATCTAAATACTTCTAAAATTTAATGTATACTTTCTCCCTTTGTCTTGTGAGTTCTGACATATCTTCTGACATAACATTCCTCATGCAGTTTGTAGCTTATCATCTGTAACTAACTTAAATTTGATGATTTGACTATTCTCCTCTAATTTCTTTTGGTGGCGTGATCAGTGAATTCATTAGTAATCGATATATTTTCTAAGTGCATGTGTGCATGTCGGCTGTCACACACAGCATTCTGGACAACATATCTTGTTACTCATGGAGTTTTTCCAAATCCTGATTATTTAAACAAAAGCAGATTTTTTTTAACCTCTGTAAGTCTTTACAAAGATTAAAAAAGAGAGAGACAAATGGTTATTTGGTTTCAATCTGTGGCCTTAATAATTTTCCTCCATCTATTTTCCATTAAAAAGGAGGTGGATATACAATCCAGCACAGAATATGGAACATATTTTTTTTTCAAATTCGTACCTTTGATATGGTATTTATTAGTTCTGACCATTTCATCTCCACTGTGATACAAATTGCTGTGTAGCTTCATTTAGCTGTGATTCAGAGCCTTGATCATAGTATTAGTATTTAGGGGTCTCTTTCCTTAGGGAACCTCTGTTAAGATGCGCAGATACATCCTTGATTGCCTAGAGAACAAAGTTACAACATTTCTCACTTTGGGAGCACCATGACAAATTACAGAGCATTGTTGTTTAAATTAAATGTTAAAGTAGGTTAGTCCAGACATTTATAATGGGGCATGTAATTAGCCCAAACACAGATGAAATATCAACAAATGAACTGTTTTTGAAGAAAAAAAAGTAATATTGGAAATACACTAGTGTGAGCACTGGGGCCTTTAAACAAATGATGTCACAGGGTCTGGGAAGCTTTGTCATGTTCAGTAAATTAGCATGGCCTAACCACAGCAGAAAATTTCCTTGAGCTGCAATAAAGACTAAATGCTTTCAGACTCCCACAGTCCTTTGTAGTCATCATTTTAAAGCAGAGCCTGGGCGAGCTGCACCTGTAAAGTTTTCTTTCGAGCGGCTGTGAGTTGATTAGATCTATTTCAGCCTAGTAGTGGTAATAGGCTCCTCTCTGCGAAACTGCTTACCCTCTGCTCCCCTGGCAGCTGGAGAGACTGGAATTAATCAGGTCTGCTGGGGACTTCCTCAGCGCTCCGCAGGCCAGCGACTCTGGAATCATTTACCACAGAACCTGACTGTCAACTCTTTCTCATTTAGGCCTTTGATTTTGCTTGCTTCTCTCTCTCTCTTGGTTTTTTTTTTCCAGAAAATAAAAGTGAAGATGGTTGATACATTAGTCCAATATTCTATTTTACTACTGGCTTATAGGTATGTACTATTACCTTGGATCTACAAAAACATAGGTGTGTACTTAGATGTGAAGACCTGCTGTTGAAATTAAAATTTACTGTTTTTTTGGTTTTTTTTTTTTCTGATGAAGGTAGCTTCAGCTAAAGGCCAGACACCCTCCCATGTGCACTGTCTTTCAGGGTGAAGGAAGACATGTTTAGAGAGCTGGGTTTCTGGAGGGCTTTCTCAGTCTGCCAGCACCGTCCAACAAAGTGCTGTGTCTCCAACTCAGTCTCTGATTCAACATATGCAGAATCCCTGCTCCAGACCCACAGCACATCACCGTTCGGAGCCAAACCCTTCTGAGCACCACAGAAATTACAAAAACACGAATTCCAGTCCACATAAAAACTACCGAATCTAATTTCAGTATTTGATTTTCTGAGATGCAAATATCTTGATAATTGAGTTGCACGATTTTATGCTTAAGATTTAAAAAAATCCCCATAATGTCATAAAAAATAAACCACCCAAATCAAAGTACAATTTTACATTAAGGATTTTTATCTTGGGGCAACTTTTCCCCCTCCAATTTAGCAACCAAGAATATTTTCCCTTATTTCAGCTTTCTAATGTTTGACAGGGTTCTCTTTTGGAGAGAAACACAGACACAACTGATAGGGTAGAAACATTTAAATATCTTCTCTAGGGTATAGCCATAATAATTATATGGAAATGTTGGAACTTAATGTTTCTAAAATTGTGATACATAATATTCTTGGATAAATGTAATCCCTGTAAAAGTATTTTTGCAAACAATATTTTCTTTCACCTAATTGGTATGAAGGCTATAATGAGTCAAACAGAGAAATACTGTATATTGTAAATGCCAAAATGTAACGAATACGTTGGTATCACATAGCCCACACCAATAAATGTGTTCCTGCAGCAGACAACAGAGGGAACGTGTTTAGCTTATGACATGAGTGTCCTGCTTTCTGTATGCGCTCAGGACCCTGCAACAAGTTTCAGCCAAGGCTCTGTGAATTATGCGAGGGCTGTGTACAGTGCTCCACGGCGAACACCGCTTCCCATTTGTTCTCTTCTGACACTGTTTATGTCTGCTCGGGCCACAAACAGACATAAGTATTCCATAGATCACAGGGTTGCTGTGGGGAGTGTGTGGGGCAGACGGAGGCTGGGCTCTCAACTTTCTTAGGAGCCAAGCCGTAGAAGAAAGGGTGCTGAAGATAAAAATAGGTGAATTATATCACATTGATCTTTTTGGCTTATACATTTTTAGAAATTGCATTATTTTAAAAAGACCAGGACTTGAAGCTCTCTTAAGACTGGTCAGACCTAACTGGGTTAGGAGAACGTATATGTGACGCCTGGCACTGTACCCCCAGCACTCCTTGTCTGCCTTTCCTTGTTCCTGGGCTCTGGGGATGATTGGCATCCAACCCTGTCTTCCGTTTGTATGGGCGGTTTGCCCCAGGTGCCTCTCAAGGGCCCTCACCTACTGCTTATTAGCCATCCTTGGGTGGGGCGGGCATCCTGAGCCACTGCATTCTGTTGTGTGCTGTCCCCACAGGTCCTGGAGACAGTGACTTCTCTACTGCTTTCAGGTGTCCCAGTCATCAGGGCTATAAAGGGATGTTGCTAGGCTAATTTGGCGCTGTCTCTTTCCAACAATGCAGTATGCACTTGGCAAAATTCAATGAGAGAGAGAGAGAGAGAGAGAGAGAGAGAGAGAGAGAGAGAGAGACAGAGAGAGAGAGGCTAATTGAGCTATTTACCAGCCTGCAGAGCTACCTGGAAAGCAGCCAGTCATGCTCCATGGTGTCTTAATAGTACAGACTTTTGAGCCATTCCAGGGAAGAGCCTTCCCATGTTTGTTCGTTTGTTTCATTTTCATTCATCTTTTGGTGTGGTATTCGAAGATGGGAGGGTGGGAATGAGAGCGTAGAAAAGAGGGACCAACTATAGAGTATATGTAAACACAGATATGTAAGTTAGAAAAAAAACTACCTGTAATCTACAAGGGGAAAGAAAATAATTTATAATGGTAAAAAATAATTACACTGAAAGGGTTGGCACTGTTGTAAAAGTCTGATTATCTTTGTAAAGTTTTCTTCTTTCCTCTTGGAATAGGTCACCTTTTACCGTACTGGTGCGTTTCTTTGGCCACTTGTCAAAGCCCTGTTGGGATGGAGGCTGGGCTTGTCTCGCGCTTTGCCTGCGTGGAGGGCGGCGTCCGGCTGGAGCTGGGCACGCTCGCTCTCGCGCTCTGCGCCTTGCCTTGGGAACCGCCTTGGACAGGCAGCGTTTGTTGACTGGCATCATGGCTGGGTGCAAAGGCTTTGCCAACCCATACCCCTCTTTTCTTTCCACACTTGGCTCGAAGTTTCCTTTTTCCTGGAAGCTTCTAAGCAGGCTCCCTCTCAATTCTCTCCGTTTGGTCCTTTGTGTACACATCTTACACCCTGGCGTTCACACTGCATGTACTTTAAGCACTGAGCCCCGTTCCACTTCAGCTTCAGCGACTTGACCAGAATCTAAGCCCCTGCCATGTGGCAGCTGTGTCTTCAGAGTCTCCTCTTGTTGTAATATTTAGTGTCGTAAGCATTTCTGCTGGGTTATTTACAAAACGTTTGTGGGAAATGGTCGCTGTGAGATGGGACTTTTCTTTAAAATCTTGGCCAACACTCTAAAATTCTCCATGCCTCATTTTATCAATATTAAAAGTAACCACAACGAAGCGTTTTCAAGTGCTCTATGAAAATTAATGGATAATTAATGGTGATAGTGAAAGATAGTGATTAAGAGGACTGGCTTTGGAGCCAGGCAGCCTGGTTTGAATCCTGGATCGGCTCTGGCTAACTGTTCAGTAATTATAATGCTTGAAATGTGCCGCTCCGTTTGGGGCTTCACAGTTACTAAAAGTGTATTCAGAGCCGGCCACCAAGGCAGTTTAGGGACTCATCACAGGAACACCGGTAGGAGGTGTGGCTCCCATTCCCATTTTGTGCATGGCAAAGTCCTCATGAGGCACTTGTTGTGGGTGGTCAAGAAGGAGAAAACTAAAGACATTGGATCATTTCAAAGTTTCACTAACAGCTGAAATGAGAAGAGAGGGCTGCGTTGTCTGGTTTCTGTAATTTCCATCCACTTGCCCCGCGTCTTCTGCTTCATGGAGCGACGTAGACCTGGCAGCCGGTGGATTCTGCCTTGAGCACAGTTTACAGTGAGCTCAGAGATAAACAGAGTGAAGCCTGCCTGGTGTTCTCGCCAACCCTGCTTTCCCTGCTCGTGACGTTCCTGTTACAGCATCTCAGCCAAGTGCCCATGAAAGGGTTTACCACTGAGATTGGCTGCCCCTCAAACTGTCAGATCTATTGCCAAGTGTTGCTGTCAAATAGTGGCACATCTTTTCCCTCTTAGAATTCTGAGATTCTCTATGGCTTAAAAAAAGAGAGAGAGAGAGAGAGAAAGAGTTCATTTGTGTGTTATTCATGTTTCTTTCTGTGTGTTCACAGGCAGTAGAGGTGACTCATATTTTGGTCTAATTTATCAGTGCTGATATCAGAGACTGAGCTTGTCTGAACACATATTCAGGAGACTAGATTGTAGCGTGTGCAACTAACTGCGCCTTACAAATGCCAGCACTGTATTCTCAACAGCTCAGGATGTTTGAAGCACCTCTTTTGTAAGTGACACACTTTTTTTTTTAATTTAAATTTTAGTAATGTAGTTTATATTCATTATTGAAAAAAGTTATAACATTTATTGTTCACAAGTCACTTAATTTGTGTGTAAAACATTTATGATATCTAAGACCATTAGGTCCTAAAGTAACTTAAGATTTTCACTTACTAGTTCTTTATAAACATTCACCATTGCCATTCCCAGACAGCTACAGGGAAACTAGAATATGTAAACCAAATGCAACACAATGATTGGCCCTGATTATTTTCTGCACTTTAACAAGAATATTTTCTGCAATAACTTATTGTGTCCTTCGATTACCAAGTACTTATCATTCCATTTGTTCCTGATAAAAGCTGGTTGAACAGCTAGCATACTATTGTATAGATGATGACAATGAAGTTGGGAGGAATGACCGCAGCTGGCTGGACCACATAGAGGCATTTGTTTGTGTGTGTGTATACATATGTATGTATGAATATTTGTGTGCATACAAGTGTATTCTTTGTATGTATATGTGCTTATGTGTGTAGGCATGCCTTCATGTGTGGATGTGTATGTGTGCACAGGTGTTCACAAGCGTGCACACTCATGGCATGCATTGTGTGTAGTGTGTTTGTGGGGATGGGCTATATGCATCCGTGATGGCAAGTGCAGAGGCCAGAGGAGGAGATATGGGACCTCTTCTATCAGCCTACATTGTATTCTGTTGAGAAGACAAGGTCACTTGCTGGTTTGCTGGGGAGGCTAGCCACTGAGGCATCTAGCTAGCCCTCATTTCCTTGTGTAATTTTCCTTTGGAGGTTTGGTTGCAGGACACACAAGGACCAGCAGATCTGAGGGTGCCCAAGTCCCTCATGCAAAATGCTGACCTAACCTCAGCCAATCCTCTTTAAAGTACTTGCAGATGACAATGTATATGTTATTGCAACAGTACACAAAAATACTGATTAAAAATAATAAAGTAATAGAAGTCTGAACATGTTCACTATCTACACAGTTTAGAAAGTGCTGTGGTCTGTGGCTTAAATCTCCAAATGTGGGACCTGGGCAGAAGATGTGCCACTTATATCCAGAAAGAGTCGGAGCTAGTTTCTTACTTGGATTTTGCCTCTGGTCTGGCCTTGCAGCTACTGTGATTTCTTGCCATCCATGCCTCACAATTAAACATAGGAAACTCATATTTTGTGTACATAGTAGTGTGTGATCAGATTATAGCTTATAGACAAAATATGTATCACTTGGTTTAAATTTGAATTTTGTGAGTAGCGTGTCCACTATCAAGGTGTATTTAAACTAAAACTATTCATTGCTTGTCTGAATTATGCCTGTACCTAGGTATGTGTTATTTATGCTTACTAAATCAAGCAACCCTAATTTGAATGTTAGCAGAAAATTCAAGCAACCCTTGGTTTTCCCAAAGCCTAACAATGTGATTAGGTATTCTGGTGGCCAAAACTAGCCACCTATCGGTCTTGTTCAGGGTTATGTCCTAGAGGGGAGATTACTGGGTTATGTTGGGAAGAACAGAGCTGTGGGTTAGTTGAAACTTAGTTCAATATAAGCAATTTTGTCAGCTCAGTGACATAGGGAAACCTCCGGATCACAGATTTTAAACGTCTTCCAAAAGCCTACAGTTGAAACTTTGGTTCCCAGAATGATGCTATAAGGAAGTATTGAACCATTAAGAAGTAGGGGCCTAGCGTGTCATCTTAGGGCCACTGGGGTATATGTACCAACAGAGAATTGATGGCCTCTAGCCCTTTATCTTTGTAGCTTCCTGGCCATGTGACAAGACACATCTGCCATCATGTGTCATCACCTGCCAACAGCAAAGAGGCCAATGAACTAAGAAACTGTGAGCCAAAATGAAGCTTCTGTTCAAGTAGTCACAACAGCAACAGAAAGTTGACGACTTCGAGCTCTTTTATTTCTGAGAGTTGTCCGAAAACTGAGTCTAGTTGGATCCAGACACGGATTTCATCACCTCCCCGGCTGTGGAGGTGATTGCGTAACGACCCAGATCTTTGGGTTTTCCTGCACTCTTAAGGGCTATGGTGGTGATAGGCAGTGGCTAGCCTCCAGACCAGTTGGGACTTGCAATACTTCTTGCTGGGCATGAAGAATGAACACTGGAATTTGAAGCATTAGTATTGAAATTAGAATTTAAACTGTATGCTAAATTATACAAATTTGAAAAATTTTATAACTTACTTTTGAAGTTAGATTTATCTGTTCCTCTTCAATGTGATTATTAGAAATAAAGATTATATGTGGGTCATACTTGTAGCTTGTTTTTAACAGCCCCCCCCCAGTGTGTGTGTGTGTGTGTGTGTGTGTGTGTGTGTGTGTGTGTGTGTG
>CAJQZJ010000389.1:28132-55885 GCA_907164525.1 Lophiomys imhausi | reverse complement strand
TTGCTTAGCATAGTGCCCTCCAGCCTTGTTGGAAGTGCCGGAAATGTTCTGCACCACTAATTCAGTGGTGAGCTGAGGGCGTTTCCACGTCTTGGCAACTGTGGTGGAGTCCTCTGCTACACACGAGCTTCACTTTCTTTGATCTATATACCCATCGGCAATTAGTTTGATATGTGGTGGCTGTGTTTGGACTTTTTGAGAAAACTGTATACTGTTTCCATAATGGCTGTACTAATTTGCATCTTCCCAGTGTGTTAGGGTTCTCTGTTCCCCTAATCCTTGTCAGAACTTACCACTTCTTCTCTCTTGAATAATAGTTGGCCTTACTGGGGTGAAGTGCTAGCTCATTGTAGTTTTGATTTGCTTTTCTCAGACAATTAGTAATATTTATTACTTTTTCCTTCACCCATTGCTCAACAAGAGGAAAGCCATGCAGGAAGGAAGGAAAAGGGAAGGGAAGAGAGGGGAGGGAAAAGGAGGGGAGGGGAGGGGAGGAGGAACCTGAGAACAGAGGCTATTAGTAAAGGGAGGGAGGTGGTCTGTGGCTGGGGAGAGACTAGATTAAACGCCACAGGTAAAGATACATACAGGATTGGATTTGGATTTGTGAAATGTCCTAAGTTGGATTTGGACTATCCCTTGAAGGCCCACATGCTAAAGCATTAGTCCTAGGTGGTGCTGTTGGAAGAACTGTGGGAGATTTGTAGGTGATCCGGGAAGTGCCATTGGAGGAGATTATGGGACCCTGTCATCTTTTATTTTTCTTCTTTTTGATTCATGGCTGTGATGTAAGTGGTTTTCATCTGCCGTGTGCTTATACCATGACGTGCTGCTGGCCCCAGGCTTGAAGCAACAAGGCTTCTGGATCAAGGAATGATAAAAAAAAATTGATTATCTCATATATTTTATTGTGCTGGCAGAGAGCTAACTAACAGAATGAACTTGGGGGTAGATGGGAACTTGGAAAAGATGGGAACAAATTAGAAATTCACACACATCCTCAGCTGTGTAGCAAGCTTAAGGACTGCCTGAACTACACAGGGTCTTGTCTCAAACAAATAAAAAAGGTGGTTAACAGCTGGTGACCCTAGAGCTGGCCTTAATTAAGCTTTGCTGTGCAGGAAGTGGTTGCTCACAAGGACCCTGTGGTGATTACCTCCATTTAACAGACATGCACACTGAGGTAAAAGAGGAAGGAAGATGTTGAATTTGAGGCAATTCATTGAGCTCCTTGAACTGGAAACACAGGGGTGAAGAAAGGACATGTTACTACAGGCATTGTGTGAAAACCAGGGCAGCCGGTGCACTATCTGAGGGAACCACAAGGACCAAGATGAGTTCCGATGAATGGGCAGTGGAAGAGGGGCCAAAAGGTAATCAGAAAAAGACTCTCCACAGAACAGGAGGGAGCACAGTGGAGAGCAATCTGTGGAGCCAAAGAAAGGGAAAGGTCCACATAGAGGGGCCCCATGTGTCTTGACAGATGAGTGCCTAGGCGGGTCTGTCAGCTTCAGGGACAGGAGCACCAACAATGGTCTCTTGCCTGTGGGTTCTCAGAAATGTATCATCTGAAGGAAGCAGTTGACTCTGTTAGAATTTTCATGCACATCAAGTTTGGGATCTGGTTAATTACCTAGCACACACTGGTATTCTCTGTTTCTACTTTATTGTGCACCACACGTATAAGCTGAAATGCACTTATGCACTTAAATAAGATTTCCCTTTGACTAAATTGTCAATCTCCTGAGAAAAATCTGATAAACTAAATTTTAATTAATCTTTGTTATACCCATCTCATTTTCCCTCAAATGAATTAATTTTTCCCATAGTAACTTAATACCTCCTTCATTTAGACACTATATTTTGCTTTAGGTGTCTTACTTACTTTTTACATTTTCTACACACTGATTTTTTTTTTTTTAAGGAGCATGATTTCAAATATAGGCACTGCTTTTCTGAAATCCAGGTGATAGCTTCTTAAATTCTCAATTCCTATGAATTTTATAAAAGAGCACAACCTTTTAAAAACATGTCTTGGCTTCAGAGTACAAAGACCCTAAACATGGTCCTTGCCAATCTGCCTGTCAATCAAGAACAGTGGGAGGCACCTAAGTGGGTAGGGGGCATCAAGGCTCTCCAGGAAGGAGATGCTGGACCTTACAGAAGTCCTTGGTCCCACTGATGAAGCTGGTGGTGCTAACAAGAATGGTCTTTGAAATGCTACTTCAGATGGTTTTGAGGGCAGGCCACATGCAGGCAGGTTGGTTTCTGTTCTTGAGCAGCTGACCAGGTCCAGTGTTCATGGCCTCATGTCATTGGGTTTTCACTCTGCTTATTCATTATGCAGCCACTTTACTCTCTCAGTCACCTAGTGCCAACCCACTAGACCCAGTGCCAGTCCCAGGAGACTGAGAAAGTGTGTCAGTCCCTTGATGTCCATAGGAGAATTGGGTCCATGAACCTGCTCATGTACCAAATCCACGAATATCCGCATCCTTGATGTATTTGCCTTAATTGTCTATATATTACTTATGATACCTGAGTCTCCATTAATGCTCTGTAAGTCATTCTCACATGTTGTTTCCAGCATAATGACAAGAAAAAAGCCTATATATTTTCATCACAGATACATTTAAATATTTAAATATTTTAGTCAAGGACTTATAGCAGAATGTTTTTATTTATCAATACTCGTATTTGTTAATACTTAACAACACCTATAAAATACCTAAATCCTATAACCTAAAACCTATAATCTATAATCTATGTAAAAACATCTTAATACCTAAAAACACTCTAATACCTATCCAAAAACACTTAATGTTTTAAGTTTCTTAAAAGGATATTAATATTCTTAGCTTAGGTCTGGTGCAGCATGGCTTGGTTTACAGCAGTCCCATCAGGTAGTATCTTTTAAGCTTAAGGTCCCTTGGACCTTATTTTGCAAGTTAGTAAGGCCAGTTTATTTCCACCACCAAAATTGTGAACAGTTTATAAAATCAGTTTGTCCTAACTGCTGAGGGCAGCTTTTTCAATTAGCTAAGACTCATCTCCATGGTCTCTTTGGCTCAGGCAAGTCTCAAGGCTTAAAGCTTCTCCAAGTAGCTTTCTAACTCTGCCTGCCTTGCTCACTTTTTGGGTGCTCTAGGGCCCTAGGACAGAAGGCTTTAAAAGACTCTCTCCCAGCAGGTTTATGCTATGCCTTTGCCTTGGGCGATAGCAGTCTACATTCTGTTAATGGCGTAACTTGCTGTGCTCTTCTTCAGCGTGACTTCTCAGTAACTGAGGGCAGGAGGAAGATACAGACCATATGGAGTCTCTGGCTTATATATATGGCATTATCTCATGATCTTTGGTGGTCTAGAGGGTCCATGAGATTTCTCTTGATGTCCAGCAGTCCTGTTCCTTCTCATGGCAAATAGTATCATCTGCATGGCTTTCGAGGTTACTTAGCAATGCCCCATCAATAGGGCATATCATCTGGCCACAACTGGCTCTGTCCATCCATATCAACAGGTAAAGGGAAGCCAAACTCTTCCCTATGTGCGCCAGATGCTAATCTGAAATGCCTACCAGTTTCACCAAAGAGACCTAACTTCTACCACAAGGGCTGAAACATCGAATGATTGACTTTATGGGTGTGAAATTAATGGATATGGGGACAGTACATATCCAGAGTCTCCTACCCACCCACAGCCTAGAATCCCAGCTCCTATACCCCTTTGCCACCTTGCTTCCGATGACCTCATATTGAGAATACCCTGTTCTTGTGCTCTGTGATCTGTATCTCCCTGCTTGCTTTGGTTTGGAGGTGTAAGAGGAGAATTCTTACTATCATCTATTAAAATGTGCTGTGTCCACCATCAAAATAGACTTTCTGTTATATAAATCACTGAACAGAATTATACTTAGATATTGAGCCAGTGGTATGGGGCTGGGGAAGTGTGAGGTCCATGACAGCAAGGAGGAGGAGACCAGATGAGGCTGTGGCAAACTGTCCATGTGGGGCTGAACTAGGGGTGCACACACGGGTGGCGGGACTTAGATGAATGTAAATTAGATTTAGTAAATATCTAGGGGATTCCGATACAGTCTCTTAATCCAGGGCATGAAGATCAACTTGTCTGTGGGCAATTAGCTTATCAGCTTGTGGACTAAAAACAAGGATGAAGTCACGTGAAACGAGGGGAACCTATGGACTAAAAACAAGGTTGAAGCCAGGTGAAAGAAGGAAATACTTTATGACCTGGCATTGTTTTCAGCTGCTAAGTGGGCAGAGACCAAATTATGCTGAAGTAGGTGGAATAAGGAACAATCCTGTTTAAGGACAAGTGGATGAGCCCGGGAGAGCCGCGTGCTAGGGGTCACATGTTAGAGAGCGGCATGCTAGAGAGCTCCAATGCTAGCGAGTCCACACACTATTAGAAAGGACATATGGTATGATGGAGAAAGTGCTGGTGGACTGATGGCCAGATCTCCCTGAGGCAGAAAGAGGCTGGTGAGCAGAGAAAGCCTCAGCAAGACAGCAAAGGCCAAGGACTAAACCCTGTGGCTCAGCTTTTGCCTAGAGGGGTTTGACCTGTCCGAACAGTGGCCTAAACAAAACTGTGGCCAGCAATAAAGACTGAGGCAGAGCGGCAGAGTTGCTGATATGAAGGAAATAAGTTGGCCTACAGACGGCTGAGGCCTTCCAGAGAGAAGAAAGCCTCAAGCCTTATTTAAGGTGAAACAACCATAGCCAACTTACCCTGATGGATCTACGCCTGAGGTATTCCAGAAGAAAGATTGCTAAGTGCATTAAAGGGTCTACCCCAGAGACTTGTTCCTGAAGACTGAGGACCTGCCCCAGAGACTGTATCCTTCTAAAAGGTTAGGAAAATAGTTGTAATAGTTATCAATAGGTTTAGTGGGTAGGTCATAGGGGTTGTAGGAATTTGTAGGTTTAGTAGTTAAGTAAGTATATTTGTTATAAGTAAATATAGTTACTAATAAATAAATATTGAATAATTTAAAAAGTTTGATTACACACGGGCATCAGTAAGACCTCTGAGGTAATGGAGAATATTCATTTCATGAGGGAATAGGCCAAGGTCATGCTAGAACCCATGTCCTCTAAAATGCAGGGAGAAATATAAACCTTGATGAAATATGAGAGAAACCATACCTCTTTCATGTAGTACAGTGTCAAATATGGGAATGTGACACAGAAGGGTCCCTGTGAGGAGGTGCTAACCTGGCAGTGAGGAAGTATTGGAAAGAGAGAGAGAGAGAGAGAATGTGTTGATCACACAATCCATTCAATGATGGTCTGAAGCACTGTGAGGCGTGGAGGGCCAGGATGAGAGAGAGGATCATGGTCTGATGAGGACTTTCAGTACCCAGGGAAAGGGAGTTGATCAGTTTGCTCTTTGCTGGGAGTGATGCAGGGTCAAGAGCACACACACACATACTTTTTCTTTTCTTTTCATTTTATGTGAAAGGATTGAAAATTTTATCAACAGAAGGGCAAGAGAAGACTCTTTGGTAGGACCATTGCCACAAGAAATGATGAGGGCAAAAGTAGGGGATATGACTCAGAAATGACTCAGAAACAAACCTCCCTTTCTGTGGCAGTGGATGGTGCTGCTTTGTGTGTGTGTGTGTGTGTGTGTGTGTGTGTGTGTGTGTATGTGTGTATCTATGAGTGTGTGTATATGTGTGTATCTGTGAGTGTGTGAGTGTGTATGTGACTGTGTGTGTATGTGTGAGTGTGTGTGTGTATCTGTGTGTATGTGACTGTGTGTGTGTATGCACAAGTAGGCTTGTATCTCTGCAAGTAGGTGAACCAACAATCATTATTTGGGAATTCCATGTTTGTGAATTGTTTTACTTGGTACAGTTGATTTGTAACTCCCAAGTCAGTACCCCCTGAGCACCTGTGGACACTTGTTAGACACAGGCACATTGGCAAAAGATTTTTAATCACTCAAACAATGTGTTAGTGCTCAGCTGAGATTGGACAGGCTTCTAGTTTCAGCCTTGAGACTGTAGACAAGTGCCCTTCCACAGACTGTTCAGTGACAAGGTTCCTAATTTGGTAGAATTTACTTGGTGGTATCACAGTTTACAATGAACCTCAAGAGCTGGGATTAAGTGCTGGCAGGTGTCCCTCGGCACAAGAAGACTGTGCTGTGTTCAATGCACACACAAAGTGGGAATTTTTAGCATGGGTTATGATGCTGTGCCTGTGAGTTCAAAGTAAGTGAGACAATAGTAGACATCAAGTAAGCTGCCTATCTGCAGACTTGCACAAAACCAAGTTAGTATCGACTGATTTGTAAAAATGTAAGCAGAGTCTCACAGGTACCTTCAGAGGGTGAGTAAAGTCATGATGAATGTGCTTTGCATGGTATGGGTCAGTGCCTCAGTCCCACAGCAGTGGCAAAGCTATCACTGGGTGAAGCTCAGAGGGATGGCAAAACCTTCCTTGGGTCCAAGTGTGAATGTTGATGGCAGGCACAGAAAATGTTCACTGTAGCTTCCTGCTTTAAGGCCTGAAGACTGTTCTCCTACACTCCAAGTAAGATTAGCTAAATCTGCCTCCTTGTTCTGCTGTACATGATAACACCACTCTCCCATTCACCACTGTATGATAAACATGCTGAAGTTCTGGGGTGTTGAGGCTTCTCCATCTGACTAAGCTCACCCCATTCGTGTATCTGTTCTTTCTTCACCCTTTGCCTTCTCAGATAAGTCAATGCCTGGAGCTGTGTAAGAGTGTGGCAGTTATATAAACACATGTCTCCTCCTGGACAATGTTCCAGTATTTACTGGTTCAGTATTTTTGGTGAAGTTTTAGGACATTTATAGTACATATAATGATATGTATTACAGCCACATGTACATGTCATTGTAGAGGCCCTTTGTACATGTGTCACACAACAGCTCAACCAATCTTGCAACCTTTCATACATAGTAGGTCCTTTTGGAATCCCCACTGTATCAATGATTACTTAGAGGTTCTGAGGGGTGAATGAGCTTCCCATTCCCAGAGATCCTAAGTTGCAGGGCTGGGGCACATGCTGGAATGGTGTGGCTCTCAAGGTTTGACATTAGTCACTCTGCCATGCACCTGTTGTGTGAAGGTCTGGATCAGGGAAGTGATCCAGGAAGAGATTAAGGAGGGCATTTCTTCAGCACCCTCTGTGGTCTGGGATCACAAGCACAAATGCAAGTTGGTGGTTTGATTCTGGCTTGGAGTAAATCACATGGAAACAAGCGGGTAGTACCTCCAGGGTGAGGTCTTCATGCTGGGTAGTCTGGATAGATTCAGGTAGAGACAAAGAAAATGAGTGAAGAGCCAAGAGTTGTAATGTAAAGAAACAATACCAGCACACACACAAACCAAAACACATTATCTGTCAGGTCCCTGCCACATCTCAGACACTGCTCTTGACCCTAGGATTACAATGACTAGCAAAACAGTTCCATTCTCATGGAGCTTAGGGTGTTGTGGCAGTTCCAAAAACAGAAAGAAACAAGTCAAATAGTGAGATCCACATTTATCAGGGACTTCCAAGTCAGAAAGGACTTCCTACTTGGAATTTCAGCAGAGTTCCATCAAGAATAGTGGGTGAAATGTACAACTATGAACCTTTAGCAATTTCAAAATTTAAAGTGCTGTTAAAGAAATAAAGTGTGTAGTGGTTGGTGAAAGCCTTTAACTTATTGACTGGGACACTCAGCAATGGAGATACATCATATCCTCCTTAGGTATTAGTAATACATTATGTAAACACAGACCAGCATAACCAAGAATATTTAAGAAGAGAGATCAAAGGGGAAAAATAACTCGGTTCCTGATGGAGGATGCATAAGGACAAACTTCTGTGAGAACATTAGCTTCAATTACAGTTTGGATCATCATGAAAAATGAGCCACTGTGCCACATCAACTTCCAGAACACCAGACTCCACTCGTCCACCCAACCACCTACTCACTCACTTCTCAGGCATGTATATCAACTTTTCTTTAAGGCCTTCCTTCTACAAACTGACAAATGTGGTTGGAGTACACAGAGGTACTCAGATAAACAGAAAGAAAGGAGTCAGCCCAGGAGAGCAGAGGCATGTAATGAAACAAAGCAGAATGAACACTTATGGAAACTTGAATGAGAGAATGGACTGAGGACACCAGGTTCTTGCTTGACCAGTGTGATGCTGATCTGACTACACTTCAGCAATTCCCTCATCAGATTATATCATCTTATACTTGAGTGCTATGATAACACATTCTCTGAGCATGCAAGGAACATTCAATAGGCTCCAGGTCACACCAGATGAAATTATTTGGGGCAGGACCTCACTGTAGTCAAGACTGGCCTAGAACTCACTATATATACCAGAGTGATCTCAAACTCTTAGAAATTTTAGTGTCTCAGTCTCCAAGTGTCAGGATTATAGGCACAAATATTAGACTTGGACTGATTAAATTCTCAGATGGAAAAAGGCCATAATAATGTTTGGAATAAAATGAGTGAATTACTGGATATTTGGTCTCCATGTTAAGACTGGTAATTGTGAATTTCACTTTGCATGATTAGGTTGTGTGGATTGTTCTGTAATTGTGGGCCCAGAACATAATCCAGGCTCAAGAGGTAAAGAATCAGCATCAAGGAAGGATGCTGAAGGACAGTTTGGAGAGAATAATTTCAAGCAACCCTGAGTAACTTCTGGCTGTCATTATGACAGAAAGAAGATATGGTGTTGATAAGACACTTCCCAAGAACATGAAAGTGACTTCTGCTAGCAGACCTACAAGGACCAATATGTTTTACTCAAAGGATTTAAACTATGTTTTATTTGAATACCAAGGTATTGCAAACTGGGTTAAAGATGGATCACCTTTTATTAGTGGGGATGAAACAGAATAGGACCTAGAGAAAGGTTAATGTGGTTGTACATTAATGTACCAGCATTCTAAATGTTAGTTAATTGGTTCTGCTTGCTGTCTGTTACTTTCGTTGACTCTGATTGGTTAAATAAAATGCCGAGGCCTGAGATTGGGCACAGACAGAGAAAGGTGGGACTTCCTGGGATTAGAACAGGAAGCCTGTGCCTTAGACAGAGGATTAATACATTCCAGCCAGCAGCAGGAAGAAGCATTCCAGCCAGCAGCAAAAGAATAAAGGCATTCCAGTCAGGAGCAGCAGGAAGGAGGCACACACCATGGGTTAGAAAAAGGAATCTCATTCCACATGGCCAGGGACATCAGCATATCATGGAGAATGACAGTCCAAGGGGACGTATGTATATATGGAGTCATATTTTGGTAATAGAATTAAGAGCTAGCTTAGATGGGCTAGGATTGCACAATTCAGGCCAAGGCTTGGTAAAATCCATGTGGTCTCTGTGTGCTCATTTATAATGGATGGTTAAGGATTAGCCACCAAACCAATTAACAATAATATGAATACTGGATACATAGTTTAATTAGCCATATAATTTTTTAACAACCAACCATCAAAATTCTTTATGGAAACCACATGTATAGAAATAGCAATCTACTTTCTCTTCCTCCTCCATCACACCTCTCTTTCTTCCTTGTGCTGGAGGTTGGATTTCTATTGAATCAGCCTGGCACCTGGCTGCCCACCTGGGCTCAGGTGCACCTCCAGGAGGCAGGTGTGAATCTGACCAATGAGAAGCCCCTCTGTATGCATAATTAGTGACAGAGTATAAGAAGGAAAGCTAGGGAAATTGGAAAGGGCTTTTGGATTTGCAGTGCTTCTCAACACTGCTCAGCTGCTGGACACTGCCACACTTTGAAAGATGTTAGAAAGAAAGCGGCCAAAGCTTGGCAGAGCCCAGTTGGAAAACCACTGCCCTCAGAGATGCGGAGAAGAGTGTTCTGCAGAAGAACATGGCCGGGGACCTTGAGAAATCACAAGAAACTGCGAGAAACCACAAGACCTGCCAGGGAATGGCGACAGAGCCCAAAGGGGGTGTGCAAGAGATGGAGGTGAGAAGTGGATGCCAAGGAAAGGCCTCAGAAAGGGGCTTCTGCCACGAGCCAGCCCGGGAAGGGAGAGAAAAGACCTCTGAAGGCTGCACCCGACTCAAGTAAGCTCGGGCTGGCACAAGAGGCATGGCATAGGACCTGCTCAGAGAAAGTTTGTGAGAACTGGAAGCTCTCAGGGAGCTGTGGCTGGGTGTTGTCAAGGCGGTGGGAGCAGAGGGGCCTGAGGCTACGTCCGTCCATGGGCCCACAGCTGCCGAGGGTCAGACAAGAGAGCTCTGAGACTATGGTGAACAAACTGAAGAGACGGCAAAAACAGGCGTGAGTGCAGCCCCTGTCTCATGAGGGTATGACAAGGCCCAGAGGAGCAGGGGAGGACCCAGAAAACCCATGAGGCTGAGGACTAGGTTTCAAGGCCCAGCATTTGCCCTGAAAAGGTTCAGCATGCAGGGATGCTCCACATGCTACTTGTTGTCTTCAAGGACCTAAGCTTGAAGATTGGTATCTCTAAAAGTTCTTAGGGTTGGTGGTGTGGTGGGTGTTTATAGATATTAATATATATATATAGTTTATAATTTACACCTATACTCCCTCTTCTTCTCTCGTATTCTTTTTTTTTGGTGGGGGGAGGAACTGGGTCTCCCTCATTTTGTGTAGTTTAAGTTGGCTTAAAACCTGCTGTGTGGCCCATTCTGGTCTCCAATTCAAGATCCTCCTGCCTCAGTACCACGTTCCTTAGTTCTGGGATCATAGCTGTGTGTTTTCATACTCAACATAAATATTCTATGTCTTTAAAGATTTTTTCTGTTGTAGGGATGTCAATGCTACAAAAACTGGTTGGATACAAATATATTTGTCACTGAACAAAATTCTATGTGGCTTTTATTGCATTTACTTTCTCTCTTTTAATCATTCTAGGTAACAGTTCTTATTGAAATCTAAGATGCTGTCTACATCTGAAAAGGGAAACCTGTCTTTGGGAAGAGCCTTTTCCTTGCAAGTGGAAATAATTGACTCTATGGGCACAATGTGATTCCTTTCTGAATGTCGCCTTCCATACAGCACTTTTGTGCTCACAGTAATGATCTTTCTTATTTTATGCTCCACTAGGGCATATGTGGCTGAATGTACCACTAGCTTAAGTCTGGAATACTTCTTATTACTTTATATTGATAATTTTTAATAACTGAAGACATTTGGTACTCTACAAGACAGCCAGTGGTGCTTGTAACAAAGCAGAGGCAGTTACTGTGCATGAGTTACTTTACATTCAATGCTGGTCTGTGCACACTGGGAGAGGCAGAGTTAGCCATGGGGAAAAAAATTAAACCATTTGGGTCCTGGGTGAAGGTCTGTGAGCTGTTTAATGTCATAATTGCCTGCTGCCTCAATCATCAAACTGGGTGAAACTCTAAGTTGAAATGTCATAAACACTCAGCACAAAGATTTATATAAGCCAGGTATCCGACCTACCACCAAGCCCTGCCTGTGGCAGGAAGTGTTTGTTATGTCTTATTCAACCTTTTGGGAAAAAAATAAACAAATCCGGAAATGTGCTTGTTCTGGCAATGATCAAACATTAAGAAGCAATTCTGTTATCTGGATGGGATGTTCAGGACCTGTGATAAACAAACCTATTTCCTATAAAAAATAACTTAGATCCAAATTCCTTTAGCTGAAAATGGTTAGTGTCAGTCAAGCCTGTTTCCACTGTGTATTTTAACAAAAGGGGAGAGAAACATTTCTTATTAAATTAAATTCCTTCTTATATAAAGTTGTGTTGTTCTGTGCTCTTTACATTTTGATCCTCCTTAAAGAACAAACCCTTATGTTTATCAAAGACATATTATGAATGTATACTACATCCAAATAATATTTTGTGGTCAGGTAATATTTGAAATTTCTCTTCTATACAATATAGTAGGAGAATCGATAGTTTATATAACTCAGAGTGATGATTTATTTTCTTATTGTAAAAAGAGTAAAAGCCATTTTCAGAGACACTGTGACCAGAGTTGTTTAAGTCAACTCATCCAAGTATCAGTGACTGTCTCATCAAATTATCCAAGTTATGTTAATTAAAATCTATAAGTCAATGATAATTAAAAAATTAAAATAGAGAAAAGACCTGAATGAACTTTCGATCAAACAGGCTATGTAAGTGGTTAATAATATGTGAAAGATATTCGATATCTTATTTTCCAGTAAAGCGCAGATCAAAACCATCATAAATGCAATACAAGATTCTTGTAGTTAACATTTGAAATGGCTGAAAACCCTGGGAGTTGATAAGAGTGCAGAGTGCTCATGGCCCTTGTACAGTAAAGGCAAGAGAAGGTACTAGTTACATTGGGAGATCTGTATAAGATGCCGATTTGGGTGAGGAAGCATCAGAGAGATGGAAATCCTAGTGTGTAGGAGGCTGGGGTGCTGGGGAAGCCAGTGAGATGAAGTAATGGTGACAGGTTACATGGCTATGTAAAGAGAAGGGTGTCAGCAGGGACTAAGAAGTCAGAAAAAAGCAAATGAAAGAAGATAGGTAAGGGATACTTCACATGAAAATTCTCTTGCATCCGAGAAGATTGGAAAGAATGAGTCAGGTGAAAAGAGAAGGGAAGAGATAATGATAAACAAAAACAAATTTATAGCTCAAGAGACAGTGCTGTAGGTTTAGGGAATGGCTACCACTCCTGAAACGGTAGGAATACCTCAGCCACGTCGGCATCTAATACGGGTCTCCCAATGGCAGGCAAGACTCTGTGGGAACAGAGGGAGGGGCACATCTGAATCAGCTATCATGCTATACTAAACTATTTAGTCTTCATCCTGAGAGCAATCAAAATCCAAAAATGATTTTAAATATGGGAAACAATCAAATTTAGGTTTAGTGAAGTCAAGTTGGAGCAGAATTGAAAATCGATTGGGTATATTGAACACCAGTCAATGAAACATTTGGAAAGACTGTATGATTCATGAACAACAATCAGGATAGACCTATTTCCTTCAGCAAGCTGGATTTTGATATCTAGAGGTTGCACAGGCCTGTTGTCTTTTTTGAATGTTTGCTTCTTTCCTGAAAGTTATATAGTATACAACAAAACGTGAGCCTGCTCTCACCAAGCCTTCCGAGGAAACACAGCATTAGAGCAGCAGATGGCATTGTCTTGTCAAAAGATGGTCAGATGATCAAAAATCATATTTTAGTACAAAGAATCTACTTCCAGAGCTCTCACCAACCAAGGCTCCAGGAAGGCTGCATACATGGGGCTTCTGCTCAGCCTCACCTTGTGGCACACCTCAGCAGAACTTTGACAGAGACCACCAACCAGAGAGGCTGAAGAGTGATACCAACTTAAAGCTTTAGCCCATTCAAAGTAAAGGCAGCATCTAAGGAGCTTACAGCAAAACTAGTGACCATCACCATGCCTACAAGATCATCAGATGGCTATCACCATGACTATAGAAGGTCTGACCACATCAGCAGGGCTCAGGCAGCAAAGAAGCTCACACCCTCATGGTTTATCAGTTCAGTACAAAAGCAAGTCACAGAGAGGTGGAGACTGAAGTGCCCCACATATTAACTGTGGCTGTCCAGAGTGTGAAGGGTAAAGTACAGGGCCACATGTGTATGCACTAGGTCCCCTGAGTTGAAGTCTTTAAGGAAGGTCTGCATTGTTGGAAGAGACTTCAAGGTACACAAAAGCAAAAACAAAAATAAGCAAACAATTGCCAAACAAACAAAAATTACAATTATCAAAGTGAAACCATGGTGGAAATTATACTGGGTTTCCCCTTTTCTACTCCTGTAAATCAACCACCAGTGTTAACATTGGCTCAGCCCACCAGAAAGCAATGAACAAAGAACTCTGAGAAGTTTCAGTTATAAGTCCAGCATTCTACAGAGTGGAACAAGGCTCCTTGAGGGAGGTTCAGGGGCACAAAGGGAAGATTTACCTCATCAGCTGGTTTGGCTTCTAGCATCTCAGGTTAATTAAGAGTTCCTGAGCCTGCTCATTCACCTACTTCCAAAGAGAAGAAAACATGGTGTTGCCTAGAGGTGTTATAAGGATTAAAGACTTCCTGAGTGTTCAATAATGTTACAAATTTATAAATGCACCTCAGAAATACTATGTAGTTCATTCAATGGGGATTAGACTAGTTTTCCAACATAGTAGGTGGACAATGAAGTTTTACTGAAAAAAAAAAAGTTCTTTTAGCCTCTTTTTTGAATCAGTTCTCAAATGGCCTTTGCTTACTCTTACACTTGAGCTCATCACTGGGAAAGATTAAATCTTGAAGGAGTAGTTGGCTAAGGGAGGATTTCAAGATAGTAAAAAAATAAAACACACCTGCAAAGAGGTGCCACATCCCTCAGGTATGGGCTTCAATCATTGATGTGAAGTAGAATCTACGGAGAGACAGCATGACTCAAACAAAAGTAGAAGGGCAAACAAAATGACGCGGAAAATGTGACTGTCACACTTCAGCTAATGCATTAGTTCTTTGCCTCTGTCATGTGCTTCATAAAAACCATGATGTGTTTCTCAGCAGGCCAGTCATTGGCCTTCCAAGCTCATATCTGCTTCAGGACCTTCTAGGTCTTCCATGGTCTCTTTCCTTCCTGACTGTTCCCTGACTCTCTCCATTTGAATGCTTTTTTTCCCCCCTTCATGTTTGCCTATTTTCTCCCCTCTTTGAATCTGAATCTGTAGCTATCTTCTCTTTCTGATTTAATGTTCTGTTTTATGTGAACAGAATTCTTTTGAGTTGGCCATGCTGAGTGAACAGAGAAAGCAAACATTCCACATAACTTTGAAGTGTTCTCACCTTCATGGAGCTGGTCAATCTTGGTATTTTCCTAATCATTTGTCCCTTCAATAAACCTTAATTGATGAGTTTGGTATAAGAAACATTGTATTTAAGTACTTCCTGTACATAAGGTGGTATTTTACTTTATTTTATGTACTTTTAATTGTTTGTATAAGTGTACTCTGTCTGGAGGTATGTGCACACTAGTGCAGGTGCCCATCACTAGAAGTATTGGGTCCTCTTGACCTGGAGTTACAGGCAGTTGTGAGTCACCTGATATCAGTGGTACTGTGAATTGAACTTCCATCCTCTGAAACAGCAACATGCATTCTAAAACATTTTGAGCCATCCTTCCAGCCCCATATTAGGCACTACTCTAAAGACATGACACTTTGGTTCTCCATATTTTTTTTTTTTTTTTATAGAAGGAAGAGGTTTATTTGGGCTGATGGTTCCAGAGGGCTCGAATCCATGATGGCAGAGTGAAGGCGTGTTGACAAGGACAAGAACCTGAGGCTGTACATCTTGCATTATATTTTAGAAATCCTGTTCTCCATGTTTCTTTTCACTATTGCTACTAGGGATGCCATATAATTGTTATCATTTAGCAGTATATTTAATAGAAACAAAGGTCTATTTGTCAGTACGAGAGACTGGAAAACACTCCCTCTCCTCTCCCCTCCCCTCCCCTCCCCTCTCCTCCCCCCCCCCCCCCCCCCTCCCCTCCCCTCTCCTCTCCTCACCCCCCCCCCCCTCCACTCCCTCCCCTCCCCTCCTCTCCCTCTCCTCCCTCCCCTCCCTTCTCTTTTCTCTTCTCTCTTCTCACCTCTCTCTCTTCCTCTGTCTCTCTTTTTTCCTGCTTCCTCTTTCCTTCCTTCTGTGCCCCCTCCTTCCTTTCTTCCCTCCTTCTCTCTCTCTCTCTTTCTTTCTTCTCATTATGTCACCTAGGCTGGCAACAAACTCACCATTCTCTGACCTTATCCTCTAAAACACCTGGGATAACAGGTGCATGCACTTATGTGGGATTCCACAGAACCCCTAGAAAATGTGCTGGTCATGCCAAAATCCTGAGAAATAAAAGGACTGTTTAATAACTTGAGTTCTATTCCTATCCTTCCTGGACAGAGAGGGTACAGTTTAGTCCAGGATTCTTAGTCAACTCAGAATGTGAAATCCAGAAAGGAGTGCATTTGAGGATGTTCAGCAGATGCATGGCATGGACATGCACACAGAAGGTTTTACTGGTTTTGAGTAGCTTCCTGAATCCTGAGTGCATGGCTTGCCAGGAATCCCGGGTATCTGCTGCTTTTGTCTCCTATCTGTGATGAATAAAGTTGATCCAGTTCCCTTGCTATGGGAGCTTTCAGTCTTGCTTGACTCATGCAAGTGGCAGAAACTGTACCTGAGGATGTATTGGGACAGAGCCCTTGAGTTCCCATTTGTAGTATTTGGGCTGAGATAAGCTTTGTCATTGACTGTGCAGTAGGGGTCCTTCCCTTCAATTGATAATAGGCTCACAGTGACCATGCTTCACAAGTCTGCCATTCAGAGTACCAGACTTAGAAGTAGAACCTTAAGCTTTATATGTAAACCTACTTAGTGTCTTAAAGCTGCATCAAAAATAAAAGCAGGAAGCACAGCCAGAAAAACTTCTGGAACTTGGAGAATTCCTGTCCAGTTTTTGAGATTGTATACAAATATATTATACATTGCTACATGAAGCAAGAAGATGGTACAATCACTTAAGGGGAAATAAAGACTAGGAAGATATGACTAGTCCTTCCTGGGCAGCGGCATGTCTAGAGACCAGCTGTAGCTGAGTTATGGAGTTATGAGTTACAGAGTTATGAGTTACAGAGTTATGAGTTATGGAGTTACGAGTTATGGAGTTATTGAGTTACAGAGCTTTGTGCAGCAGCAGGTGTCAATGAGTGACAAGAAGGAGAAGAGAAAGAAAGAAGGAATAAAGGAAGGAAGAGAAAAGGGAGGAAGGGAGGAAGAAGAAAGGAACAGGAGTAAAGGGATATGGGAAGACAGGAGAAAGGAAAGGAAAGGAGGAGTGAGAAGGAAGGAAGGAGCATTGGCAGAGAAGGTTGGACATTGAGTGGCTCTCATGGACCCATGACTGAACACCCTGAATGTTGAGTGAGAAGCAGAGGGAGGCATCGAAGGCATGCTGAGACTTTATTTGTCTTGCTGAAAAGCACAATTATTCTGACAGTAAGGAGTTATGTAGGAACCAGGGACAATAGGAGCATTGGAAGGGCAAGCTGCAACAATACAGCAGCTGTAATAAATAAGAGCCTAGGACTAGAGACAAAAATCAAAACAACAACAACAAAACCCTAAAAACAAAAAAGCTAAAAACATCAAAATCCAAATTTTCAAACTTGAGGCAACAGATGAATTTTAGCAATACCCATTAATGTAAGAAGGTAGAAAAAAAAAGTTGACCTGGACAAAGGTCCTTTTCCTTTTATCCTTTTTCAATTTTCCTTCCTCCATTCTTTCAACTCATATCTCCCATTTTCTCACATCCCTCAAAGTCAGCCATGGAAGAGGATGGGGGTTTGTGTTACATGGCTAGAATGGTGAGAATCTCCATCCAAATGTAATTGCCACTCAACGGCCATGAAGCAAATATTCCCTATATCCTCAAACACTGTGTTTTCTTTTTAGGATATTAAAAGTAGTTCAAAGGTAGTGTTTGAGAGCTTGGGGCAGATGCATGTGGGAGTAATCATGGACAGCCTACAGACTGCAGGCTAAGACATCTGATTGATATTAATTAGGTTTGACTCTTTAGGAGAATAATAATTGGGGGATTCTGGTTGTTTTCATACCCTTTAAGGTATCTCTGGGACTTTTATGTGGCAATTCCTACTAAGAGATAGATGCTGGGTTATTCTGCAGAGGAGTACAGTAGAGTTATGGGTGTAACATCTGAAGATGGACCATCTCTGCCAAACCTGGAAAGTCATGGACAATGAAAATTTAGGTGACCAAAAGCAAAGCCTAACAAGAGAACAACATTTGTCATCAGGTAGACAGAGAGGAGTGAGAACAGAAAAGACTGGGAGAGAAAGACAGAGTAACAGGGGAATTAAAAAACAAAACAAAAAACCAAGCACTCAAGGGGCGTGTACTGAGGGCACATAAGCCCATGAGGGAGGAAGAGGTGGGCACATCTGCTGTGACAGCGTTGAAGATTGAGAGAACAAGTTGTTTTTGTCTGAGAGGAACTGCTGGTGATTCAGACTCAGAAAATGTAGTGGAGTGGCAGGAACGGAAAGTCAACTGAAAATAGATGACAAGAAAACTCATGAAGACAGTGCATTTGGAAGAGGCCTCTGAGATAATTTTCTTGGAAATCAGAGTAGGTGCCTAGGAAAGCCACTCTTCCTGAGCAGAGACTCGCAGTACTGTAAGCAGTGAGCAGGTAAACATGGTGTCCAGTGTGCTGGCTGTGGAATTTATGCAGTGAAGCTGAGGGCTAAGGATGGGGCAACTGCTTCCAAGCTGAGATAGGGAACTTCATTATAAATAATTCCATCCACCACCCCACCAGAATCTCAAAGTATTTCAGGCTGTCCAGAGAGTTCCATACCCAAACCACAAAATAGCCTAGGGATGTCACGGCCATCTGAGGCTGGGTACAAATGAGATTATTCCCTATGCCACTCTATTCACTGACCCCAGGTCTCTCCAGGAACATCAAATCCCTTTAATATCAGTGGAGAAGGCTCCATCTGGGAGTGTTTAGACATTTTAGCGATAGCCTTAGGCTGAGCTGGATGGTAATATCTACCTAAATGAGATTCACAGTCACAGGAAATTCCAATAGCGATGCTTTCCTGGGCCTCTGGTCTTCAAACTGGTTCAAGTATGTGATAACTATGTGAACAAATTAGGCACACCACACAGATAATGGTTAGATAGTCAAGATCATGTTGACTTCTGTCTAACTCGAATCTCCACTTTCGGGAACGCTGAATGGGAAGACTCTCTAGTGAATCACGGTTCATGGGCTGCTGATCTGCTATTAATATAATTTCTGTTGCCCTTTGAGCTTTTAGCCCCACATGTGTAATTCCTCCAGAATATTCAGTATGTTATCTGAAAGGTCTCTCAACGCCACTGCCTCAATGCAAAACAGACTACACACAGATGAACAAAGGGAATTTAACTTTCATAAGTTGGTTTTAAAAATGCATTTACTTTGACTGCACTGAAAGAATCTAAAAAAAGATGAAAAGAATCTTTAGCATGCCAAAAACATCTGGTTTCATATTTTCAGACCAAAAGGAAATTGCATGAAGACTAAAATCTTATGTTTTGATTTATATTATTATTGGAGGGCTGAGAAGCTGCCACTCACCAAGTAGAATTTTATGATGATAAATAAATAAGGAAAACAATCTGACAAAACATGTCATGGAACAAAGCTGCATTTCAAGTTTAATTAACTGATAACAATACTTATGATGGAAGAACTGTGCCACCAATTATACAGTTAGCAAATGTGAGCTCCCAATGAGAAGATGAGCCCAGAAAACTCTAAAGGCCTCGTCCTCAGCATAGGATGGCAGCTCGTCCCAAGGGAATTTTGTTTTACGCAGTGAACTGTGCTTCAATGAAGACCCTCTCTGAGACTGTACTCATGCATATGTGTGTGGTGCACGTACATGTATGTGTGTCTCACTCTCTAAGAAGAAGTATCTCTTAGTAGCAGGCTACCGATGGAGTCCCAGTGATGTTTTCTAATAAGTTGGTGATGGTAATTTCTGAAACTGGTAGTCAGTTACTGGGGTGGTGGAGGCACAGGAGTCAGGAGAAGAAAGGAAAATCCAGCAAGGATAAGAAGAGACTGTGTTCATTTTGTTAGCACCACACTTTTCCCTTCCCTAAAACTCCAGACAAAGACTCTAACACTGCTTCAACCTTCACAGTCCTTAGTGATCAACAGGGCTGTCAGTAGAAGGCCCCTTTCATGCGCTATGGGAGTAGTCTTTGCTACTATCTTCCTGTATTCCAAAGAATGGTGTGCTCAGGTGGGGCAATTCAAAGACAATAAGATCACAGCTATTGTTCATGGGGATGCAAACTGCATGTTTCCCATCTGCTGCCGAGACCATCTTTTGCTATGGTTCTAGCACCAGTTGTATTTGTAGGGTGACATTTTTCATAGTAGATCTTATAAATTGGTTTACTTTAAACTACAGAAGGGGATAAACCAAGGCAGCTATGTAGACGATTTTTATGTCTAATCTTCCTCAGGCTTTGGAGTGATGATTGAGGAAATATTTAATTCCCCTGTCTCCAGGTGCATCCTCCAATCTCCTCACATGCCACAGAATGCTTTCAGTAGCAATAACTGTTACTCTGCCTTTGGTCTCTCTGACGGTGAGCCCCACACCGAAATAAGATCAGTTAGCACATTAAGCAATACATTCCAAATATTAGGCAGTTTCCTGATGGAGGCCTGATGGAATTTAAAATACATATATATCTGATATTAAGGAGTATTCAATCAAATGGTTTTGTTGCTCAAACTCAATATTCCACCACCAGAGAAGAGGCCCACAGAATGCAGAATAGCTGTGAGAAATTTCTGGAACTTTCAGCTTAGATACAGCTGCCACTAAAAACATTCTGAGGCACATTGTTGATTTAAGAGGAAGTCCACAGAGTACTTGGAACTTTTTTTTTCCCAGAATTCACTCAGCTTTGTGCGTGACAATTGTGTGTGTGTGTGTGTGTGTGTGTGTGTGTGTGTGTGTGTGTGTGTTTTAACCATCTTGCCTCTGCTGGCATTTGTTCATGATTTAATTTCAGGCTGTTTCTCTCTTAAAAAATGTATTAGTTATCAATTCCATTTTCTGGGTCAACTTACTCTATGTAAGTCCTCATTAGATGCAGGTGGCAATGGTCCCTGTCTTTAGTGATAAGAACTTTGCTTTCTGTAAGGAGGCAGAGCTGGTTCACTTCTTGTCTTCCTGCATGCATGGGTATGCATTGCAAAGATAGCATCCCATCTTCAGTGCTATTGGGAATCACTACTGGCATGTTTTGACTCATTATCCTGAATCTTAATCAGATGATGGAAAAAAAATTTGTTTCATCAGCTGATGAAGGCTCAGGATAATGAGTCAAAACATCCTGATAGGCTTCTCAGCAGCCAGCCTTGGGAGTGGCATGCTTTACCTGACATGTTTCTCTTTCCACTGTCCAACAAATAATTATCTGGTCTCTGTATTTACCACCACGGAACAACCACACCATGGCATGGGGAGGGAAAGGGTTGGTAGTTCACAAGCAAACTCTTTTTGGAAGATGTATATCATGTTTATTATTAGTACATTTTATACCATGAAAACAGGTACAATGGGAATTTGCAGTTGCAGACATTTTGTTGTTGTTGTTGTTGTTGTTGTTGTTGTTGTTGTTTTGAGACAAGGTTTCTCTGTATATCCCTGGCTGTACATAACTCACTTAGTAGACCAGGCTGGCCTTGAACTCACAGAGATCCACCTGCCTCTGTCTCCCTAGTGCTGGGATTAAAGGCGTGCACCACCATGCCTGGCAATTGCAGACAGTTGTGAACTGCCATGTGGGTGCTGGGATTTGAACCCAGGTCCTTTAGAAGAGTTGCAGCCATTTTTAAGCATATACTTTGAAGCATTTGTTGTATCCTTATGGCTGGGTGGCACTTACCACAAATCTATTTATAGAATGATTTTCTTGTAAAAGTGAATCTCTGTTAAACACCAACTCTCCATTCCTCCTGTCCAGTCACTGGTGATTAGCAATCTATCTTCTCTTTCTATGAGCTGGACTTTTCCAGGTGCCCCATATCAGTGGAATCACTCAACAGTTGTTCTTTCTGTCTGGTTTTATTTCACTTAACACAGTGTCCTCAAACTTCACTAGTCATAGCTAGCTTGTGTCAAAATTTTCTGCCTAACTGCAGCAAATAGCATTGCATTGTATACATGTCTATCCACATCACAGGTGAACTTCCACCTCTTGCCAATTGTGAATAATGCTGCAGTGGACATGAATGTAGGCACAGCTCTTGAAGACGTTGTCTTCAAATCCTTTGAATCCAGGCTCATGAATGGAATTGCTGAATGTTATTCTGTTTTTCAATTTTTAAAGAATTGTGTGTGTGTGTGTGTGTGTGTGTGTGTTTTGAATCACAGTCAATCCTTTTCCACAGTCTAGCTTTGTAAGTCTGCCTGATCCTCCCCTCCATGAACCCCAGATCTAGAATGAGTCCCACATCCAGTGCTTTAGGCTAGTTTCTCAAACCTTCCCTGTGGCACAACCAACCTCTAGGCTTCCAACCAAGGCACATGCTGCCTGCCCCTGACCCATGGGTCCTCCCACAGCACATCCCTCCTCTCCCATCAGTCGGATCCTTCACATACACCTTTGGGTCAAGCCTGATCCTTCCCTTCACTCACTCTTCTCAACACTTCTCTTCTCAACATTCATATCTACTCCTATATCCAGACTCAGACCAGGATTTAAATCCTGTGCACACAGCCAACAGACTTGTGTTCACTGAAGGAAGCCATTTCCAACTTCTAAGCTCATTCTGCACACACATCTTCTTCTGCTCCAATTGACTCTCTCCAGGTCAGACACAGAACTAACAGAAGCAGCAGCAGCAGCAGCAACAACAACAGCAACAGCAACAGTTCCCTGAAAGATTTCATCACAAAAATACTAACAGTATGAAAGATGAAACCAGTATCCTCTTTCTAAAACCTGTCAGTCCTATGGAAATGTTTTCCTATTATAAGTTTCTATATGCATTTCAGGGTACATATTTTAAAAGAACATTCATAAACTTTATCAAAGAATTCAAGAAATGGAAAGAAACACAGATAAACAACTTTGTGAAATCAAGGAGAAAGACCTTAAGGAGAAAAAACACCAAAAAAAACACCAAAGTGATACCCAACAGAGTACAAGCATATAAAACAGATAGAAATGGCAAAGACAATCCAGGACTTGAAAATGAGATGGCAACATTGAAGAGCACTCAAGCTGAAATGAAGATAGAATTGAAATACCTGATAACCCATCTAGAAAATTCAAAGGAAAGACTTACAAGTAGAATGAATCCAGTAGAAGAGAGAATATCAGGACTTGAAGATATTGTAGAAGATCTAGAGTCAATAAGCAGGGAATATTTTTTAAAAAACAATGAAACAAACAGGAACAGACACACAGGTTATATGGGAGCACCATGAAATGACGAAAACTTCGTAGTACAGGCACAGATGATGTAAAGAAATATTAAGTCAATGGAATGAACTAGATCTACAACAAGATCATAGAAGAAAACTTCTCCACACTAACGTAAAACATACCCATACATACCAAAAAGCACACAGAACAAATAGACAAGAACAGAAAAGAGAACTATAGTGTCATATAATAGCTAAAACATTAAAGAACAAAGAAATTTTATTAAACGCTGCAAGAGTCAAAACAAAAATCAGATATTAAAAAAGAAAGAGCACAAATAAATGATTTAAAGAATTAATAAATATAAGAGCTGGTTCTTTGAGAAGAAAAACAGGGTTGATAGACCCTTGACTCAGTTAACCAAAAGAAAGAAAGAAAGAAAGAAAGAAAGAAAGGAAGGAAGGAAGAAAGGAGCCTAATTGACAGAACCATAATTGAACAAGGAAACAATACAAAAGACACAAGATGAATTCAGAATATTATAAGGTAATATTTATTTTTTTTAAGAAATCCTGTTCTACATTTGGCTTGAAAACTAAATAGAAATGGGTTAATTCCTAGATTTAATATAGACTGAAAAGGAAGGAAGATAGTGAACAGACCTCAAACCACCAAAATTAAACCAAGAGGGAGCTAAAAAACCTAAAGAGATTCATAACAAACGTTGAGACTGAAGTAGTAATAAAATGCCTTCCATTTAAGAAAAGTCCAGGGCCAGATGGATAAATAGCAGAGAACTACTAGAATTTTAAAGATATATAGACAACTCTTCATAAACTATTCAAAGAAAAAAAAGAGAGAAGGAAGGAAAAAAAGAAAGAAAGAAACAGAAGGACCATTCAAAGACATTATCACTCTCAGACCCAAACCAGACAAAGACACAACAAAAGCAGAAAACTACAGTCCAATATTCATATGAACATAGATTAAATAGCGCTCAGTAAAATGCTAACAAACAGGACACAGACATACATCAAAAATTCTAAACACCACAACCACGTTGGCTTTGTTCCAGAGAAGATGCAGGAATGGTTGAAGATACACATGTCGATTAATATAATAAACCACATAAGTATACTTGAAGACAAAACAACATGATCATCTTAATAGATGCAGACAAAAATACTTTGAAAAATCCAATATTCCTTTATGATGAAAGTCCTAGAGAGAAAATAGGAGTAGAGGGAACATGCCTCAACATAATAAAAGCCATACATGAGAAACCTAGAACCAACACCATCCCAAATGGAGACAAACTTCAAACAGCCCCTGAAGTCAGGAGTGAGACAGGAATATCCACTCTCCGCACTCCCTTTAAATATGCTGCCTTGTAGGCCCCCAGTGTATGCAGAGGCTCCTGGCTCTCATATGTCTGCTGAACTGGGGCGAGGAACTGTTATGTATGGACACTCCACTCCAGAGGAGTGGGATGGAAGGGATAGGGTGTAGAGGGTGGGAGCGCAGGTCTGGGAGGGGTGGAAAGAGGTCACTGTGATGGAGATGTAACCTGAAATAATAAATAAACATTAAAAAATTTTAAAAAGCAAAAAAATACTATTTTCAAAGCACTAGTTGGAGCAACAAGTAAAAAAAAAGAAATTAAAGGGAAACAAATAGGAAAAGAAATCAAATTACCCCATTTTCGAATGGCGTGCCATTAAACATTAGACAATATAGTACCAGAAATTTTGGTAGAATCAAAAAAAATTCTATTGCAGAGCCATAATAATAAATACAATATGATACAGGTATAAAAACAGACATGTAGATCAATAGGACAAAATATAAGTTCCAAACATCAATTCCAATAGCTACAACCACTTAATAACTGACAAAGATGTCAACAGCATACCCTGGAGAAAGGTGACAAGATGCCAACAGCATACACTGGAGAAAGGTGACATGTTCAACAAATGGTGCTGAGAAAACTGGAAGTCTTTTCACATGCAAAAGAGTGAAATCAGACCCATGTCTGTCACCTTGCACAAGTGGATCACTAACCCCAAGTGGAACAAAGATTTAACTGAGAAACTTGAAACACTGGAAGAGCTAGAAGAACGAAATACCCTACATGGTATAGGTGTAGGACAGGACTTTCTGAACAGGACCCCTTTGCCGAGAATTAATGCCCAAAATTGACAACTAGAACTCACGAAACTAAGACGCTTCTTCACAGCTGAAGAAACTATGACTGAAGTGAAGAGGAAGCCTACAGAATGGGAGAGAATCTTTGCCAGCTATACATCTGACAGAGCATTAATATCTAGAATATATATTTAAAAATGAAAAAATGTATCTCAAGCAGTAACAAACAAAGAAAGAAAATCAAACAACCTATTTAAAAAAATAATTGGACCTGGTCCCTGAAAAGAGAATTCAAAGATGGAAAAAAAAAATACATGGTTAAGGAAAAATCTCAAAGAATGTTCATTGTCACTAGTAATTAGGGATGTTCAAATCAAAAAACAACTTTCAGAATAGTGAAGATCAACAAAAACTGTCAACAAATGCTCAAAGGAAACAGCCAAAAGTTATCCTCCATTCACTAACTGCTACAGCCACTCTGGAAATCAGGGTGGAGAAATCTTTAAAAGCTAAAAATAAATCAGCCATATAACGCACCTGTACCACTCCATGGCATATGCCCAAAGGATTTGGCGCCCTACTCTACAGATTGTTGATCAGTCATGTTTATTGCTGCTCTATTTATAATAGGTAGGAAATAAAAACATTTCTTTCAGCTCGAAAATAGGTAGAAAAATGTGCATATGCACTATGAAATACTATTCAGCTGCAAAAAATAAAATTATGAAGTTTGCAGATAAATAGACAGCCCTAGAAACTATCATATTGGTTGTGGTAACCTTTAAATTGGAAGACAGATGCTGTTTTCTCATTGGAAGGTCCTGGATCCAGATCATCAGCTGAGGAACTACAGAAACTTGGAAAGTCAAAAGAAACTGTCCTGGGGGAGCGGGTGGGGCTGGGTGTAGAAACAGTCAAGAGAGGAAGTCACAGACTGCAAGTGATCTGAAGGGGAAATGCTGGGTACAGGGGACTAAGTACGGAGGAAGAAGGGGACAAATGAAGACTGAAGGGTAAAATAATAATAATACAGGTGCCTGAAAGAGTCATGATGAATCATACTGTTAGTTATCTACTTTACCTATAATTCACATAAGTTGGTGTATAAATATACATATCTAGGTTAAAGGGAATTTTCCCATCAGGGATGATAAGGCTCCCTCAACGAGCTAAATGCCATCTAACAAAATCTCCAACACCAGGCACACAAAGCACTCTTTTGAGTTGTTGGTCAGAGTTGTCCAAGGACTCCCAAAATACTGTAGCCTGTTGCTAATTGGCCTTCCTTGTTGCCTACCACCCTGTTCCTGGCAGAGGTGGAAGGTAAATTTCTATTGCTGAAGACACTGCAAACTTCAGACGCTGGGACAGAGGTCCCTGAACTGCAATTGACCTGAAAACCTCCTTCTTGAGGTACCTCCTCTAGAAGGCACCATGCAAACTTCCAAAGGAGGGACATAGTGAAGAGTCATACCCAGTTAGGAGCCAAAACAGTGACCAGCATGGCACTGTAACCCTGAGGGTTAATTGTGGTGCTGTACATGCTTTGGAAGTAAGCAACACCTCTCTAATCTGACTTAATACCTGATCAACAAGAAGAAAATGATGTCTAGTACTGGAAACCTAGACAAATAACGGGACAAGTGAGCTCATTGGATCTCAGAGAAGAACCTCCAGGTGCCATTTCGTCAACACCATAATCCCTGGCTACATTCTCAATATTTGTCCTTATACCGACAGTTAAGTGCAATCCTCACCCCTAATCAAGAAAACTTCTCTTTAAACAGATGGAGACCATTGCAGAAAACCACAACTAATCAAAATGAAGAGTTGTGGAGCCCAGTCCCAGTGGATATATTTACAACAAACTTCTGCACCTAAAGCTTAAAGATGATTTTGGAAGAGGGGGCAGCCACAATGTAAAAGTTAGAAGAAGAGGAAGTTTACTATGGTGTTGTGTCTGCTAGGAATGTCAGAAGCTACATAAAGTGTCACCAAGATGATTATCTAAACAGAGCCAAGCAAAGGTCACACCAAGAGACATGCTAACATGGGCAGGGGACACTCATAAGACCTTGACCTCACACAAGGAACTACAGGAAACTAAGGAATGCTGAGAGTGGGACATATTATCTTTCCCAAGGAATAGCAGAACAGTTTTTCAATTCTTTATCCAACACCAACTGGTCAGAACTGAAAAGATACACATACAAATACAGACTGAGCAGGTGATAATTACCTATTTAAGAAAAATGTAAAAAATAATATATAATATATATACATATATACATATATATATATTGTTTTATTCACACATATGTATGTAAGAACAATTAATGAAAAAATAGGAAATGAATTTGCAAGAGAACAAGGTGAGGGTATATAGAAGGGTTTGGAGGGAATAAAGGAAAAGAAGAAATGATGTAATTATATTATAATCTACAGATATCATTAAAAAATTACAGTAGTGGCAACAAAAAAATCTGAAGGTACTTGTGGTACACCAGGCTTTGGATGCTTCTCTGATTCACAGGCTGACGTTAGGGGCATCAATTCTCTGTACCGTGTAGTGGCTTCTTGTTGGTTATTATTAGAGTTTTTTTT